>OX608079.1:6520748-6580748 GCA_951509765.1 Sphenella marginata | reverse complement strand
AGCATAAACTTGTTATCCAATCATTTCGCAACTCTCTTCTTTTACGCTGCTTTCAATTGGCTTCAAATATTTTTTTTTTGATCTCTTCATTTATACATTTCACAGTTTCAATAGCAAAACAAACGTACATCCTCGTATTTGACTACTAATACAACTTCATTATTAATGTACATTTGATGCTTAAATTTTCGTTTGGTTTTTTGTCAAAGCTTTCAATTCCCTTAATCACTGCTCCACGTACCGCATTTCTTTATGCTTTTTCACAAATTTTGTCCATTTCTATGTATAAATGGCGACGTGCAGCGTAATGCGTCAGCATCAATGTCGACAGCAACATTAAAGTGCTCATACCAAGTACTGCAAACTGATTACTAATGCTGATGTTGTCACCGCCATCAGTATGTTTCGTTATTCCTATATTAGCTTCCTTTTTTTTGTGGCGCTATGTATCTACTTAGTTTCGTTAAAGGCGTGACTGCAAAAGCAATAAGATGATCAGTATTTTTTGCTAACTTTTTTATCTTCTTTTTATCCAAAAGTTTTATTATACTCAGCTGATGAAAGCTTACAAAATGCTTTTTTCATTCGTCACTTCGATGTTCGAAATAAAAAAAAAAAATATTAACGAAGAAAAAATTATACGATTTCACAATTTTTATTGCTATCTCACAATATTTCTCCTCGAAGAAAATTTAAAATTTGTGAACATTTTTATATGCTTTTTTTTTTTTATTTTATCCATAAGTCGCTTAGCGGTTGCGAAAAAAACCTCCTCAAATTTCTTATCGAAGAAAATTTAAAATTTTTGTACATTTTTTATGCTTTTTTTTTTGTTATTTTATCCATAAGTCGCTTAGCGGTTGCGAAAAAAATTGGCTCAAATTTCTTCTCGAGGGAAATTGGAAATTTTTGCACATTTTTTTATGCTTTTTTTTTGTTATTTTATCCATAAGTCGCTTAGCGGTTGCGAAAAAAATTGTCTCACATTTTTTATTAAATTTGTTGTGTGTATAAAACTCACTTACAGCCGTGCTTAGAGTACCTTACTTGGTATTTACTTAATGCAATTCGCTCATTTCATATTGCTAAGGTTTTTGTCCACTTTTCTTTGAGAACATTTCTTGTATTTGTACAAGTATACGAATTTATTTGGTATGTTATGTGAACATATGTATGTATTTCGACTATACAAACAAAATAAAATTCGTATGAAACGTGACTGTGTTTTATGGATAACTTTCGATAGCAAAATGAAAATAAAAGTCTTCGATTATGATTTCTTCGAAGCAATATTACACGGAGAGAAAAATTAGGTTAATATTTGATATATCAATTTTGTAAGCAAGGCTGTAGACATATCGCTATACAAGTCTTTAAAAAGCGCTCTTAGACTGACAAATCCATTTGAGATAAAAGTTCGGGTCCAACATGTTAATTTAAGTTTAAAAGAGGATTGTAGAATGCCTCGCAAGCTTATCATTTTAGGTTAGACCATGACAGTTTAGAACACATTTACTGCCACTTATTTGGAAGTTATCATAACAAATATTATAGATCAATTAGGCTCTGAAATAAATTGTCTATAAAAATAGGTAATGAAGGATAGGCCATCTTGCCGGGCTCCTGACTTTATATGTTGCCGCTTGGTCAAATCCATTGAATAATAGAGAACAAATTATTCTCTAGTTAAGCTGGGAAAAAGCCACAAAACTCATTGGCTTAAAACTAAACTCCTTAGCTCTTTATACAAGATCGCCTAATATTATCCCACGTCAATGCCTTTCTTGGCTCTCCTATCAGCTATTTCATTCTCATCAATATTTCTACATCCGTAAACTTAGCTGATACAAATGTTGAGATATTTAGCCAAGTTTAACACCCTCCGTAACTAACTCAGTCTTCCACTCAACCAATTAAAAATCTTTTTCAAATTTACCACAAAATAATTTCCAGTGCAAAGTCTCAGCAACTAGAGAAAACTCTTTTGAGTTATGGCGCGTGCTACTCAAAAGCTGGCAAAGCAAAAATATTGAATAACCAAATAATTCGTAAAGCAAACTCAGTTGAACTACTTAACGAAATTGTGTTTCGACAAGTCCATTTTCTTGGTTGCATTTTCCCTGCTGTGCCACAGTCACGCCTGCTCTATAGCCGGTTAAAGAAACGTGCCAATATTTTGAGTGTGTCCAATACAAACTACTTAAAACGGAGAAGAATTGAGCATACTCGTACACGCCGGCATGTGGACCAAAAATACGCATTTCGCAGATGCTGACACCACGTAGCCGCACACTTGCACCACCTCAACTTCGTGAAACGTTGGCAAAGTGGCTAATGTATTTGCCAAGTTTTTGGGTTACATTAGGCGGAACTCAAATGAAAAATATACAAAACGAAAAGCATTACTTGAAGTACTCTACAAAAAACTTGAAATGTGGTTTGTCGTTCTAACACCATTGAACGCAATAATAATTGTGAAAGTTTTGTATGCTATCCGGTGTCTTAGTTGTTTTAGTTTCTGTCGATTTTGTTGCTCTTTAATGGTCTGTTATTGCCAGCTTATGAGTGTTTATTGGTTGTTTTTGCAACTAAACTATTTTGTCTGAAGTTGTGGCACATGAGTAGAGATGGGAGAGATTCTAAGGTGTGGACAACATGAGGGTGTGAAAAGGAGAGGATAAGTCCCAACTATATTTTACTCATCGTCCCGATATACATATTCTCCAAATCATCTGATTAAAAAAAAAAACTTCACAAAAAAAAATGTATTGAAATAAAGTTTATAAAAAAAATTCTACATATAACGTTATACCAAAAAATCTAAAAAAAAAAATTTTGGAAAATAAACAATTTATAAAAAAAATGTTATAAAAAAAATCTAAAAAAACAATTTTTGAAAAAAATTTTACAAAAAAAGGTTTATTTTCACAAAAAAAAATGTTTTGAAATAAAGTTTATAAAAGAAATTCGATACAAACAAAACTTTATAAAAAAAAAATCTAAAAAAAAATTTTGAGAAAAATAAATTTATAAAAAACTTTATAAAAAAATCTAAAAAATCAATTTTGGAAAAAAAACTTAAGAAAAAAAAAATTTGCAAAAAAAAATTTATTTTCACAAAAAAAATGTTTTGAAATAAAGTTTATAAAAGAATTCTATACAAACAAAACTTTATAAAAAACAATCTAAAAAACAAATTTTGAGAAAACTAAATTTATAAAAAAACTATACACAAAAATCTAAAAAATCAATTTTGGAAAAAAAGCTTTATAAGAACAAAAAAAAATTTTGCAAAAAAAAATTTTATTTTCACAAAAAAAGAGTTTTGAAATAAAGTTTATAAAAGAAATTCTATACAAACAAAACTTTATAAAAAAAAATCTAAGAAAACAAATATTGAGAAAAATAAATTTATGAAAAAACTATAAAAAAAATCAAAAAAAAAAAAAATTTATAAAAAAAATTTTATTTTCACAAAAAAATGTATTGAAATAAAGTTTATAAAAAAATTCTACACAAAAAAACTTAAAAAAAAATACTAAAAAGATATTTTATTTTCACAAAAATAATGTATTGAAATAAAGTTTATAAAAAAAATTCAAAAAAAAAATCTAAAAAAAAATTAAAAAAAAAAAATTTTATAAAAAAGTTCTATAAAAAGAAACATTATTGAAATAAAGTTTATAATAAAAATTATATATAAAAAAATTTAAAAAAGTCTAAAAAAAAATTTTGAAAAAAAAATTGTATTAAAAAGATCTATTCTGGTTCGGTACGAGCTATATACCTATTAATATTTTTTTCTGCAGCGAAAAGCAGAAAAGCTATGGCTGTGGTCTCTAAATTTTTCCTGTTCAATCAAACAAAAACTTTTAATAATTAATAAAAAATTATTAAGAAACCAAAAAACAAAAAGAAAAACAATTTTCGCTGCAGAAAACATTATTATTGTTTTTGTAAAATCTCAATAATAAAAAAGTTCTATAAAAAAACATTAAAAAAAAATTGGAAAAAAAATTAAAAAAAAATTTTTATAAAAAATTAAAAAAAAGTCTATAATTATCAGTAGCATCTCTCATGGAAATGTTCTCAAGCCGCTTCTATGGTTAAGAAATTCCTCGAAACTTTTCGGACAAACTAAGCAAGGTGAGTAATCACATTGAATCGCTGACTCATTCAGTTCCTACCAAACACAAATCTGCGCACTAGAAAGGACCAAAGAAATTACAGCTCAGCTCTCTGAAACATAACTTAAATAAAATATGATGGATCATCTCAAAATTTTTGTATGCTGGGTCTTCGGACAGAACAATATTGGTTGACCGTACAAGTGACATACACGAGGCGGAGAACTCCGTGGGATCACCCCCATTGTAAATCTCCTAAGTAAAAACGAAAGATCGTACGCTTAAAGCAACGAATCTGCTGTGAACTAAGTAGATATATATGACCATGTTTGAATTAGGAAATTACTACCTTCCTATTTATTCGTTACAAAAATGCTTTATTAGACATGGTTTGGGTAGAAATTTTGCTTTGTAAATAAATAATTTTTATTTGTAAATAATTTCACATCAAGGTCAATGTCTTCAACTTTCTGATTTATTATGTTGATGGTCGTAAATGTTTATTTATTTTATCTGGCGCTTACACAATTTATAGACTCATTTTAAATCGAATAGGCGTTGAGCCTAGCGTACAAATATAAACACCAAAAACAAAAAGAGAAAAGAAAATACATTTTTCTAAACCTTAAACAGTTAATAAATCAGTTAGAGCACTTCGTTGTCTTTATTGCCCAGTGTTCCATAAGCAATTTGTTAAATGTTTTCTAAACGAAATGTTGATACCAAACGGAAAAAGCATTCGAGCAAGAGCTTATCTATGAATGCCCATGTCAATGTAAGCTTATGAACAAACATGTATCTAAACAAAAGTAGATACAGGATGAGTGTGTGTGTACAGCTACAGATATGTACATATGTATGTAGCAGTGATGGGGCGTTCTTAGAAACGTTCTACGGTAATTTTTACACAAATTAAAAAAATCTTGAATGTGGTTTTCTTGAAGGTTTAAAAAATGATCATGGAACAGTTAGGTTAAGAGATGAAAGGCCTGCCTTATAGAAATTATCTGCCCTTAAAGCTGCAGACCACTATTAAACGAAGTTACCTTTTGACCAACCTACTCGTATTATTCCAATTATAATTTTTACTACGTTTTATTTTACTACAATTTTACTCTTCAGCAGTTCTTACTATGCCAAGCTTGTGGAATAACAAAATCAAAATGGCAGCAATAAATCTTGTATGGAGGTTATTGTAAGCATATTTGTACAGCTGTGTGCACAATAATAGTATTGAAATTAAATTGGAACATAATAGAATGTAAGAATGTACATATTTAATTTAAAATAAAGCGTATTTCATAACCGAAAGCACATAAAATAAAATATAAAAGTTTACACAAAGTTTACAAAACTTAATTAAAAATTTAAAAAATTTACATTTCTGGTCAAACTTTTTGCAAAATTTTTGAGTATGCAATTTTATAGCACATTCTATTTTTGCATAATAATTTGTAACTAATAGGTATTTAATAAATTTTTATAATTTTTCTTTTTTGTCGAGAATATGAATTATTTTTTCCATAGAAAATTTTAGTTTCATTCATGCTTTTTATGATAGAAAAAAATGAAGCTTGTCGACAAAAAAATCTAAAATATTAGAGAAAATTTTTAAATGGTTCTAACTTGTTTAAATAAAGTAAGCTATAAGGTATAAAATATTTTCTAAAAATTCGCCACCAAAATATTAAAATTTATATGCACATTTTTTTTTTAATTTAATAAACTTATCTGAGCTTTAAGCTTTGCAGTTTATTTTATTTGTGGGTTCTGTTTTAGAATTCGTTACAGTTTCTTCTTATTTCGTAGAACGATATTCATATAATCTTCACTACTTTTATTGTGGCCACAACTGTATATATGCGTGATATGAGAAAATCTCGTTAAAAGGGTCTAAGGTTGCTTTTGAAAAAAACTTTACTAGTACTCGCATAAAAGAGTTAATGTGTAAACATATACATATGTAGGTCTATGCTGGAATATCTTAAGATGTTGTTCTCAAGATGTTGGTAGCGCCCGCGATAGATAATCTATATGAAAAAAAAGCATATACTCCTATTTTTAAAAACTTTTCTTTACCATTTCTTGCATGACCTGAAAATAAACTTCATCGCTATTATGAATATGTTTTCGGACTTATTTGTATTCCGAGCAATTTAGATGAAGCTTAAATCATTCAATACATCAGCTCTACTCATAAATAGTAATTTATTTGAAGTTGGTTTGTTTGTTTTAATTGAGTGAATGTCGGCAAAGTCTCAATACTGGAGCTAATTAGAATTTCTAGAAACATATGTTCGTAGCAATTGATATGCAGTTGATTTGCAAAATTATTGAGTGTCAAATAGGGCGACACATATACGAGTATACCCAGCTGTAGGCCATAACTATAGTCTAAATGCCAAACAATTTTTAATACATATATATTTCTTGTACTCAACTTCGTCTGCAATGGACTCCAAAACTGTTGGTTTTAATCAAATTTGGTACAGACTTTAAGGAGTTTTCAATTTTTTATTTCGATTGACCGATTCGCCGAGGAATTTAATGAGATGAGCGCTTAACATATCTCTAATCAAAAAATAAAGCAAATGGGGGCATGACATATATAACATTAAAATGAGATCAATGGAAATAAAAATTAAAGTGATTTTGGTTGAACAATAAAACAAAATTAATCTCTATCCCAAGTAAAATTTGTTAAATGGGAAAAAGAGGCGTGGCATCTCCCATACAAATGCGATTTTCAGTGGAAATAGCTATGAAAATATTTTTTTAAGAAGAGTAGAAAGTAGTTATATGAGAGCAATTTCCAGCAACCCAAATTAAAAAAATTGGGATAAAGAAAAGAAGGCTTATCGCACAGCAACTAAAACTTTCACTATGGGAATCGCTGGAAATATGCAAAAAGAATCGAATATTAGTACAAGGTATCTCACCGAAGCTTGGGTGGTTGCTAGTTATATTTAAAGTAAAGTCAATGACAAACTTACGAATAGTCGATTCGATAGATTTTTCCTTTCTTAGCACATAACAGGCAGGATATACTCATCAGCAGCAGGGTATAAATATATCATGGTGGTGGTAATAGCGCGTGTATTGTTACTGATTTCCAATGTGGCTTCTATACTACTACAACAATGCTTTTTTGAACATTCGCATGCCACTTGTCTTTCCGCTTTTGTAATGTCAGTTTGTCAGTAGGGCACATGGATTCATTTATTATGTGTATTGTAAAATTGCTATGGGCAAATTTACAGAAAATATAATTTTGTGTGTTCCATTGGTAGAACTTAGCAGTGCCAGAAATTTGTTTTGTAATAAAAGCTATTGTCAAGAGTTTAGAAACTTAGACTGAAAATTAACTTAAAAAATAGCAATAAAATCAATCCATGTGCATAAAATTAGGTGTTGAGAGTATTTCCGTAAACCCCGCATTAGTTCAAACTATTTTGTTGTATGTTGAAAAAACCAAACTTTTACGTGTGGAGATGTTTCGAGATTTGCAGTAGAGACTTCTTGCAATAGCAATTTTTCGTGGATTTACCCATAACATGTATTGTTGGCAGCTCTTTTATTGCCATTGAAGTTAGTAAGCGTGTTGTTGTCGATCGCTTTGGTAAAGTCATTAAAATAAATCTCTTCATTATACTGACAGACGTAAGCACACATACACACAAGCTTGCGGATATGTTGACGGCAGGGCAAAATAGCGAACTAGTCAGAAAAGAAGCTAGTTCATAACAAGAATTTTTCAACTCAAATTAAACTAGGCCGAAAAAGAAAATATCGCTACCAACACAATTAGGAAAGTTCAAATTAATTTTCTCTTAAAAATTAATTTTCCATTTTTTGGTCCACTTGAAATTGGTTTCAGCTAGTATATTTCAGTACAAAATTTGACACTTGAAATTTTCTAGCACATCGTCATGTAAAAAATATTTATTTGAATATTAAAATAAGACAGTTCGCTTACTAACTAGTTTAATTGTTCATACGACTAATTGTAGTAGTTCTCAACTGATTATTTTTACTGCAGGGTACACTCAATTTGGAACATATGTACATGAGCATTATTCGAATATTTTAGCACAAGTTTTACATTTTTTTTTTTTTTGTTTTTTATTGATTACGAGTAACAAATTAAGTGACATTTCGAATTACAAGTATATTTTTGTGTAACATTAAAAATGGCAGAATGACAGAATAAAGTACCTAAGAAATAAATACGAAATAAATGAAATTAAACGCTCAAACGCGTAAAATTTGGAGCAGTCAGTTGCTGAGCACAAAAATCGAAAAATTGTGTAAATAACAAGAAGGGAAGTCTAAGTTCGGGTGAACCGAATATTAAATACCCAGCGTTAGTTAGATACAAATACCATGACTTGGCAATGATATAGGCCCTAAAATCTTATTTGAAATTTTCTATACCAAAAAAGGGGGCGTGGTTATCATCCGATTTCTCCCATTTTCAATAGCAACCTACCTTGCCCAGAAAGTAACCTGTGTACCAAATTTCATGCGAATATCTCAAGTTTTATTCAACTTATGGTAATTTATGTGATTTTCGATATCGAAAAAGGGGGCGTGATTATCATCCGATTTCGCCCATTTTCAATAGCAACCTAAATTGGCCAGAAAGTAAACTGTATAACAAATTTAATGCAAAGATCTACTTTTTTACTCAAGTTATGTTAATTTATGTGATTTTCGAAATTTTCGATATCGAAAAAGGGGGCGTAATTATCATCCGATTTCGCCCATTTTCAATTATTCATTATTATTTCGTGAAACGAAATCTATTTCAATTTCGCTGCTATTATATTCAACACAACTGTATATACATACAAAGTTTTACTTACGCTAGCATGCGGTCCCGTTACACTGTTATGTCCAAACACATACATATAATTGCGACGATTAACATCGGCATGAAATAAACCGGTCTGCATTAATGGGCCAACAACTCGCGCATCTGAGAGTATATCGAGCACGACATCACGATGCTCCAAGTTGGTGCCTTTTGTGGGATTGTTGTACATATCCTCGTATCTATAAATTTGAAGGTAGAAAGAATTTTTAGAAATAAATTGAAAAATCAAAAAATAAGCTTCTTTACTTGTCAATATTTAGAAAATCTTAAATAAATCTTACAAATGCAATTCTAATATTAATTTAGTGTGCTTAGACTTGCAAAGAAGCTTTTGTTTTGAGCTTATTTTATTCTTAGCTACAAGTTGAAAATATTAATTTTAGAGAATATTTGATGCCTAATCAAAATTTATTCAGTTTCATATCTTTTTGTATCATAAACATTCATTAACTCAATCGATACAAAAATCAAACACAACTACAAATGACTAAATCTATTACGGAATCTCATAAAATTGGTGTATCAATGGACCTTTATTACTGCTTCCTTGTCGCTTAGGCAACTCAAATGCTATATCAAATTTCAAAAAGAAATAAAGAGGGAGAACCACAATCATATCAGTAACTCAATCTTCTAGTTATTTATTATTTAGCAATTTCCATGTAAATCAAATAATAAAGTCAATGTTCAGTAGTCAATCGAACAGCATATGCCCAGCTGTAGCTTTCTTTGAGTTGCAGGAACAGGCACAGTACTTCTTAATAATATCTCAATGTATTGAATTGGATTAGAATAAAGAGTAGCCCTGATATGGGTAGTGTCACTTGCATTTTGCATTTTGAACTGAACAAAAAATTAGTTTTTCTTAGCATGGGAAAAATATTTTTACGATCAAGAAAAAAGAAATTTAACAAAAAAAAAATATACCAAAAAAAATAATATTTTTTTAAATATTATATATATTTTGAGGGGTTTGCTTAGCACGGCAAAAAATTCGTCATATATTAGAAAAAAAAAATATTTTTAAATTTTTTGAGGGGGTTGTAGCACAAAAAAAATTTTACAAAAACAAATATTTTTTAATATTCTAAGGGTTTGTTTAGTATTTAAATATAATTTCTAATTTAAACAAAAAACAAAAAAATTAACATAAAGAAATATTTTGCATGGGAAAAGAATTTGTATTTCAAAAAAAAAAAAAAAAAAAAACAGTTTACGAAAAAAAAAACTTCAACAAAGAACAATATTATTTATTATTTAATAGAAGCTAAACAAGTTTTAGCGAAACGTCGGGTAAAATAATGAAATGTTTACATTTGAATTAACACATAAATCGGACTAGACTAAAAAACAAAAAAAAAAACAAAAGAATTCTCAATAGATTCTACTACAATATTATTTATATTTATAAGGGGCGATAAGAAATTTTAATTTCAAGAAAAAAAATAAGCAATATAATAAAAAACAAAACTTTAACAAAAAAAGAAAAATATTTTTTAATAATTTAAGGGGATTCCTTATCATGGGAAAAGAATTTGTATCAAAAACAAAAAATCCTTTAACAAACAAAAAAATTGTTAAATATTAAAAAGAAAATAATACTCATTCCACAAGATTGTCGTCCTGTTGGTAATGTTGGGTTTGCTAAGAACAGAACTTGTACTTAAAAAAAAAAAAAATAATTGAAAAAAAAAATAATTTCCGCTGGGTTACATTACTGCTGGGTATAAATATTTAAGTATTTGTGGCTTCCTCTTTATGTACATATATATCTGTATTTTGATCTTTTGTTTCATAGCTTGGCAATAATTTTCTTTTGAAATTACTATTCAACTTTGGCTATCTACAAGTAACGTTAAGCATAAGAAAACAATTGATACACAAAATTTAAATAAATATATTTTTAAAGCTTCTTTTAAGTAAGTCTATTAAAGGCAATTGTCATTAAAAATTAAGCTATTGAAACTATTATTGCTATATAAAAATAAGACTTTTAAGTAGCGGCTGAAACCTTAGAGATGTTATGTTGAGAAAGAATAAAACAAAATTTTAACAACATGCTATACCAAAATAGGTAACGAAAATGTGAGCTACGATGCTCTTTTGTATCGAAACAAATAGCAATTTCTTGGATACGGCTTCAGTGTAAACAAAAGCTCTATAGAAATTGCCAACAACGAGTAATATAAAAACAGATTTTTAGGCAAAACTCGTTTTAACGTAACAAAACTAGCAACGCTATCGGAGTAACGAAATTGTAACGCAGCCTAAGCGACATTTGAGTATTCTTAATATAGTGCACCTACGTGTGTACTTTGATAAAGCAACGTTTTGCTGCCATTTCGTTACTGCGAAAGCCTCAAATATTACGTGTTCGTGTTCAATGTTTCGCACCTACTCAATGCCCGGGTAGCTTTGTTACATATAGTAACGTTACTCTTCTGTTACTCACTGAGCATAGTTCCTAGAATCATTGCAGTCCTAATTATGATTGAATCTTTCTATGTTATGCGGAATTATAAAATCTAAAATAAAAGTTGCGTTTCGTATACGAGATTTCGTTACATTTCCAAAATGCGTGAAATTTATGTGACGTTTTTGTACGGTTAATACACTCATTAGATTTAAAATCCTTCGTTGCATGACTTTTCATAATATTACTGTAGATATTGTTAAAGTTTCTCCTACGATAAACACATCTTGCTATTTCGATAAAAACTCGTTTAAGTCCCTTAAGAGCAGCTGAATGTTTTTTATCTACAGTGAGAATGTGTCTATGTGTGGAATCAAGATATTTAACATGAATAACAGCGCTATGTAGGAATGTGCGTACACCGAAATATATACATAAAATAATATTTATACCTAATATACATTTGAGTCATAACCATGCTGAGTAAAGTTTAAGAAAAAACATTTTTTTTTTTGAACGGCGAAAAATTTGTAACGAAACATCGTTTCCGCTCTTTTGTTACAAGTGGTATGAAAATATTTTCAGATATTCAAACACGGATTTATTCCAAGAGTTACCAAAGAGTAACGAAATTGCATTTAACAAAAAACTTTAGTTAGGTACGAAACACTGGGCACTGAAACAAAACCTGCAACCCAATTTGAGTAACGAAATCGTAAGATAAGTAACGTTTGAACATAGACATCTGGTAAAGAAAAAATTCAAATAACGCTCCTTGAGTAACGAAACTGTAACATAACTGTAACGTAACCTTGTGAATCTCCAACCTATTAAAATTTGGACTTCTTCTGCAGCGCTCTAACGCTCCTTAGATTTCGCTACAAGTTATATTTGAACCACAACATTTTGTTACACTTTCGTTACGGAGCAAGCGTTACTAGTATTGTTACAATATCTCGCGTTTCAATAACAGTTAGCCATTAGAGGCTGTTTCTTTAAAGGTTTAGTAATCGGTGTATCTGTCTATATGGATTGGTAACGCATGTTTCAATACAATTCCGTTGCGTTACTTAGCTGTATAAAGAAATAGAAGAACGCTACAAATCGCAATTCGAAAGTAATAAAGAAAATGGAAAACTCTTGCTTTATGTTTGTTGGGTTGTAGCAATCAACTCCTTATGTGGTTTTGCAACAAATTTAACGACATCAAATATATATTTATACGTTAACAAATGATCTTTCATTCAAACGAGAACAAGTAAACGCACTTACTTACATACATACATACTTATTTGTTAGCAAAGACTCAAGCTTCTGTGATGCGGCTTGTTTATTCCCACTTCAACCTCCGGTGGGATTTATTTATTTTTATTTTTATTTTCATTTTATATAATTTTTTGAATGGCACATCAAAGTAATGTTAAGAAGCAAAAGTGCAGCATACTGGCTTGGAGTACGTTGGCACAAATTTTACAAACAAAGCCGCTCACACGCATGTACATATACATATGTGCCCTGCAGTCAAGGCGACTAGTTGAAAATTTATCTGCAATTGGTCGTTTTTTTTTTTCTCTAGTTTTTAACATGGGGATATAGCACGAGAGTCCTGGAGAGAACCAAACTTCGATTCAATATAGCTGTAGCATGTTAGTTAGCAGTCAAGTTTCCCTCAGGAGGATGCTCTCCACTTTTGCTTTTTATATTCTTCGATGTCAAGGAAGGAGTTCACACAGTTCATAGTGGGTTGACTTGTAATATTCTTTCTTTTATCTTTCCACACACATGTTTAATCTCTTTCGAACTAGTATGTCAGCTCTAGCTGTATACCCATATATTTTGCTGACTTCTCATGTATTTCACTGCGGGGTATATAAACCATTGCATTCATTGCATGCCACACTTGTGTTTACGACTCGTACGTATATTTTTTCACATTTAAATTTTATATTTGTCTGTGAGTTGGCATTGAAGCTAAACATTTGTCTTCTTCATACCGCAATTGTTTTGCTCTCTAGACACAAAGTTTACATTTTGCAACCACACATACATACATACATACATACAAACGTGCTTTTATACAACAACTGAAATTTTTCCTTTGCCCACAATACTTTTCCCTAAGCACGGAAACCTTAAAACGCCATAAGTGCAAACGGAAACAAAATGTTATTCGAATGTCCTCGCCACAGCTTCCGTTGTGAGTTTAGTACGGGTGCCAACAGCCAATGCTTCAAAACTCGAGACATTGTAAGATTTTATGTGTATGCCACATTTTTACAAGGGCTAAGTGTAGGCTAAACATGGATTTGAATCCCATGCTAGCCATTCTATTTATATATGCAAGCGTCGCATATGGTCTCAGCAATTTTACTCAAATACTTGTAAGCTTTGCGTTGAATGTTGGACATGGCGTATGAGTAACTTTTTTTTAAAAGGAAGTAAGACATGATTAGTTGAGGTAGGTAAAATTGTCACAATTGACAATTCTAAGTGTGAGAGTACCTTACTCTGTACTCACTGTTTGCTTACTTGCTATCCCCTCACCTCTGCTGGAAATTAATATATTTTATTGTAGTCGAATTAACCTCACTTAAACCATTTATACGCTCACTTAAGCATATATTTACTATTTGCTCATCGCCCACAGGTTGGCATTTATAAAGAGTCAAAGCTAACTATTTTGCCACCTAAATATAAACAATGAACACCAACTATAATTATAACAACAAACAAACCAAACGACAAATACCGCAAAGCACTCTGCAGCACTGAACCGTACAACCGCGAGAGCAAATAGTCAAACCGGAACAAAAGTAAACACTTATTCTTATGCATACAACTGCAAAACCTGTAGTCAAACCAACTAGTTGTGAACTATTTTAGAACTAGTATGACTACTAGTCAGAATACAGAATGAATACTAGCCTTTTCTCCCTATGATTTTATCTTATTTTATTTTATTTTATTTTATTTTATTTTATTTTATTTTATTTTATTTTATTTTATTTTATTTTATTTTATTTTATTTTACTTTATTTTATTTTATTTTATTTTATTTTATTTTATTTTATTTTATTTCATTTTATTTCATTTTAATTTATTTTATTTTATTTTATTTGATTTTATTTTATTTTATTTTATTTTATTTTATTTTATTTTATTTCATTTTATTTTATTTTATTTTATTTCATTTTATTTCATTTTATTTCATTTTATTTCATTTTAATTTATTTTATTTTATTTTATTTTATTTTATTTTATTTTATTTTATTTTATTTTATTTTATTTTATTTTATTTTATTTTATTTTATTTTATTTTATTTTATTTTATTTTATTTTATTTTATTTTATTTTATTTTATTTTATTTTATTTTATTTTATTTTATTTTATTTTATTTTATTTTATTTTATTTTATTTTATTTTATTTTATTTTATTTTGATTTAACTATGGACCAGTAAGAAAGGTATGGTCTTTAACTAGTATGTTTTCTGTCTAGTTTGTATTTTTACTGCAGTCTACGTGCACAAACAATTCAAAGTAAATACAAAATAGAGCAATAAGCTTTGGCAACAACTTTAGCACAAATAAATGCTAATACAATCGATAGAAGAACTGGAATAAAATTTTTATTTTATAGTACGAGAAGGCAAATCGACACTGATTTTAAGTAGCTCAAAGGGGAGTTCAGGTGATCTTAGAGAAGAACTACGACATCGTTTCAGGGTTAAGGCTGTAAATGAGCGCCCTGATGACCTTGGAAACTGCTTAGTTGAAAATGCCTTTCCAGAAATATCCTCAATAGTTCTGAGCCCTTACTTCGTCAAGCAGTGACCTGAAGGTTAAACAAGTCAAGTCAGTGAACCTCAATTTTATAGAAATAACCAAAAAATATTGTCTTTGCGGAAATTGCTGTTAAAGTTTATTTAATGAATTTGTATCATCCACCTTCTCCAAGTTCTATAAATCAAACTTTTCGGTTCTCAATTCACTTTCCTTTTAGAAACCTACATTTTTAATATCTTTGCACGTCACGAGAGGTAAAGTTCCTCCAAGTAAACCATCGTCACCTTGATAGTTAATTATTCCAGTTTTGTGGACTCTTATAGTGTCCTTTATTACTCGCTTCGAAATAATTCATTTTAATGTTTGCGTATAAAGAGAAACAGAAAGCTATTAAAATATTTCATCTGAAAACCATTTGATAGCAACCAACGTATGGCTGAGCTCAACACCAACACTCATTTGTCATTTTTTGAATTCATAGTGATTATTTTACTGCTGGAAGCACAATATTTTCTTTTCAATTAAATTTCGCTAGCAACGGTAGTGTTACCACTTTTATGTCCGCCACGTGTGTTTATTGCTTTATTTTTGTGTATTATATTTTTGTCCTTGCTTTTGTTGTTAATTACTGTCACCACAACTGGTTTTCATTATTTGTAAGCTTTCAGATTTATTGCACATTTTCACTTTCTACTCATGTTCATTAATGGATAATTAACTGTATTATATATATGTTTAAACATATTGAGCATTGAGATACATATCTTCATAGCTTACGCTCGACCAGACATCGGACTATATGATGCATTGAATAGGAAAGACAGAGACACAGCTTAAGCTTTTTTGGAAGATATTTATTGTGAGAGATCAAAGCTGTTTTTGGGTTTACTGGGATTATAGAACAAAGATGGTTTCAGAATAAAGAAAATGAGACGAAGTACCGTCAGTGTGAGGTGATTGTGTTGCGACTGGGATGAAATGACAAAACCATTCAGGAGTGGAACTTTTTGAACAAGAAAGCAGCTTTTCAGAGAAGGTTGTCTGTTCAAAAACGAGTTGCTCTCGTATCTCGTGTACGAGAACGTGTAAATGCTATTATGACTATCATTAAATTTTTTTTTTATTGTGTGCTTGGCTAGTTTGCAAATCCTCTGTAATTCGCGATTATTTAAACACTGTCATAACTGGCTTCCATTAAGTGTGCGAATCGCTGTTTGTACGCGCACGTCTGCATGATGGGAAAATTATATGGATAAGTGGAAGCTTTTGAAATTATCTCATATGTACATATGTATGTATATACATTTATAAAAAGAAAACTAAAAAACTTTACTTTTACGCGGTTTTTGAAGAGTCTGCTGAGTTTGTTATTCTGATATACTATGATACTGTTATACTTTTTTACGCATATGATTTTATACTATTATACTATTATTATATATGTATAATACCAGCAGGACCCGGCAGATGTTGTTCTGCTCAAACTTAGGGAAAAAATCGCACGATAAATAAAAAAGTTTGGAATATTTCGGTCCCTGATCCACTTCTCGGAATAATGAAAAATAGATAGTAGCCGATTCTCAGACCTACAAAATTTCACGAGAATCGGTCAAGCCGTTTCGGAGGAGTATGGGAACGAAAACTGTTACTATTTTACTACTTTACTATTTTACTATTTTACTATTTTACTATTTTACTAATTTACTATTTTACTATTTTATTATTTTACTATTGTACTATTTTATTATTATACTATTATACTATTAACTATTATACTATTATACTATTATACAATTATACTATTATACAATTATACTATTATACTTTTATACTATTATAGTATTATACTATTATACTATTATACTATTACACTATTATACTATTATACTATTATACTATTATACTATTATACTATTATACTATTATACTATTATACTATTATACTATTATACTATTATACTATTATACTATTATACTATTATACTATTATACTATTATACTATTATACTATTATACTATTATACTATTATACTATTATACTATTATACTATTATACCATTATACTTTTATACTATTATACTATTAAACTATTATACTATTATACTATTATACTATTGTACTAGTATACTATTATCCTATTATACTCATACAATGTTATACTTTTATACTGCTCACAACATTACTTTTTTAAACTATTACATTCTCAATCCTTTCAATTCATTCAAATCAAATTCAATTTTCTACACAACAACTACATTTTTGTAAATTATACGCAACAGTACGTGCAAAATCGAAATTCATTATTTGATAGTAATTATAAATCGAGGTAAAATTTAACCTGTTAAGTCAAACTTATATACATACATATATACACCTGTATCTACACACATACATATGTACATACATATATTTGTATATTCAATCATAACAAATGTCACAACAGCTATTACTCACATCTAAACCTTGTAGCCGAGTTATGAAATTTTCCAAAAACGGTGGCATATGCCTTTCATACATTTTATTACTTCAATTGTGTTGCAAACACGTTGTTAGCACAGTCAAAAGTGTCAAAAAAGTGAGATGAAAATTGAAAAGCTTTTTTATAGCCGGTTGCGAAAACAACTTCAATAGAACAAAAGAAATTAAAATTGATGTAAATCACTAAAAATCATAAAATGCAGGATGGCAAAAAAATCGATTTTAATTAAAATTTGAACAGTTTTTTGAAGTTTTAAACGTAACAAAATGCTTGTAATAGCTGTAAAAACAACAAAATTAGGTGCAAAAAAAGAAATATAGTGCAAAACATTATAATCATTGATAAGAAACTAAGCTTAGAAGCAATGGCGAACTAGAACAATCCCTAAACTCTTACGCGGCTACTTTCAACAACGCTAGAACACGTTCAATAAAACATGCAATTGGGTATATAACTGTCATTTAGTACAAACTAATACATGCTTACTTGTGTATATTTACTTTTTTGCTACAACCAATTCCGTTTTCCGTTATAAAATATTTTTGTTTAGAGTTTTTGTAAATCCTTTTCGCGACAAATTTCGAAAAGTGTGCGCCACTCATGACGTTGGATTTGTGAATTGAGCGCACTGCAGTGAAGAGATTTACATCTGTCATTTCTGTTAGTGAAACATATTTTCACTTAGCGCTAAGTGACATCTATACAACGAGCCCTAACAGTGAAAAAAAATGTAAGCGATAAAATATGAGTTTAAAGGGCAGTTTAAGAGTTCGGTAAACTCAACTCATATATGATGCACCGTATGGGAGTGAACTGCAGCTTGTTTAGTAGGTTTTGGATATAATAATTGTAAAGGTTGCTAAACGAGTCCTACTAAGCTATGGAGTGACTTTGTCTGCAGAGAAAAGGTCATATATTGCCTTGCCTTAGTATAATATCAAACAAAAGCTCCGGAGCTGGCATCTTTCAAGGGGCAAGATCGCTACAGCTATTCGAAAAGAATCAGAAAAACCGCGACTTCTCAACAGCTGAGCGTAGACCTCAAATATCTCTGAATGTATGCCCTGACAACCACCCTATGTAGCAGGGCTACCAGCTTTGTACAATTTTCACTTTAGTTCTAACAGCGCCTAAAAGTATGTAGTTTTTGTAGAGTGCATAGTTCCAATCGTAAGATCTGCACCAGGGGAAAAAAGTGTAATTCGCCGAACAAAATGTTTGGCTACTTAATTTACATTTGCTTTTATTTAAAAAATTTTTTTTTTTTTTAACAAATTACACTATGTAACAAAAATTTTACATTTCGGAAAGAGATATTAATTCTTTCAAAATACTACAAAAAAAAAACTAAGAAACTACTTTAACAAACCATCAAAACCGGACGCTAAAATTAACTTGAACGTTTAAATGTAAAATCTACAACTTTTTAAGCAAATTGTACCAAACCAAACTGGTTCAAGTTTCGCTTAAATTTTGGCAAATTTCACTTGATTCTTCAGGAAGTTTTAAAATTATGTTGCATGACCGTCTAACGTACTTAAATACATACATGCGTAATATGTCCAAGTACATAAAGTTTTGCGTCAGTTTCTAGTCAAGCAAGAAACTTTCCATCAGTTACGCATTTTGTTAGGAAAATACACAACATCAGCTAGCAGCCAAAGTAGCACAACTAAATGCTCTGCTTCAACCCTAACAACGTCTAAGTTTACTTTAAGCTTTGAGTACACTTCATTTATACAGCTGGTGAAGCTGCTTTTGCTGCTCGCCAACGCTACAAACTATGCACTGAACAATGCTGACAACATGAACCTGTTTGAGCACACACACGCACGAGCACACAAACACACACGAGCACACAAACACACACGAGTACACATACATACATGTAAAATGGAATGAACGGAATACATACAGAGATTTCATAGTATTTCTTGGGTTTGGTAATAATTGTTGGCGCGAATTTACTAACCCATTTTGTAGTTGGTTGTCTTGCTTTAAGAGTTTCAACTAGTTCACGCACATTTGGAAAACATGCATGTCGAACTTTTTGGAAGAACATGCAGCCGCATATTAACATTCTAGTTTATGCTGTGGAAAATATTCATTTACATTTTCATTGTCCGTCAAATCGAGTACTTTCTCTGAGTGCCAATTACACACATCACTGTTATGTACTCAAGCAAATATGCACTTCTAGTTGCAATAGGGTGGGTTGAAAAAAAAATTGTTTTTTGGAGTAAATTTTTGTAAGGTTCTGATTATATAAGTGACCGCATTTTTCTGTGTTTTACATAATGAGCTCCTAAAGAAAAAAATATTAACCCACCCTAATGCTGCATATATAATAATATGGGCAATTAACAATATGTGAACAAGTAAACTTTGAACAATATGTGTGTATCTATGTATGTATAAAAGTATGTGTGGAGCGTACAAATTAACTGCGTATTAGGGTGTCATGCAGCTAAAATATATTTTAATTTTGCTACAGCTAAGATGTGATGGTCGAAAGGAGACTGCAAGGAAATTTAGTAATTAATTAAAAGTTTGAGGAAGGTAAGTAGTAAAGATATAAGCAAACTAGTAGATGTGTGACCAAAGTTTTTAGTACAAGATTGATGGGAGTGAGTAATAAAGGACGAGTTACACTTTTAAAGGGGCTAACAATCCGACTTCAACAGCTGTTGTTGCTAAATGCAAATATATATGTATACACCCAAGGCAAAATAAAAAAAGTTCATATCATCAGCCACCTTAATATGTAATTTAATTCCATTTTGCAATCAAATTTCTAAAAAAGCTTCTAAAGACTATAGCAACTGCTGTTACTGCATCAATCAAACTAAAAGAAATGATAAATGTCACTCATACGCCCCGTGGCAACTCGAAAAAGCGTGCAAGTGTTAAATTGTTTTAAAAGGGAATGCAATTTCCATATAGAGCTTACGTTTCTTTTACATCGTGAAACATGATTTCGCGAATTTTTTTTGAAAAAGGTGTTAAAAGCCGTTTTGTAGTATCTAAACGGCCAAAAAACACGCGAACACCACCAATAACCTAAAACCAAACCCAAACTGTTTGCCATCACTCATACGCCCCGGTGCGTACAACAACACATACATATGTAACTAGTATGTAGATATACACGCAAATGTATGTCTATGGCACTCGTTCATGGTCGCTGCAATACATAACCAAAGTAGAGTTAAGTGGGCGTGCAATTTCTACTAAAAAATGCTCAAAGAAAACGGTTGAAAACCTGTTGAGTGGCGCATAAATCTTTTACTAGAAATATAAGTGGCAGGTTACGGGTGGTAGTGAAAGCGATTTTCGAAGAGAAAGCTTTTACTTTTAATATGTTTTCAGGTAGCTCAAGAGATAAGCTATTCATTTTGTGTTGAAAAGTATCGGATTATATAACTTTTTCTTACTTTCATTTGAGCTGGAAGCTTATCTGCAAAGCGACTTAAATGCTGAGCTGCAAAAATTGTTAGAACAGGTACAATCGTACCTTACCTAGCATAAAATAAAATAAAATAAAATAAAATAAAATCAAATAAAATAAAATAAAATAAAATAAAATAAAATAAAATAAAATAAAATAAAATAAAATAAAATAAAATAAAATAAAATAAAATAAAATAAAATAAAATAAAATAAAATAAAATAAAATAAAATAAAATAAAATAAAATAAAATAAAATAAAATAAAATAAAATAAAATAAAATAAAATAAAATAAAATAAAATAAAATAAAATAAAATAAAATAAAATAAAATAAAATAAAATAAAATAAAATAAAATAAAATAAAATAAAATAAAATAAAATAAAATAAAATAAAATAAAATAAAATAAAATAAAATAAAATAAAATAAAGTAAAATAAAATAAAATAAAATAAAATAAAATAAAATAAAATAAAATAAAATAAAATAAAATAAAATAAAATAAAATAAAATAAAATAAAATAAAATAAAATAAAATAAAATAAAATAAAATAAAATAAAATAAAATAAAATAAAATAAAATAAAATAAAATAAAATAAAATAAAATAAAATAAAATAAAATAAAATAAAATAAAATAAAATAAAATAAAATAAAATAAAATAAAATAAAATAAAATAAAATAAAATAAAATAAAATAAAATAAAATAAAATAAAATAAAATAAAATAAAATAAAATAAAATAAAATAAAATAAAATAAAATAAAATAAAATAAAATAAAATAAAATAAAATAAAATAAAATAAAAGGTCTATAGCCATATTCAAAGTGACGCTTTGCATTTGAAATTCAAAAGTATTTAAAAAAGAATTAAAGAACTCATGTATATGCTAAAAAAACAAAGTTTTCCATAATTCTTCCAATACTCGTGGCCTTTGCTTCACTAAATATAATTTTATATAAATCAACCGGTATCTCATCATAAGTCAAGTAAGTATAGCAAGAAAATATTTTCGAAATAAATTCAAGTAGACAAGTAAATGTGGTACACTCAGTACCATGTTTACAACATACATTGTGGTTTAAGGACATTTAGGTAAGCGTTTTATGACTTCGAAAAAATCACATACACTCAAGTTGCATTTACAGATGTTCTGAAGCACTTTTTCATGCACTCAACTGCACAACTGCAATGGTGTGTATGTATGTATGTGTGCATAGATTCTTACATATACATATATGAACCAATTGCCCATTTACATTATAAAGCGCTGTAAGTGCTATATGTATAACCGTCAGTGAAAGCTACTTAGTTTGAGCTAACTCACCAACTGGCACTAAAGTAATGGTAATGGAGACAGGGAGCTTTAGCGTGTAACGGTTGGGTATATCAAAGACTTTGGGTGGAAATATTGGGCTTTTACTTCAGTGTGCTCGGTAGATGAAATTTGTACCTGGTGCAAATCTGTAGCTCGTTGGATATTCGATTGTTAAGAAGAAAATAGATTTTTCAGACTAGTTCCATTTTTTCTGATTATTACTTCACTCTATGGCATATGCATAATCTTTATGCCTACATGTGGCCACACAAACCTCAGCCATGTACACCAACCATACATCCAACAATGTCTACTACGTACTTCAGTATAAAGCCATCCATCTATGCGAGCAGTAAAGCAGTAAGCAGCCATTCGACCAACAAGCTTAAAATGCACAGCAAGAAGCTTATCTTCCAACCGCTCCACTGTGTATTGTAGCAAGAACTCCATAACTAGACAATTGTACATCTCACGCGTTATAGAGTTTCAATAGTTTCGTTAGCTTTTCCACACGAATGAAGTGGCTGCAATTTTTTGGAATTCATGGAGAGTTCTGTAGTTCTAGCTTGACTATCACCGCAAATGTTTGTGTTATGCATAGGTGTAGGTACGTGTATGTGTGTGTGTGTGTGTGTGATTGTAAAGGAAAATCTATGCAGTTGCAGTGGCCACAGCATACATAGCTTAAACTAGCAAAAGCTTGGCAATAGAGATCACATTTGTCTTACTCCTTACCCTCCCAAAGCATTGTCATTGCTTTGCTGATGTTCTTCTTACTCTAAATCACTTGGCGCTCACACACTTCAACGCTTTTTTTCATGTCTGTCACTTGACGAATGGCTTGCAACATGTTGACATAATTTTACTTAACATAGGGATACATATATATGTATATACATACATGTGTTTATAGGTAAAACAACAACAATGTAGAACAAGAAAAGTTTAGCAAAGGGCAGTAGTGCAATTTTATTTATTCCATTAAATATTTGTATATATACGAGGGTGGCTTGATAAGTCGACTAGTTTTTTAAGTTAACGGCGTGTAATTTTAAATTCAATATTGCTTTAAGTTGATTAAAAAATAAAATTGAACATTATTTCCATATAAAAAAAAAAAATTATTCAAAGCCTTGAGTTCATCTATAGCCTCGCATAGGTAGGTACTTAAAAAAATTTAAAGGCAGTAAAACTTAAAATTCATTCCAATTCTTGGTATACAAAATACGAAAACCAAAGAGCATAGTCGTACATAAAAAAATCATTTTTATACAATTTAGATGGGATCCTACACCTCTTTCAATACGAAAACATCATGTGGTCTAGCCAAAATCGAATCCAAGAAAAAGCTTGAGAATCACTCTGAAGACATAAAAAAATTGATTTTTAATCTAAAAAAAATTGATTTTTAATCTAAAGAGTTTTCAAACAGCCCTCTCATATACATACATATATAAAAAGACCCTCTCTACTGAGGTGCACTTAATACACAGCAGCATGTGTCAACGGTGAGGACCATTTTCTATAAGAGCTTTTCATACATTTGTTTACGTTAATACGAACATTGAAGCTCTACAAATATCTGCGCTGTTTTAAGCAACGAGTTGGAAATGAATTCTAAGTGACTTTAAAATGTGAACATCACAAAGAATTTTGTAATTTTGGCGCATTACAACAGAGCGGCACCTCTTTATTAATACATATGTATAGTGCGCTTGAGGGCCTTTATCGCGCATGTTATGAGTGTCGAATTATTTTATTAACCCTCTAATAGCCAAGCAGATATTTTATGAAAACTTTTTTATTAGAACATAGAAGGAAATTTTAGAAACATTTCGGAGGCTGTCGTACGATTAGTACTATACAGAAATTTTCCCATTCTTTGTTCAAGTTTCATTCTGTTCCCTTCGAATTCGAATTATCCGACTTTCGATTGAAAACAATGCGGTATTCCCTATTCCGAAAATGTTCGAATGTTAGAAAACTCTATCCGCAAAAGCGTATTTTCTTGTGAATAAATAAAACTATTAGTGTTTTCTTATCAACAAATTATTTCTATAGAAGAAGAATGTTAAATAAAATATTGGAAAATTAAAAAAAAATTAGATTAGAAATATTTGTGTACTCGTAAGGTATAAGAGAAAACGAGATAAATACATTTTTTTAATTTTTTTCAAAATATTTTTGTTTTCTTTTTTTTAGATTTTTATCCGGAATTTCAAGTGGCACTAAAGTACAAAAAAAGGCTTTCATACATAAACAATTTTTTTATAAAAATTTTATTTTAGAAAACTTAGATGTTTCAAAATTGTAAAAATTCAATTTTGCCAGTGAATTTTTGACCAAAATTTATTTTTTATTACACCTCTGATATACCTGCATCTGTATATCCTAAAATTTTCACATTGTATTTTTTTGTGTGTTGTGGTAAGCAAAATAAAATTAAATTTTTGTTTAATATTTTTATTTTATTTTGAAAGTAACTTTTTCCAATATTTTTCAAACTACTGGGATTAAAAGAGTACCTTTACACTATACAAAAATATTTAAAAAATAATTTTAAATTTTCTCGTTGCGAAGAATTGGATTTTTAAAGTTCGCTAGTAAATTTTGGACAAAAAATATTCACAATGTGTTTTTAGCATGTCCACAAAAACGAATTTTTAACTTTTTTCCGAAAAAAATCATTTTTAATTTTTAACCTTTTGATTTGTATTCAACTAATCAAACAAAAAAATTATGTATTTTATTTATTTTTTATTTTGCTTTGCGAGGCAGTGAAAGAGTGATTCTACTGTTATCGAATATCGTGTAAAGCGAATTCGAACGAATTACAGAGTAGGTACCAATTATTAGAATCGATTTTGCTTTTCGAGTGAGAAGCGCAGTATAAGATCCGTAGTAACTTTATTAAAATAAGAAGATGTTTTTTTTTTTTCTTAGCTATAATTAAACTTCAAAAGCGGACTGAAATCAAAAATACGCAAAATGCCTGAAGCAAATGACAATAAAATTGGCAAAAGTTTCAATTGCTTTTGCCTCGTGCGCCTCAAAAGCAAAACTGGCGGGTATGTGGGTATGTAGACTTAACTTATTTATGTATGTATATCAGGCGCGAATGGTTCGTTGTAGCCGTCATTTGCACTTATGCCATTTATCTCAATTTATTTGTAATAAATACGCTTTTCATAATCGCCTACCATAGCAACATCTTACTTGTCAGAGCGTCTCACAAAGCCTTTTATATGCGTAGAACATTTTAATACAAAAAAAAAAAAAAACTCAGTGAAGCGCATGTGAATAATTGCATTTGTTGAATAAAGTTATTACCCCATTGGGATATCTATCAACGCACAAACACACACATACAGACACCAACACACACACACACACACACTTGGTTGAAGCCTCACAATTCACAAAGCGAAAATGCGTGTAGCTGAAGGCAGAACTTTTGTGTTGCCAAAGCCAAAAGTTTTATTGAAAATTCTTTGATGGTATAACATAAAGCATATTTGCATACCATAATCAAACATATACACACACACGCACACACAAATATAAATGTATATATGTATGTATATTTAGCGGAAGTTAATACAGCAAATGTTGTAATTTGAGTGCAATAACCGCTTTAATCACACCAAATACTTGCTCAATAAAAATTCAATCAATATTTCGCCATTTTCTTTTCTTGCTAAAATCAATTTTCGAAAATAGCAACAAATTTGAAGTTAAGTGGTAATTTGATGCAGAAGTTTAAGTGTTTCTTTTTTAATAACAGAATTGGCAAATTCAATTTCGAAGCGTACAACGCTGGTGACGCGCGGTTTCGAGTAACTGTGAAACCAAATCTGCCAAGTCAAGTTTAGCGGGTAATTTGATTGATTTTGTTTGCTATGAATTACCTCGCCTTTCACTGTAAGATTTGTAATGTATGTAATAACCAAGTACTAGTAACGCAGCGAGAGAACTCCAGTTTCACAAAATCTATGACTCCACTGAATGAGTTACTTCGTTTGAGAAACTCGCAGTCGCTTCGAGGGTGATTAAACGAGTCCGGTTCTGTACATCACAACTTCTGTTAAACATTGCCCTAACTAGCTGTGCTCACCAATTTTATATATTTTTTTTTTTATATTTGCAGTGTTTACCCTAACGTTCACCTGACTGCTGTACATAAGCAGACTCACATTGTGGCTACCTTCAAAGTTTAGTAGGTTAAGTGATATTGATTTCTGTAAAGTGATTTTAAACTATGTATGTAGCCATATTAAACTTGTATGTGCTTGCGAAATGTAAATTAAATATGAATTTGGGTTCAAGTTAGGCGCCAAAAGTGCTGGACTGAACAAGACAAGGGACAATGGTGTCCAGAAAATGAGATTCTTTGAGCACACCAATTGATATTCTGATTTTATGAGATTTAAACTGGAAAGATGAGGAAAGAGTACTAAATCTTTAATTATTCTCTAAAGCAGGAAATCCTGTGGAGTAGGTGAAGTGACTTGAGAAGCTTGAGAGTTTTTCAGGGAAACTAAAAAATTTCGTTGAAATATGAAGAATCCAAAATTTACAGAGCGCCAGAAGTTTTGTCGCTGAAGAAGTATTCAGCTTGCCACTCAGAGACTCTTGCAAGGGTTGATGCTGTGTTTAAAGATAAATCTATTGCGGTACTGCTCGGCGTATGAATGGGTAGAGGATTCTGGATCAATAAAAGTAAGCTGGCAGCAAGATTTTAAAAGGTAATCTAATGTACAAAGTAATATCCGAAGTACCTAGCTTATAGTGTGAGTTGATACAAAATTTAAGATCGTTGATAAGAATAAGATTTTTTTCCGATAACATGCGAAGAAGAAGACTAAATAGAGGAAGCGAAAAGGTATTGAGTGCTTAAAAGGAGGGAAGGTGCAATTTTGAATCTGGACTTTATTAAGTCTAAAGCATAGGTCCCTCCACTCTGCGTCACTGCTATTCGAAAAGAACTTAATCAATAACGTCAGACAGATTTTCCGAACCTCGAACAGGTCACCACAACTTGCAAGGAAATTTTTGCTCAGCACATTTCTCATGCAGCCACCAAAATACGAATGCCCATCTCTATTAAAACATTACAATAAAAACTCTTCGCCGCTCCCTTCAACAACAGATTACCCAACCGATTTTTTTTTTTTTTCCTACTTACTTCCCTCTTGACTTTTTTCTTAACGATCATAAATTTGAACAAACTTTTCCTTTACTTACTTCTTAAGTGTAGCAGCCAATGCCAAATCGGGTCGAACATCAAATCTTGTCTGCATATAGAAGCGTAATAAATTATCGCGTTCATTTTCACGTAAACCTTCGTCGAGTGCTAAAGCGCCTAGCGTGTGATACGATTCGGACTCAGTAATGCCAAATAATAAATCATAGCTGAAATGGAAAAATTTGCCAATTGTAAGGCGATGAATATATTAAGAAAAAAAAGTTGAATGCTATTCATTTGTCTACCAAAAATATTTATGTTATCATATATTACAAGTAAATGCGTACAATAAATACCACAAATACCAGACTTAAATACATATGTACGTAATATACATAGAAGCATGTAATAGAGGCAGTTAGTTTATTAATAGAAACATAAATATATGTATTTATGTGCTAGCTAAAGATATTATTAAAGAGAATAACAGTATTATATACAAAATATATCATTAGTGCGTGGCTACACAAATAAAAGTTATATAGGTATAAAGGAGAAATATATTCCTAACATCAAGTTATACCACTAGCTTTACATCTGTAAAGAAATCATGAAATTCCATTACTTAGTTATTTAGTGATGCGCGTACAAACATTTATGGGTACATACAGACACGCTGAAATGCAAATAATTGTTTTTTTTTTAGCACTACTCTAATATCTATTGAGCATCTTTAACCGAAATCGATCTGTTTTTAACAAAATATACGTTTGAAAAAAAAAAAAAAAAAAATGTGAGCCTAATTTTTTTACCACCACTGTACAAAGCAAGTTGTACCTATTTCTTTGCTCTCAAATTTATTACAAACTTTCATTTGAACATCCAGCATTATATCTCTGAAAACTGCATTCAATTCTATGGAGCAGTTTTTGCGTGATGCGCGCACAAACATACAGATAGACCGATGTTTGCGCGCGCATCACTCAACATCCGCTGAATAAAATTTAATGCAACTTTCACCGTTGCATTAATAGCCACTCAAATTAACTAATAAGCTATATTTTCTTGCGATAACACGATACTGTGACTGTGATCCCAAATGCATTTATACAATATGGATATCAAACGAAAGGTATTAATGTGTGCTGCAATAAACGATGTTATTAAGTTCAATAGCTCAAATGGTTTCGTATATATGATGATTTAAGTTCTTTGAGCAAAACCTTTGGGGAATATTTTTGTCGCTTAAGCAACAACAACAACAAACTCTTTCAAAATGTAACTTTTTTTGGTTGTGCTTACTGGGCTCATTTATATCTGTAAATACAAGCTTAACCATGCACGCACCTCAGTTGCTTGTTTACAGCTTCTCGTTAGCAAATAACTACACAAGCGTTAATGGAATATAATGAATGCGGTGGGTTTTTCGGTAAGCGTTGACAAAGCGTTGGGTCTTTTCGGCTTCTATTGAAAAATGATAGTTGTTTTCTATAGCTAAGTAACTACTTAATTTTGTCTGAAAAGGGAAGTAGCACGCTCAATACTTTAAGTGAAGTTGATGTTTGTGTAATTTTGTGAGTGTTTTAAGGGCCGCTAGTAAAAGGGTTAAAAGTGCACGCTTGAGAGCCTAATCTAAGGTAATAAATTTGTATAAATTTCGGTAATGCAATTTTATTATGAAATGTTTAAATACGATACCGCATTTTAACAAGCCTCTACCTATATATTAAATAGCAATTAGGCATTAATTAGTAATGCAATACTTAGATATTTGAATATCGTTATGCCTGGCCGAATTTGTATTTTACGCGAATTATGAATGTAAACGGAAGAGAGTCATAAATTAAATTTATTAAAATTTTCAAAAAATAAATGTATTTATATAGGCATGTGCATTTGTAATTTTTTTTGTTTTGTTAAATTTTTTTAAATGGTGAACAAAATGCTTTAACAGTTGCATATTTTAATATTAGCGGAATTTTATTCGTAAGCGGTTAGCAACATGTGATTAAAAAAAAACATTATATTACAATTTGATTTTTTTTTAATTTGAATTTTGCTTTGAAAACCCAAACTTTAAGTGCTGAGTGGAAGATCACAATATTTAAAAATATTTTTTAAAAAACGCCCTATCTCAGAATTCGTTTGAAGAACGCCCTATCTCAAAATGAATTTCAAAAAAGACCCTATCTGAACAAAAATTGTATACATTTTCAAATGAGGTAGGGCGTTTTTGAATCGAATTTTTTAAAAAAATTTTTTAGATAGGGCATTTTGAAAAGAATTCTTAGATAGGGCATTGTTTAGAAATATTTTGAAATAGGGTTATCTTCCACTCAGCAGTGGACTGATTGTTTTTGTTGTTTTCTATTTGCATTTTTTCATGTTTTCAACTTTTAATGGCGAATAACAAAGGGCATTAGGTGTATATCAAAGCTAGTTTGGAAGATGTAACTTCAAAAGGCTTTTTCTTTAGACTAACTTCTAACGATGAATTTTGTTGATATACATATATACATATTATGTGATACAAAATTAAAACTCACAATTGGGTATATAAAGTTTGACTTCACACAAACTTTGACTTTTCGTCTCTTTTTCAAAGGAAAAAACGAATCAATGAAAAAAACGGAACAAATGCAGAATAGCTCCAACTCTCTAAAAAAAAAAAAAATATTGGGATCGATAGGTATTTTTATAACGAACATAACGGTGTATTTCTTTTTTGGTGCAAACAACAACAACAAAAGTTATTCAAGGTCAAAGTTCATAAAACTAACTTTTTTGTATCTAAATTCCTCCTAAAGTACTAATCCGATTGCCAAAATATTGGCGTCGTTGGATAGGTAATTACAATACCTTTTATTTGATATATGTCTTAAATATGTAACTGCAAAGAATTTCCTAAAATAATAAAATTTTCTTAAAAATGTCTCCAATTTTTAAAAAACTTAATTTTTTTTAATTTAGTTGCTATATTAACTATGTGTAAAGATAATTTAGTAACATGGGAAATAATTTAAGCTTTCATTTTAAATACTATATAATATCCTTAGTTCAATCAAAACCGGTGCGAAACCGCGTATGTGCGAAAACTGGTATACACCATTCAAAGTCCTTCTGCATAGGCAGCCTTCGAGTCAAATAATGATTTAGGGGCCCGATCCATGTTTTTTATGTGCAGAACACCTTTCCGCGTAGGCGGCCTTCGGCCGCGCTTCAAAAAATAACCCTGGGCTACGCCATTCCAACTCCGGGTGGTTGCCCTGAACGGTGGCAACATGCCACCGTTCCGACTCTATGGGCGGGATCGATGGTATTTTTGTGCAGAACACCTTTCTGAAGTTGCGTGTAAAAAGGGCACTAAGTGAGATGTGCCCCGTTCTGCGTAAAAGGGCTTATTCGAGAGAAGAATCGCGCGTTTTCATGTACAGCCTAATAATATTACAACAACCACATGAAAACTAGCAACTTTGATTGCAAATATCTCTTCACAGAAATAAAATTTTTAATTTCCGCTTTCGAAATCTTAATCTACTCGTCACCCCACTTTCCCCTTTTGGACCACTACTACCACAGGCTTTAAATAAACTTTGACCCTTAATAACTCTTGTTGTTGTTGTTTGCACCAAAAAAAATTTATATATTTATACTCATCTCAATGATATCTACCAATCCTCACCATTTTTTTTTTAATTTGGGAGTTGGAGCTATTCTGCATTTATACCAAAAAAACTAAGCAAATATGTATAAACAATTCATTTCAATAAGAAGTTTCACAAAAAAAAAAACAAATATACATACCTACATAAACATATACATACATATACATATGTGTTAGTAGGTCAAACATGATACGCATTTTTCAATCATCAATAAGCAAAATTTTATCAATAAAACTCTGTTCAAACTCTACTTAATAGATGTTTAACAAAAAGTATTACAAACCGGCTAAAATGTTCGGTGTATTGTCCCATCACTTTGTATGGCTGATTTGGTATCACATGTCCATCGACAATTGGACCCAATGAAGTTGAAAATTGTGGAAATGATGTTGGGATTTTTAAGATGTCCTGATAGCTAGAAAACAAGAAATGATTAATGTGTAGTGTTAACAAGCATACATACATACATACATACATATATATATTTTGAAAAGGCTCATATCAAACGCAAACATTAATTTATTAAAAAAGGGACAAATAGTGGCTTAGGATTTTACACGAAATTGAAAAAAAACTGAAAAAGCCTTTGAGTTGTTGGATTAAGATAAATAAAAAAAAGGATGTTTACAATATTAAAGTAGTTTAAGAGAGTATATAAACAAAGTTTAAAAGTAGTTCAAGAAAAAATTCAGATACCAACCAATGCAACCAGATTTTTATCGAGAACGCATTTATCGATAAACATAACGAAATAAAATAAACTAGAACTAGAGAGAAATAAAAAAACTACAAAAAGTAGCAGTTTTTACCAGGCCCGGGAACCCCCTATAATTTCTTCTAAACTATTAGCTATCCCCATACAAAATTTTCTTCCAAATCCATTCCGCTGTTTCTACGCGTTTGAGTAACAAAGGCAAACCGCTGGTCATATAAGAATTCAGTTTTATAAAATTAGTGCGCATATCCATAACCATGTGAGTTGTTGAAATAAAATAAGTCTTGTTACCTATTCTATATTTTGGAGAAAAGGTGCGCACATGCTTTATGGAAATCTGTTCAGTAGTTTGAACGTGAAAGGCTCACAAACACTCGTACAAACTTACGGATTTATAATTGTAAGCAAACAAAATGGCGATTTTATACCAGAATTTAGTCGAATAACTTTAAAACTGTGAAAGAAAGTGCACTGATGTTTTATTCTTTGACATCAAACATTTTCTCTTGGTGCCATAGTATAGAAATAAGCGAGCTTTTAAATTATTCCGCGCGCTAGTCGACGTAGATGTAATAGTTCCGGACACCAAAGAAAAAAAAACCAAATTTATACTGGTTCTTCCAAAAAATGATCAATACTCGGAATCAACTGAAAGCATGAAAAAAATATCATTTCTAATCAAATGCATTGGTTGTTTGAAAAGCAAAATGAAAAATGTGAAATCTAAAGCACGCCCTGTCTCAGAGTTAAAGCGAAAGTAAACTAATACAGAATTCTGTGAGAAAAATGTTCTAATATGTATTCTGAGTAAAAGCAAAATCAAAAAAATAAAAAAAGCAAAAAAAAATAAAAATGAAAAAATAGAGTTACCTATCCAAGAGTTACGTGAAATATGTAAGTGAAAGCATCGAAAAAGGCGTTGAGTCGTGACATTAACTGATTGCACCAAGAAAGTTTTCATCAAAAAAAAAAAAAAAGCTTTGGACGTATGTAGTTGTGTTAACAAAGTTTGATGCTTAGCTTTGCATATGAGGACATACACTTTTAACAAATACAGACATATGTATGTACTTATGTATATATATATATATATGTATATGCAGGAGGAGCACAAACGATGTTAGAAAGTTGACGTGAAAGTAAAGACGCGACCATATGAGTGATGACAAGTGGTAAAAAGTCACAAATAACAGTTGCTCTATGAAAAACTATCATAAATCACTACTGCTTGCAAGAGCAAATGTTGCATTCTTTTTTTATTTTGATTTTTATTGCTTTTTTTTCAAATTTTAAAAAGTGGTAATTTGAATTTTTGGGACAAATAAGGCAAGGGTTTTAGGTGCTGTGGTCGTTAGTACTTTGCTGAACTGAGTATGGGATAGCTATCAGCTCTGAATATCAAACTGCTACCTTACCTTTCGGCAAGTATTTTTGTGCTTTTCAAATTGCAACAAAAAAGGTGTTAGGACGTGCCAAAAACTAATTTGCTTGGATTTTAAACCCAGCTCGTTTGACGCGGGTTTCTCAGATTGAATTTAGCTTATAATAGTAGATATTGCCTTTAACAAGATTTAGTCAATATTATCTCTAAGTGATTATTATTGATTATTTAATTTTTTATTCAAAAATCTAAAATTACAAATTGATGATCCTTAAAAAAAAATTGCAATAACGAATAAATCTTAAAAAAAAATTTAAATATTAAAAGAAACCAACAACAAAAAAAAATTAATTGATTGTTTTTGAAAATTATTGACAAAAAAAAACTAAAATTATCAAAAACATTAAAAAATTCCTTGATTGTACTTGATAAATTTTACTTTTTTTGTTTACTAATTGATTAGTTTTGGAAAAAAATTTAAAAAAAAATGTAAAGCAATCGAAACTAAAAAAAATTAATTGTGATTGTTTTAATATATATTTTTGATTTTCAAAATTAGTAAACACTTTTTAAAACTGAAAAAAATTGGAAGTGAACAAAAAAAAAAAACAAAAAAAAAGAAATTGCGATTGTTTTTAATTTTCTCTGTTTCAATAATTTGTGACCGTTTAAAAAAAAAAAATTATTTAAATTTTTAGTTTTACAAAATTTCGCACCAAATTTAAAGTAATCAATCAATACAAGAGATTGTTGATTTTTTGAAAATTTATTGTTTACTTTACTAATTGCTGACTATTGCAAAAAATCTAAGAAATAAAAAAAATAAAAAAATAAAAAAAATTTGCGGATGATTGGTGATAATTTTAGATTTTACTGATTGATTAAAATTGGAAAAGAATTGAAAATTTTGATAAAGGAACTTAAAAGTAATGAAAACTAATAAAAAAAAATTTGTTGAATTGATCTTTTTTTAATTCCATATTGATACCATTGGAAAAAAAATGAAATAAAAAAATTTTTTTTTGATTATTTTTTAATCATTTTAAATTTTTTTTACTATATTAATTGATGACATTTTGATGTTTAAATTTTTTTTTTAATTTTTTAATTTTTTTGGAAATTTAAAATTAAAAAAAAAAATTTTTTTAAATAATAATTTGAACTGAAAAAACTTTGTAATCAATCATAAGTAGGCTTTCTCAAAAAATAAGCATAAAAGCTTTTAATCATTACGGTTAGTAATCATTACTTTACAGATGTGTATAGGAATTTCATGAATTAAATTTTATTTCTTTTTAAATTCCTTAAATTGTATTTTTTATTAGCTAAAAGTTATTTCATTCAACTTGTGAAAGCTTTAGATTACCAATATTCAAGGTATCATTTGTCGACGTATACAAATTTTAAATTTGATCACTTCAACGTTTGACACCTGTCAATTAAACATCACAAATGTCCTGAGTTTATCTTAGTTTTTGTAATAGAACTTTTATTCAAGCACAAAGCAATTGGCTTTCTTTGTGTATAAGTTTAATTTGCCAAGAAAAACAATTTAAACTATTTGAAGTCAAAATGCACTGTGCTTTTCTCAGTTTCTTGTATTCTCCTTTTACAGTTGCCAAGAGTCACCCATACAGACAGTCAACTTTTCCTATTTCACTTAGAAATGACTGCAAAATAAATATAAATTCTCTTTTTGCATAGTTTGCTGTTGTCGTCCAGACAAAAACTTACTAATTTAGTTGTACGTGCAAGGACAAACAGGAAATAGCTTTCATAATATACCGTGCAGTGAGCTCATTTATACCCTGTAGTGAGCTTATTAATTGGACGTGGTGCGAAATGAAATCGAAAGTGGCGAATAAAGACTTGTTTGAAGGTAGAAGAATCAGAACAGGGCTTCCGACGAATTTGACAGGGTTAAGAGATGTAAACTGAGAAATATGTAACTAGTTCTGAACTAGTTACAGCATAATGCGGCTCAAACAATTTCAAATTCCAAGCCCATTGTCATATCAAATTAGCCATCTCCAATGCTTGCTAAAGAAATATTGAGCGAACTAGTAGCTGTTCCGAAAATATTTGCACAGCACAAGAGACATATCCTAAATTTCCTACAGGGTATGTATCTACATTTCTAAGCATACATTGCTACGTATGTATGTACATATGTACATCTATATGAATAAGCAAACATTTTAATTGAATGCCTTTGTGAAAACTCCGGACAATTAAAATGATCTAAATATTTTAGTAAATTCAAAAAGTGCAATGAAAGTATTTGACAAGTTGCAAAAGCTTCGTATGAAAATTGTTATCTTTGCTAAATAATATTAGTTTAAAGATTTTATTTGAAATACTTTTGTTGCAAGCGCATATTTAACTTCTTAAGAATTCTTTGTTATATAAACTATGCACTTGTTGTGGTATTTTATTTTTATTGAACATATTGTTGATGCATTTTGAACTTGATTAGGATCTATTGTGCTGGAGCTTTCAACTTAAACCATCAATTTATATATCAAGTATTTACATATAACAAAATTTGTCTTTCAAGAGAACTTCAACAGTAGAGCATGTGAGCTATTGCTGCATTGTCTAATTCAAAATTTGTGAACTGATTGGTTTAGCTTACTTATGGAAGGCGTGGGTGAGGAGCTTTCACTGATCATAGCAATTCCCTCCGTGAAAGTTGAGCTTTTTCCGCAAGAGAGCAACGGGTCCATTTAAGTTTTAAGAACTGTTATATACATATATATCATAGACCTTTTAAAAAAAAAAATTATTTTTTTTTAACGTTTTAAAGGCCAAATTGTTTTTATTGTTAATAATTTTTTTTTTTAATTTAATTTTAAAAAAAACACAAATCAGTAATATATAAAATTTTTCTAATGATAGTATAAAGATCTTTGAAATCGGTAGAGCTGTTCCGTAGTATTCACCGCATTTTTATACCTTTCATGAACATGAAATGGTATTATAACTTTGGTCCGATGTTTGTAAGTATGAGAAGAAGATGAGATAGACCCACCATTAAGTATACCGAAATGGTCAGGGCGACGAGCTGAGTTGATTTAGCCATGTCCGTCTGTCCGTCCGTCTGTCCGTCTGTCTGTTTGAACGCAAACTAGTCCCTCAATTTTAGAGATATCTCTATGAAATTTGGTATGGAGCCGCCATTTTGTATTATATTAATCATTTGTCGGAACCAGTAAGATCGGACCGATACAACGCATAGCTCCCATACAATCGATTGTTCCGATAAATGGGTTTTGGCCTATAACTCTTGCAATCAAAAAGCTAGGAGAGCGAAATTTTGCAGGTTTAGTACATATTATATTTGTAACCTGTGTAGTGAAAATCACCCAGATCGGACCAACAAAACATATAGCTCCCATATAATCGATAGTTTCGATAAATGGGTTTTGGGCTATAAATTTTGCAGTTAAGAAGCTAGGAACGTAAACTTTTGCAAGGTTGGTACTTATTATAAATGTGATGTGTGTATAGAAAATCATACAGATCGGAGTAACATAACATATAGCTCCCATATAACCGATTGATCCGATAAATGTGGTTTGGCCATGTAGGACACTTAAAAAAAATATGCGTATTCATGAAAGGTATAAAGCCCATGCCCACATTTTAAATTTCTAAAACTGATATTGTGTTTGTATGAGTACAATATATCGGTTTGCAAAATTTAACCGAAATCTGGGATGGCCGGTTGATATAAAATTCATTATAGAGATTAATATTTTTTTCAGTGCACTGCAATACATTTTCAAATTCATTTTAAATTTCAGTTATTGCAATATTCTTTCGCAGAAAAACTTATTACTTTTTTTGTTTGTATTTCCACATCATTGAAGAAAGACCAATTTGGTTTACTCTTCTTGTACATATGTAGTTTTGATTTCATTTCAGGTTATGTACATACAACCAGTTATTAATGACCATTTCCCAGTAATTATAATAGCATTTCTCAGGTAATCAGAATACACAAAAATCTCCCTTTGGCTTGAGAGGAAGAGCAGCTCACTTCATGTGATGTTCTAAATAAAACGGAAGATGTTGCGAGAGTCGGTTATTGCATACTTTTAGGCGTCCTCTATATTTGCGCGAGTGCACTCATGAGAGTCGATGCATGACCCTACCAACCATGGCTAACCATGGTGAAACTCTGATTCCAAAAATTCACAAATTTTCACTAACACCAACGCATATTTTTAGAATTTGTATGGAAAACGACAAGTGCCTAAAAGTATGCTTCACACTTACACGCAAAAATCTTTTCAACATGGGTAAAAAGTGAACCTCTCTGAACAAAATTACCTACTTTTTTATCCTCTTTTTTGGTAAGCGCGTCTCAATGATTATCCAGATTTTTATCCGATCATGGTTGGCAGGGGACATAGCTACTCACACAACAACGGCTATGTACATATGTAGGTGAATATGTGGCATCTGTGTTGGTATATTTTTCAAACTGATTTTCTTTAATTAAAATTAATTTGTTTTTAAATTATTTGGATTGACTGCCCTTCAGCTTGGCCATATTTATCCATGCGTTTATGTATAATTGTTTATACCTTATATGTATAGTTTGATCGTAATGTGGGACAATTCCTCTCAACTTGCACATTTATGTTATCGATAATGCCCGCTTTAAGTTAGTAAGTAGTAGATATGTGTCCACTCCTTCTCACAGCTTTGAGCATATACATAGTATAACTTTTCAAGATGTTATCGTAACATTATTAAGAGATTGAATTCATCAATCTCATTATGGTTGAATAAACAAATGCATGTATAAAATGTACTAACATACATACATATTTTGATATATATAAAAGTATTTACATAACTGCATTTCCTTTTCAGATGCATCAACAAGCACAAGCACAGACTCTCACACAAAGAAGATTTTATTTATCGCTTTATTGCATTGAAAATATTTTTTTTTTTTTTGTTTTCTTTGTATTGTCATACATTATTCAATATGCAAACGTCAATTAAACTTTTGAACAGAGAAAGACAAAAAAAACGAGAATTACTGACACGAGCATAAGCAAAGCCTGTCAACTGTTGCAAATGCAGGTAAACGGTTGGGTTGCTGGAAAAATGCACACGACAGTAAACCGCATGATACCCACCAAAAAAATATGCACCACAAATTATGCTACTTTATTTTAATAGAGATTCATACAACATAAAGAGTTACAACAACTTTGTGCTGATAACAATATTGTGCTAACAGATTTTGGATTAGGTACTCTGATCTAGTAACATTGGTCGATAACTCCGAAATCTGTGGAGATAACGAAATAATGGGTATCCGCTACTTCAAGTTAGATACCTAGTGATATAAAACTCGAAGTTTCGTTCAATTCCGTTTACTAGTTTTTGACTGATGTGCGCGCAAACAAATAAACATACGGACTGAAATTCAAAAAAATGTTTAATTGGATTCTATTGGCTCAACAATGATTCCTCTTCTAAAAATTTCTTGAATTTCTGCAGTATACAGACTGTGCTCTACATTTATCGCCTTATAATTGTTCATAGCATTTTTTGTTGGGTATACACCTTACTACAGCTTCACATTCACATTAGTGCAGTTATAAAATTCTTTCCCCCTCGCACACACACACACATTCCTGCGTATGCAGTTATGCACCTCGACACCTTCAACATTCATTTATGCAAGTAATTACCTCAAGTGCTTACACTTGAAAATAATTAACATAATTACTTTGTTGTGGGAAATTTTCATTTGTTTCATGTTTTTATACCCAGTTGCGCTTATGAATAGATGGTATATTTGATAGATATATTTATATGTTTCCATGTATAAAATTTAAACTCAGCAAAACTAAGGATATCTTCATAAAATACGACAAAAACGTAGTTGAACTGAACTAGTGGAGCACTCCACGACTTTTGGCGACACTCAGCGATCCTTATGGAGAATCAATCTAAGAGTTAAGCTTAAGATTTCAAATTTGCCAGATGTCTGTGGCGCTGTTACCGTAATTTTGTCAAATTTTGTTTCAAAATATTTAAATAACTTACCGCTTTTGACGCAAACAAGACAGCATCTCCTCATTGTCATCATTCAAGGGACAATCGAGTGTATGAGCAATTTGCATGGTGAGCTGTAGGGAGTGATTACTGACCGCCCAATCCGACATAGCTGAGCCCGACATCAAAATTGCACGATGAAAAAGTCCTGTAGTTTAGCGACCAAATCGAAGTTCAAAGGCGTCATTGTCAATATAAACGTTAACACGTAGACGGATTGATGGAATTATGAAAGAGAAGATGAAGAAGCAGTAGAAGCAGAAGAAAAGTGATTTAATTAATTAAAAATTTAATGCGATTTTCTTAAGTAAATAAAATTGTTTGTTGGGCGCAATAGCTCGTATAATGAGACTACTTAAAGCTGTAGCAGCATGTTAATGGTGTAACGTTTTTGTTTTTTTTGTTTTTATAATTATTTTCTTATTTTATTTTACAGTTGAAGCGCTTGCCTACCGGATGCCACAGGCGATATCATTAAATAATTAATGCATGCCGCTCCCGTACTATGACCCATCAATGTAACGCTATCCTTATCACCACCAAATGAGCCAATGTTTTCTTTAATCCAATGAAGTGCGCCAATTTGATCGAGTAATCCAAAGTTGGCGACGGTATTCTCATCAATGCTCGGTTTCAGAAAGCCTGCGAATGAGTATGAGAGGAGGGTGGCAATGTTAAATGAAGCAATATTTGAAAAAAAAGGGAGGGGGGGGGAATAATTAAAGTAACCGTATTTATTTAATGCGCTTATTTGCTTGTTCTGAGTAAGTTTGTGAAGAACTTTGTGCGACATCTTAGCCCTTCAACTCTATTACAAAAGCAACGGTTTGTAGAATTTTCTCTTTGGTATGAATAAAATTATTAACGTTTGGCAAAAAGTATCAGAAAATCCCAGAGAAATAAAACATGAAATTAGCGCCTAAAAATATGCAATACATTTTATGCATGCAAGTGAGGTTAGGTTATAATTTCCTTTTAAAAATTGTACGTCGAATCTCTAAAGCGAGTTGTCCGCAATGAATTCCTTTCGTCCACAGTAGGCTAAAGTTCATTGCAACTCCTCCGCTTCGTTCACCGTTGGGATACATCAACTTTAATTTATGTAGCCTACTTTTAGGTGCTGAAAAAAAAATTTATTTTTAGTTGTAGTTGTAGGAAAACAAAATGTATCTGTCTGACACTACTCGTTAAGGCATAAAAAAAACCAATTACACTCTTCATAGGACATCCTCAAACAAAACGGAGCAGTTTAACCCATTGCATAAGTCGCCTGGTCCTTTGAGACACATCCCGAATTTATGCTAGACTATTTAACTGTTGCTGCTCGTTGTTCGCAACAAGGGAAGAACCATACATTTTCTGAAGAACTTTTCCCTCGAATGCTATTTAGGGCCACCTCTCGTTCTCTCGTCACAATCCAGGGTTTCGAGTCGTATTTGAGGACAGTTGTGAGGAGGGACCGAATGAGTGTGATTATTGTTCGTTGAGAGTGGACTTAACATCTCAGCTGACTACTCAGTCCAAAGTAGCACTATCAAGATGCAGCTCCGTTAATTTCTTCTTTGATAACAACAAATACTCAATCATTAATCATTTTACAAGGACCTTCACTTGTCGCGTTAATAAATCGATAACTTTTGGGTACATCTAAATAAATCAATCAATCAATCAAATCAGCAAGACATAAGTAACGCCAATGTGACTGGTGTCACATCTTAAGACCCTACAACCTTTTCGAATGATTCCAACCAAATATTTTACTTTACAGCAACAAAGAAATTTTAAACTGGGTAACCTTGCAATGTCCAACGCAGTGAACATTTTAACCCACGAATGTATGTATGTATGTATGTAGCCATACTCAAATACTCACCCATCACTCCAAGCCGATAATTGATTGTAACAACAATAACCTGACCATAGCTGGCGAGCACAGAACCATCATACGGATTACCGCTATTCCACTCAAAAGATTCACCATGCACATACACCATTACGGGTAAACGTTTCACCGTAGAGTCCATTTCGTACGTGGAGGACATTTCGAAAATGCCATCTACGCAAAGAAAAAGAAAAAGAAAAAAATATACGATATTAAATTTGTCAGTTGTAAATAAATTCGTAGCGAACGATGTGCGAAAAAAGGTGTCAACCAGGCGTCACATCTATTATGCAATTGGACGCACTGGAGCAAATGTAATTCTCATATGTCGTAGAGAGGGTGCGAAGCGTGCAAAGGTGAGCAGTACGGGGCACACGACATTTGCACTTATGCGCATTGTAAGTGGTAGTAAGTTCAATGAAATGTTGGCATTTACTTAACTCAACCTGAGATACTCACCCACACGTGGCACATACACATTCAGATATAAGCAATCCTCACTCTCCGTCTTCAAGTATGGTAGAAGGCGTGTCAATTGCTTGTAACGGCCGCGTGACATTTTCACACTTCCTTGCGCTGTTAAATCGGGTAACTGTTGAGGGCAGACGGGTGGTAAATGGCGTGCAATTTTTAAACCGGACCAGGGTAATGGTGCACCTATAAGAAAAGATATAAAAAGAAGAGGATGAATGTAAGAGAAAAAAAAAAAACACATAAAACAGTTAAAAATGATGCGAAAAATAAAATTAAGCTTAACTGGAGCACTGATGGATAGGAGGAGGAGGTGTACAAGTTAAATGAGTGTAAAGCGTTTTGTAAATTACGATCATCTAACTAGAGCTCACATTGAGTGGTGGTGGAAAGAGAGTAGGTACGAGAGGGCCTGGTTAATCAACTGGTATTAGAAGGCCAGCATTTCAAGCACTTGTTTCATGAAACAAAACAAATCCAACAAGAAATTATGTTTGAAAAAAAAAGGAAAATAAAAATTATTGTTTTTTTTGTACCAGAAATTTTTAGATTTTATGGCCTGGGGGTTACTCTGTATTGCAAGGCAGAAAAGGTTCTACAAGTAAGGCTTTCATAACCACACTCTTTTCGGCAGCATGTAGAATATGGAGGCTACCACTGAACTGTAAAATTAGATCGAAAATTATTTAGGCTCTATGGTGTTTCCACAACAGGCACGCTGTGTGTTTTGTTATGCAACGCCCACTATAGCCCATTTATGCACCAATGAATGATGATCCGTCTGGCACCAAATCCCTTAAGCTATTTACAAAACATCAGGATGATTATTATGTAAATGGAAAGCAACTGCTCATTTGGGAAACAAAAATATATATATTGACATTTTGTAAATGTACATTAGACCGGTCCGGTTTTTTTTTTGTATTTATTATAATTTTGCAGATTCCAAAAAAATAAAACCACAAGCCTTAAAAAAAAAAAAAGTATTGCACCAGACCAGTTAGGTAATTATTACTCCTAATGGTTGAAGGTTGTTTTTTTTAAAAAAATAGATTATTTTAGGAATTATTTAAATGCTAAATAGAATCGTGATTTTTTATGAGTTAAAAAACAAAAAAAAAAAATGTATTATTCATAACGATAATATTTTGGTAATGTTACACACAAAATTATTAAAAAAAAAATATTTTCCCCAGTCTAATGACTATAGACTGAAGATGAACATATGGAATCATAAACATAAATAGTTCTGTTTAAGGTCAAATGTGCTTTCTAAAGAAGTCCCAACTCGGCAGGCTCTGGTTGCATGATGAATGTACGACGGACAGCATACAATTGCTTCTGGTTTAGATACTCAGTATGGGTACTAGTTAATTTATGTTACATATGTATGTATGTCAGGCTAGATTTATTTGAACACATATGAAAGTAAGTTAAGCTTTGAGTTCAAAATGTACACGTAAAACTAAACGAATTACACAAACAATACAATCAAACAGTTTGTTAAACTAAATTGTTGCTTAAAATATATAAAAAAAAATAAAACAAAATGAAATGATCGATTGGTGTGCTCCGGTGCTTTTATATACATATGTAACTAATCGCATACATTGGTTGTTCCTATAAATTGGAGGTCCGTGGATAAAAAAAAAATGTCTATGACAGAAATTTATATATTTTTTTAAAAACTTAATAAAGGATTTTTTACCAAAGAAATTTCTTGAATTTATTTGAGTAACCCACTGTCTCATTTGCATTTAGAGCCACTGTATATGCTCCTGTAACCAAATTTCTTTGTCACATGTAGTTAATTCAAATTATAATGCATGTGTGTGGACGTTCAAACTTAAGGTCAGTCTAGCCCGCATATTTGCTTTATTTACATTTAATCGTTCAATTAATTGGCAAATTGCTTGTCAAATTTCAAAACCACGAAATTTTGCTTATAACTTTTGAAATAGAAACTAAAGGTAGATTAAACTTTCAGGTGAGGTACATACATATGTATGTACATATACATATGTATGTACATATGTATGTGGATATATACAACAGACATTTTGTCGTGTTGCTATTAGGAAAGGAAGACCTTTTTAACACCCCAAAAATCGTGGAACTGTTTTTCTAAAGGTGAGAGAGTTTACGAGTACGAGCCAAAGAGAGATAGATATATGTAGGTGGATGTATGTAAATATTAGCAAGCTATACTGGCGAGTTTTATTTGACTTGGTAGCTGCCCATGACGGAAGAAGTAATTGAGCAATCATCGAACTCGTATCAATATTTAATATCCCGATAAAGAACAGAGGAACAATACCAAAACGATTTTTTTTTAGATATGTTATGTTATGTTATGTTATGTTATGTTATGTTATGTTATGTTATGTTATGTTATGTTATGTTATGTTATGTTATGTTATGTTATGTTATGTTATGTTATGTTATGTTATGTTATGTTATGTTATGTTATGTTATGTTATGTTATGTTATGTTATGTTATGTTATGTTATGTTATGTTATGTTATGTTATGTTATGTTATGTTATGTTATGTTATGTTATGTTATGTTATGTTATGTTATGTTATGTTATGTTATGTTATGTTATGTTATGTTATGTTATGTTATGTTATGTTATGTTATGTTATGTTATGTTATGTTATGTTATGTTATGTTATGTTATGTTATGTTATGTTATGTTATGTTATGTTATGTTATGTTATGTTATGTTATGTTATGTTATGTTATGTTATGTTATGTTATGTTATTTTATTTTCATTAATTTTATTTTCATAAATTTTATTTCATTGCCACCACGTATGTACAATCTAAAAAGTGAACACGCCCTGCGATGAGTTGATTCATAACAAACCAAACATGCGTCTCTTAAGTCCCAACCACGTCCAACTAAACAAAACCAAACGCTTAATGGCTCGTTGCATGCACCGCACTTCATGTTAACGACTGTAATTGTTGTCGAGCACAAGTGCGGATATGTACACTCTCGTATGCAAGGATATCTCCACCTATGGCACAAACGCATACATTTATAAATTCTCGTTTAGCGATACTTAACAACACCCATGGATGCCTTTCGATATGAGCATTTCATGGGTGCGAGCAAATATTTCGTTTTAACTTCATTTACGTTGCCAATTTGCATATGTAATTTGCAACATGTATGTAGATATGTATGTATGTATTTGGTAGGAATTTGTCGCTACTTATTGCATAGTCAAACCACTGCTGCTAATGGAAGTGAATTGGACAATTCGGGTTCCACTGTCATGGTCAATGATAATGTTTTGAATTGCTTAAATTACTGGAAAAGCGAAATAGAAGCAGACAGTGGCTAGTGGCGTACTTGGAACAAAAAAAATTACTACGCTCTATTTGTGGTTGTCTTTTTGGTTTGAAATGCATACATTTGTATATTAGAGCAACTCCATGAGTTAACCGCATGAAAATTTATATATACATACATATGTAGATGTTTTTGAATTTTGCAAAAAGTATATGAAAAGGCTTAAGATACTGTCTTTGGAATAATGTCGAAAAATTTTATCAAAAAAAAATTATTCTAAAGAATTTTAAACTTTTATTGAATTTAATATTGAGACCAGTAATTAGGAAATATTTCTATACAATTCCCATTATTATTTAATTGAATGCATTCAAACATGTATCTACGCTGAAGAAATTCTAAATTAATTCGAAGCAACTTTTAAGTTTTACTTTGAAGCAAATCCTTCACATTTGCTGTTAAAATTAATTAAAATCTTGTTCTACGAGGAGGTACTATAACTAATTGTTTCTGTCTAATTTGTCTTGCAGTCAAATGTGTTGCTTTCTCGTATCTCAAGAGGCAGCAGCTGTCATACCTGGCTAACTTAACAACAGTCTTAACTGTTTAGTTGTTGGCAAGTAATGTATAATGTATTTTGTGTTTATGTACTTGTATATGTCAGAACATAAAAGGTATTTACAAACATGTAATGGTGCGCATGTATTTATATGTGTTAGTAAGAGTATGTACCGTAAACGTATGAAAATGTTAACCTCAAAGACTCCGTAGTCATAGCTGACTTCCTTTTTTTAGCTCAAATGAGAAAACCTTACACCGAATTCTTTGGAAAAAAAGTTTAGCTGAGCGAATTCTGAATTTTTATAAAATACGCTGAGACTCTAGAACTGAGTGGTTCTGACGGTATTCCTTTAGAAACATTTTAAACTTGAAAATTATGCAGCATGAAATTCATCCATCTCATATATCCCATACATAAAAACAGACCGTTCTCAGCAATGGTGAATGTGGCACATACATACATATGTAGGCACTAGGGATGCCAACGGTTTTCTGCTTTTACATTCTCGGGATTTGAACTTTTTAATAACACAATAATTGTTTTTATTATTTGAAATTAAAATTATCTTATATTTGTAAGCTTTGCAAGCTCGAGACCAGTGAACAATAATAATTGGCAAATTATTATTTCCGATTTTGTGGAAAAATTTATATTTTTGGAGAAAATTATTTTTATTGATTAGACAACTAAGAAAGAGGTACTAAAAACCTTTCACGCCAATCATTGTGCTAAGCAAAATCTATCTTTTAGAAGGTTTAACAATAAAATACACATAAATTAGTAATAAACTTATAGTATTTCGATTTGATAAGAAAGCTCTTTTAAAGAAAACCAGCAAAAAAAAATTTACGTATTCAGATTGATAGAAAATTTAGGAGAAGCTTTGCAAATAAGTCACATATATTTAACATAAACTCATAATATAAATATATACATAAAACCGTTATTGATTTTACGGGATTTGCGACAAATAGGATACGCGACCCTCACATCTACATTAGGGTGTTCCTTATTTTAAAAGTTAGTTTTTATAATTCAACGCCAGCTAAATTTGAGTTTGGTTCTAACAACGAATAAACAAATAAAAAAAATTATTTAATTTATTTTAACCCATTTGGTACTTTTTGCAAAAGAAACACATTTTTTTTTAAATATTACTTTACAAATATAGGAGATATTGAACACGATTTAAAATTACTTGTAATTCAGTTTTTGTATTTTTGTATCGCTCTTGGTCTTGAACTCAAAATTATGAGAAACCAACTTGTGAAATAACGTACACCCTAATGCATATACATAAATTTCAGTATATAAGATATACACATGTATGTACATTCTCTATGTTACGAATGAGCAATTATTTTCTACTCACCTGGTGGCATAAACCGGCGACTGCCTACAGGCGCTTCAGCATATGGCAAGCCTAAATATTGATCGACATCACGTAAGCCTGTCGACGTATGAAAATGACGAGTAATGCCCATGAGCTTCCCCTGTTTAATGACAATCTCTTTAGTGTATTGTAGCTTTTCGGGCACAATGTGACGTCGTTCATTTGTATGTGACACTTTGTTGCTGTATTTATTATGTGTTGGTGATGATTTGTTGTTATTGTTATTATAGGTAATGTTTATGTTGTTGTTGTTCGTGCTGTTATTGCTGGTGATGTTATTGCTGTTGCTATTTTTGTTGTAATTGTTGGTATTTCTGTTGTTGTTGTTTACATTGCTTTTCTTTTTGATGTTATTTATATTACTACCATTGTTGTTGTTGTTATTATTATTATTACTATTGTCCTTGTTAATACTTTGTACGGCTTCTAATTGCACCAAGTCGACAGCATCATGAGGTGCATGTGCAACATCAGCAATACCAATGGCAGTCAACAATTTCGTATGCCTTGCCATATTAATGAGATTTTCGTTGTTGTTATTGTAATTATTTTCCAGCAGCTGCGTTTTTTCCGCTTTTCGCTTATCAACTATGCTAGTCGTTGGCTGTAATTCATCACTGCTGTTGCCGTTGCTTACATGCTGATCTATGTTGTTGTTGTTGGGTTGTAGATTAACAACGGTGCTTTCAAAATTGTTGTTGCTTTTGCTAAACTTTTCATCACTTTCAACATTTTCAAATAATTTTGCCATATTCACTTTAAAATCATATGACAAATGTTCCGAGTTAATAAGATTCTTGGATTGTTTTAAATTTTTCAACAACAAATATTTGCTTTGACTTGTTGTTGTTGTTGTTGTGTGCGCATCATCATCATCATCATCAGCCATAGCTTGTGTGGCTATTGTTGGCATGCGTAATGAAATTGTTGTTGTTGTGGTCGCTGTTGTTGTTGTCTCTTTTGCAATTGCTTTTAAAGGAATAGCATTCATTTTCATTACCGTTGCTATTTTTGTTCCAGCTATGCGCATTCCATTTGCTTTTAACGTTTTAGTGTCGTTTAAGCTTTTAGTGGCATTAAATTGGCTATTCGGCTCTATAATAGCATCGTCGAGTGGCGTATGTGACCTATTGATCTTTGCTATGTTTGCTTTAGTGGTGATTGACATGTTTTTCTTGTTGTTGTAACTGTTGTAGTTGTTGCTGTTGCTTGTCTTTGTATTCGCTTTGCACTCATCACTTTCGTTGCTGTCAACTTCCGTTGTATCACCGGATGGTCTTTCCGGCTTCTTCTTGTCGATTTGTTTTGGCACTAATATTGGCTCATCCTCTGTTACAGCTACATCGCCCACTACTTGTCGTGTTGTTGTTGTTGTTGTTGTTGTTATATCCTCTGTAACGGAACTTGTTCTTGTACTCGCATTCGCTCTCATCAGCCTTGTTTTGCTTCGATCGCTGCCTATTCGCAGCTGTTCCCTTTGAGGTTTTAAGTTTTGGTATATTTGTATGCTTTGTTGTTGCTGTGGTGGTGTTGCTGCATAGAGCGGTATTGCCCCCGAGCAACCATCACCATTTAGTCGATTCTGTTGCACGCTAACAATCGTCAGCCAAAATAGCCAAATGGCCGCAATGCTGGAACAAGAATGACAACAACGGAAATACATTTTGTGGCACGCGACTCAGCACACTGTTCTGTCGCTTTTGTCGAAATGCGATGTTTGTGTGTTTTTGTCGCTGTTGGAATTTGGCGTTGGTGTAAATGCTTTTAGTCACTTTCTGGTGTCGGTCGTTTCGACGTCAATGTCGCTGTTTCGAGGTCAAAGCTTTGAATGTTCGCATAGCGTTCATTGGTACACAGACTTGCTGGTATTGTATGCTCTGTGTTGTTGTTGTTTTTCTTCTATTTGGTGTGCTGAATACTTTGTGGTAGTTTTTTATGTTTGCATTTTGTTTTATTTCCTTTTCTGTTTTCGATTTTTATATATTTTCTGTGTAGATTTTTTTTATTGAAATTTTTATTTAAATTTAGCGTTCTCCAAGCTTTTAATTTTGCCCTTTTCGTGGTCACTGTTTTCACACATTCTTTTTGTTTTTGTTATCTTTATAATTGTTGCTCTCTTTAAATTCGTCATGTTTTATATATATACGGTTGTAGCATTTTCGATTGTATCGAAAATACAGTATTTTTTTTTGGTTTTCTATACCGTCTGCTGTTTGCCTTCTGCTTATTTAGATTTTTTGAATTTTATGGTTGTGCTAGAATTAGTGGAAATCGAATAAATTATTGGCGACATATTTTTAAATGCTCTGCAGATCTATGGTCTAATGTTTTGAAAAAAGAGCGCCATCTAGCTGATCAAACGATTTCAAATGAAATTCAATTCAAAGAAATCTCACTATGCTTCTGCTCCCACTTTTTAGAAACAGCATGCTTCCTGAACGTTCTGTTCTATAACCATTTTTAAATCTGTGTTTCGTCTAAGAGGGGGGTTACAACAACAATTTATGCTACATACCTATGGTATATATCAACTCATTTAAAATTTTAATTCAACTTAAAATTCGACAAATGTTAAATCACAAGCAATTAAATATGAAACAAACACACACAAAGCTCTTCAAAAAATACCCATGAATAATACTCGCAATTGTTCTAAAATAAATATCAAAACAATTAAAAATCGACAATTTATGTCTTAATTATATTTGCAATAAACATATTAAAAATTAATGATTTTGTAAACAAAAATTTATGTAGGCATTTATTACTCATGCATTCTGATTTGTTTATCTATCATCCTTTTTTATTTTTTTTGTATTTTGAATAAATTCGATGCATTGTATTTTACATTTTGTTTAATGAACTGAAATTGTTTACTGCTTTAATTTTATTTAATGTTGGTCCCAACTAACTTAAAAGTGATTGTGCTGCTAATATTTTGCAACGCAACTGTATGTAAATTAATAAGTGCGTGTGTAATAATAATATTAATGCGCCATGTTTGAATGTCCATAACAGCTGAATGCGCTTTTGAACATGTGTTGCCCATAATAAATATCGACTTACAACGAATAAAATTTTTGATTAAGTGAAACAATGTAGGCGAAATGTTGCAAAATTCAACGTATTGTTGATATAACCTATCAACATGCTTGTATAATAAGCCGAACGAAATTTTAAACAAATCAAATCGTTAAATAAGGGAAATCAAATGAAATACATATGTAAGCACGGGGGGGAAATAAAACTGTAGACCACGTAAGCAAAAAACTGTTCAATTCAAACATTTTTTTGAAGGAAAAATGTCGACGCAGTTGAAATGATCAACTTTTCACAAGCTTCAGTGTTTCTTCTAAATAAATGTGGTTGAAATAGGTGTTAAGTTCCATTGTTCTGATAGCCTAATAATTCACAGAACGTGAACAAATTTTCAGACTCACTCCGCTTTTGACGAAATTTAAAATACAGCTACTAGCTATAAGCACAAACTCATATTTAGAAATATAATTTTTTTGAAATTGTGGGCGTGGCAAATGTATCGACATATTTAAGAAATTATTTTAATCGATAGCTGTGATTATTAGTGAGCGGTTCAACCGATTTTAAAGACCATTGAATAATACTGCACGGTTGAAAATTTGAAAACATTCATAGCGGTTTTTTAAACTTTTCCAAACAAATTGGACTTTTTGACTTGTTGACTTGTTTTGGGTGTAATAGAAAACAACTGAGAAAGAGCTCTAAGATTTTTATTTAAAAAAATTTTTTTTTATGTTTTATAGTGATAGTGGCCCTAGTAAAGGTTATTATATATCAAATATTTTTATGTCTTTAATAAGTAGAAAAGCTTTGCTATAGCTTGGCGTTTTTAATAATGCAAAAATTCACTTAAAAAAATTTAAATTATTTATAACTTTTATACAATATTTTTTTTTTTCACTTTTCCACTCCGCAATGATTGACGCAATGGTAAACAAACTCAGCGATTTTCCCAAGCACATGGATGTGTGTGTTTTTCAATATTTAAATACATACATACATACCATGGCATAAGCAACGCAATAAAAATGTGAACAGATGTAAGAATGTTTTGAAAAATGTTGGCAAAAGGCGAACACGCGTGAAATTCAGGCCACAACTCAACATGCACACCAATTTAATGTGTTCATTAATTGTTTGCAAACATTTTTTTTTTTTCTTTTTTTTGTTGTTGTTGTAAAGGCATGTCATAATTTTTTTTCCAATTCAGTTGTGCGAAAACGTATTGCTATGGGCGCAAAGTAAAAGCATACAAAAAAATGTTACTAAAAACTGGGTAAGAGTGACGTGATAATTTTTTTACACTTTTCAAGGCAGCTCAGCGTTTTTGTCAGCAATATAACGTGTTAACTAAGGTAAAAAGTTCAAGCCCCTTAACACGTAAGAGTGGCATAACTAAATAGATAGCAATAATTTTTTCCAGATTGCTTTTCAATGGTCAGCAATACCTTTGCGTATATTTCTGTAATTAAAAGCTTTCACAGAAAAGTGCACAAAGAGAGCCACTATTTTGCCAACAACACGTATAAATTAAATGTTTCGTATTTTTTTAAATATTTTTGCTTGTTTAATTTGGTTTGTGTATTTATATATGAGCGTGGTACATAACCGCATGTATGAAGCAAAATGTGTGGCAGTTAGCCAAGCAATAAATGCATGCGACATTTATCTTAAGAAGCTGAGGATTTGCATATTTGATTTTGTATTGAATATATACCCAGTTGCGTGTAGATTTTATATAAGGTATTTACAAAATGATTTTCGTGTTTTTTTTTAGTTTTTTATAAACGCATATAAATGTGTGGTTGTGGTTAAAAATACCATCATCGGCAATTTCATATAATCCGTAAAACTATTTGGCAGCACTGGTGCAAAAAATTTTGCACAAACAGATTTTTGTTCGAAAGTGAAGCAACGCGAACTCTATGTATTAATATGGGATTTTAAAATAGATTTCTAAAATTCGGTTAAACAGTTTTCAAAATCAAAGTAGCTACATCAAAAAACTTGAAGCACTAACTTTGTAACAATCAAAAATATACTAGGTGGAAGCACTTGAGCAGGAGAGCTTTAAATTTAGTATAGACTATCCAGAATAAAACCATATCTAAAAGTTCTTTTCATGCCACCACATACGATGAAAGCTCTCTTGCACACAAAAAATTATACGAAAGCTTCACATTTAGAAAGCTTAGTATCAAACAAAGACACAGAACACACACTGGCATTTTCAAGCTTAAAAGCTTTGGGTAATACAATTATGATTAATTTGCGGAAAATCCAAAAGCTTTGAATATCTTTAACTAGTTGGATATACGACAAGCATTGTTCTTTTATAAATTGGTGTAAACGAGAAAGAAAACCTAAACATTCAGTTGAAAAATGTTGGGCTTTTTCTTCTAAATTAAATAGTGATCGTCTTATAAAAAGCTTGCACTCAAAAAATCATATTTTTTATACAACCAACTTTTTGTGCTGTCGACGGTATTGAGAAAGCTCGTTTTTGAGAAAGCTCGTTTTAGAGAAAGCTCGAAAGCTCGTTTTCGAAAAAGCTCCCACATGCATTTATTTCCAAAAGATACACTGAGTTAGATATAAGTAGTAGATACGCTCTCACGGTTATGAATTAATTTAAGACTAAGAAACATATTTATCTTCTAAAAAAATGCGCAACTGGCTATTAAAGCTTTGCAAAACATTTTGCTGCAAAATGTTGGCGCCATGCTATCGACGATCAGCTAAGCGCAAAATATTTTTAATTTTAAATATTTAAAAAAAAAAAAAATTTTGTGCTTTTCATTTCAACCGTTGAGTGGCACACATTTGTGTGTTTTCCGCTTTTTTTGGCTGAATTCTTGCATTGCTTTTGTATTCTATTTTCTCCTCGCTTTCTTACACGCCCCAAAACCCGCTTCATTTGTGTTTTGTTTATTTATGCATTTTAACATTCAAATTTAAATTAGCTACGAAAAAGTTTTCTACAGATAACAGATGCCCAGTAGCGATAGTAAAGCTAAAAGTCAGCGCTAGATCAGCGTAGAATCGTAAATAAAGCAACGCAACACAACTGCGTCCAAACTAAAGTGGAAACTAAAAATTCAATGGCAATAAGCAACAACAAACAAAGCAACACAAAAGGAGTTTTTGGCGGAAAAGGGCACTTTTGTTATACAATTTCACTATACTCATACATATTTATTAGTGCTTATTTATTGCTTAGCGTTTGAAAGAAGAAGAAAATAAAGAATTACTGCAAATGGCATGCAACAGTAACTAGCTCTTAAGAGCTGAGCTGCAGAACCAAACGAACAATAAGAAAAGGGGAGAATTGCTTTGGGCGTTTTAAAAGTATCACCAGTTGCTTACAAACAGACTACTTGGCGACAGCGGGAGCAGAAGGTCAACAGCCGCATTTAGCAAGCTTTATGTATGATAAGTTGAGTTTTTTGGGCGGAATGAAAGAAGTCGGCGCAATGTTTGAGAGGAACCATGCTTGCATACTTTAAGCAGAGACTAAGCCCTTCAGGTTTGTAATTGAAATTAATGGAGTGAAGTTTTGAAAAAAAAAAAATGTTGGACTTTTATGCTACCGTATACTTTTAGAATATATGTAGTTATAGGAAAACCTTAATTTTGATTTTTTTTTCGAGCTATCGCAGCTGCAAAAATGCTAAATGAAAAGTCAACAAACTCAGAAATCTATGCTAAGCTCTTGGTGAATTATTTTTAAGTGCTCTTGCATGCTGCATTTAATAGCTGCGCATAGTTTGTGTGCCATATAGTATTTGATTTCGAAGACTTTTTAAAAATTCCAACTCATAAAATTAATGTACAAGAATTTGTGGTGGAGCTTAAATTATTTCGAAATTTTATTACAGCATTTATAGCATTAAATATTTTTTCAGTTACCACTGCTGAGTTTATATAATCTGGCAGTGTTTGTAATAATTTTAAATTTTGCAGGCATGAATAAAATTTAAACTGTTCTACCAATCACACATACATATAAGAAAGTTATAACTGATTGCTGTGATCATATATTAGAACTTAGGATCTCTTAATAGGTCCTTACAAATATAAACTTAGTCAGCGGCAGTTGAAGGGAATAAAGATAACATTTTAAAATTGTTTTTACACAAGCGAGCGATTTTGAAACATTGGAACTAGTTGGTTTTACCCGCAACTTTTTTATTTTGAAGAATATTTTAGCGAGAAATATAATTACTTGTTCAACTCTAGAGTGTTATATTGATCTTATTTTTAGGAAATCAATGATTTTGTTAAAGAAAACGAATGTCAAATCGAATTTTAATGGGTCTATAAGACCGATATTTAAAAAAAACATAAGAGAGCAAAGGGATCTGACTATAAGTGGAAACACTTTGAAACATCTAATCCTATCCATCGTTGTGTGCTAATCTTTTTTCTCTAATTATAAATGTTTCCTTAAAACTCGAAAAAAATAATTAACTAATAATTATTATTAACTGGTCTTGCGCTCACAAAACTTACCAATACATAAGAGAGCAAAAATAAAAAAGAAAGTACAAAATAAAACCGCACAAAAAAATCAGGGAACCTAAAACGTCAGAAGCATCAAAGAATAAAATAAAAAGTAAAAAACGGACTGCATGAAACGGACTGTACCGAAGGCTTTATACTTTTCATGAATACGCATAACTTTTTCGAGGGTCCGATCTTTACTTACAATTGGTATAAACTGTTTAAAACTGTTGATTTAATGATACATATATAGCTCAAGTCCCTTTTATTGGAACAATCGGTTGTATGGTAGCTATAAGTTGTATAGAGACGATCTTGCTGCTTCCGAAAACTGATTAATACATACCGAACTTTTGGGAAATATATCTAGAACTGAGGGGCTAGGGGACGGACGGAGAGACTGACTTGGCTAAATCGACCCAACTCATCGCCCTGATCATTTCCGTATGCTTAACAGTGGGTCTCTCTCTGCTTCTTCTCATACTTACAAACATCGGACCAAAGTTCTAATACCATTTCAAGCTCATGAAAGGTATTAAAATTAGGGAAAATTAATCAAAAATTAAAAACAAAGTCAGCAAAAACTGAGAATAACAACAAATATAGAAACAACAGCTTTTAATAAAAATAAATTGAATAATTTGAAAAATTTGAAAACTCTTCAAAGCCCAAACATTTAAGAAAAAAATGTTGGAAAGGTTTATTAAATATATGTATGTGTATACAAAAAATTTTTTTTTTGGTCCATGAATTGTTTTCAAATTTAAACTAATATTTTTTACAAAATAATTTTTTCAGTGAAATATAAAATTATGACAGTGTATATTTTCGAAAGCTGATGTAAGTAAGTGCCTTTCTAATGGTAAACAGGTTTGAAAAATGTTGAGCTGTTCCGTAATAATCGTAGCTTCGTTGCCCTGTTAATATTTTATTTCGAAATATTGTGTACTGATAAACTAACTCTAATAATTTCTATTGTAAAAAAACAACAACAAAAATTAATAATTGCAAAACCCTACCCTTCAACACTCGTTAATGTGCGTGTCAAAGCGAATTTCGCTCCACTTTAAAGTTTTGGCAAAAAAAACTTTCGATGAAAATGCGCTTTAATGGTTTTACTTTTTGTTTGACAATATGTAGTAAACAAATAAAAACGCAAAAAACTGTAAATACAACAACACACACACACACTCCCGCAGATTTGTTTGGGCTATTTTTATGCTGCTGCCGCACGGTCGTTGTAACTAATTTTAATTTAATGAGCGCACAAGTAAATATTTTCTGATTTTTACCACACATAGTATTTTGTTGTTGTTGTGTGCATTTGTTGTGCAGCAGTTGCTTTCAAATTACCAACAACAAAATGAAAACAAAAATTATAAACAGCAACTGCACAAATAATGCAAATGTGAAAGTTCTTATTATGTTTGTCATTTTGTTTTTGTGTTTTTTTGTTGTTGTCGCTTTGGTCGCATATATTTTTATAACAGCCGCGAGGCAGCTAACTATATAAAAATCCCCAAAATGTGCGTCCTATGTAATAAATATATATGTATGTAAATGTGTACCCGATTTTGTACGAAATAATGTAAATACGTGAACATGAATGTATTTGAATGTGCAGGAATGTGCATGTTACATTGCACTTTGTACACTCTGCGTGGCATTATTTTTAGATCGAATTAAATAAAAACAAATTTCAAAATTCCACAGATGTTTGCATTTTGTGTCATCAACATGAAAAACTAAAAATAAAATAAAGGAAATAATATTAAAATTAAATAGGAAAAACCTTTGCATTGAACCAGCTGCATGTTTTTGCTCAATCAACGGGAAATCCGCAGCAGGGAAGTTGGAATAAAATTAAAGTTTGGAAGGGAGTGCATTGTGTGATGGGCAAGACTCGTTTTAGCGCCTACCGGATAACGGCTAAAAGCAAATATATTTACACATGCCGTGTTCCAATGGACAGTGAACCAGAGCGGTATAGAAATTTGACTTGAAAATGCAACAACAACGTGTAACCATAGAATTTGTTGTTACATTTGCATGTTTAATTTTATCCCTCTCTGGCTCATTGCTAATCGGAACACGACAATGCAAAGCTAATTTTTATTTTCCCATTTTTTTCACAGAGTTTTTAGAATTATTTTAATTTAGGCAGTTTTGTAGTTTATAAAATGTCTATATAACAAGTTTGTGATAAATGTTTATGATTTTTGGTAATTTTTTTTCTGTTCATAAACTTGTATGGAGGAAAATACAGAAGCCCAAAAGAAAAAAAAAATTCCAGAAATCAAAAAAAAATTCAACACGAACTTAAGATTGAAAATGTCTTAATTTAAAATTCAGTAGCCTACAAAAATTTAATACGCAATACAGTTCTAAACAGTTTGTTAAAATTTTTTTTTAATTTTAATAAAATTTTTCGAATTTTGTCTGTATTTTTTTAAAATTTCCCTTTTGATGTATTGGACCTTGAAACGAGTTTTCTAAAGACTTTGTTATAAAGTTTTTTTTTAATTGTAATAAAATTTCTTAAAATTTTTCGAATTTTGTCTATATTTTTTCAAAATTTGCCTTTTGATGTATTGGGCCCTGAAACGAGTTTTATAAAGACTTAACTGAAAAATTTTTTGTTTTAATTTTAATATAATTTCTTAAAATAAAATTTATTAAAATTTTTTTTAATTTAATAAAATTTCTTAAAATTTTTTTGAATTTTGTCTATATTTTTTCAAAATTTGCCTTTTGATGTATTGGGCCTTGAAACGAGTTTTTATGAAGCCTTTGTTAAAAAAATTCGATTTATGCCGAAATTTGTGAAAACCGCAGAACACGAGTGTATCTACAATTATTCCTGCCACTGTATGTACTGCACACCACTGCTGGCTACATAATGTTACTTTTCATAAAACGTAGACATACTTACTTTTAGGCTTTAATTGTATAATGAAAAACTAATAGTGAGTAAAATTTCTTTTCGTTTTTAACTTAAATTCATTTGACCTTAAAATTAAAATAAAATTTTTAATATAATTTTTTATTTGACTTTTTTGTTAATATTCAATTCTTTTCACACCCCTCATATAAAACAAAAAAATAACGCCATCAAAGTCAACACTTAATTTTGAAGAAAAAAAAACAAATTGCCACTCAACATTTCTTTTGAGCAAAAACTAATTAGTGCCACTGAACCAACAAAAAAAAAGAAAAAATTCAATTAAAACAAACAATTTGCGCCCTCACTAAAAGCAACATAATTCACATACAAACGGGTAGCACATACATACATACATACACATACATATGTATGCATGCATGTCGATATATACATAAATCAGAAAAAAATCAAGCGCATCTATTTTTATGTCATTCCCCCTATTCGCTTTGATCATAACGCTTTGCGTGATCGGTGCCGCATTTTCAAAGTAAATAGTTGTTGTTGTTGACGAGGCTTTTTGCCCTACACACACACACACACACACACGCACATATTGTTGTTATTGCATTTCTTTTTTTTTGTATATTATTTATTTTTGCTTTTATAGGTTTTCTTATTTTGCTCCTGTTTACTTGTTGGCCTGATTTGTTTATACTTTATTTTATAGTGCCATTTAGTTGATTTCAATTGCAACGCTGCTAAGTTGTTTTTGTCGTTGAGTGAGCGATTGTCACTTTTGATTATTTTCAAATAAACATCAAGGCACATTTATGGAATCGATATATGTATGTGGCGTTGTTGTATTTACGATTTACTGCATTCGGCAGCTTTCACTACACAAATTTTCATTTACCTCACATTCACTTGCTTGTTGTTGTTTTTTTCTTTCTTTTTTGTTGGTTCTTAGTAGCGCACAAGACCGTAAAATAAATAAACGTAAATGAGCACGAAAACTTAACGCAGCGCCTAACTGTATTAGTTAAACAATAACCCAGCTGGCCGAAAAAGTTCAGTGAGAGAACCGAATTTTGTTTTATAATACTTTTGCGGTGATAGATCGGTTAATCCCTTATTCCAGAAAACCCTATAAGTAGTGGAAACTGTCATACCCGTCTAAGTTTTGATAACCGCCCCCCACTAACTCTTTGCGATATCGTCCTCGAGGAGCTTAAATTGTTAAACAAACTTCAGTACATTTAAGATGTTTCAACTCGATTGCCGACAACAAATAAGAACTTCGTGTCGCACAATACGCATAGATTTCAATTTCATACTCTTTCCAGACTATTTCGGGAATATTTTTGTGTCCATTTCGTAATTGATTTCGTGACATTTTTTTGTATACCAAAGAGCACAGACCCCGAAACAAATACCAAAGAGCCCCGAAAGCAGTATCAACAAATTTGAATATCCTACTCTATGATCGTTTGGGATTATTCCATTAATCATTTGAAGACCTTTCCGTATCATTTCGGAGTCCAAAATGTTATAAAACAATCCTGAAATACATAGTTCTGAGCAATACCGAGAATAATTCCTAAACTTTACCGAACTTTTGCGAGTTTGGCTGGAGTCCGAACCCATATTATCATAATTTTAGTTTTCATGGGGAAATTTTCTCATTGAAATCTAACTTACTTATATTAATTCAAAAATCATCCGATATGAATTTAAAAAAAATTATAAGCTGCTTGAATTGATTCAAAGTCAATTTCGTTACATTTCTCCACATTCTTCCAGCGGACCGCTTAGAAACAGTCTTTTATTCCGAAAAATACGTAGGTATTTTAGATCTCGTTTTGTAGTATTATTCTCACAATTTTTTTATTTAACCAGCATAGATATATATACAATCCTACATATGTATGTCATTATCGTTAATATCTCAAAAACTAAATCTTAGTTATTATTAGAATATTTTTTTCTGTAATCAAATTACGTTTTAAAGCACCTAAACATAATTTCCTCTTTACAGTTTTCATCAATGAACCTTTAGAATATGTCGCAATTGTTTTTGTAAATTTTTTTACTACATTTATTTTTAAGTTATGACGCGCTTTCATGGGTTTTCACTTTTCACGCGTCATTGCTTATATTTGCACTTCATTCAATACTTAAATTTTTTAATTTTTTTGTTTTTTTAATTTGTAGTAATTTTTTCATTTCAATTTCACATTTTTATAATTTTGTTAAATAAAATTTAAATATATTAAAACTTTTTCGTTCACATATTAAACTCATAAGTGTTGTACGTTTAACAAAATTGGTTTTCAATTCACTTTCACTTCTTTGCGTTTATTTCTATTTTATTGTACGAATTTATATATCCGCCGGAAAACTATACACATATCCGTCCAATGTGTATCTTTGCCAAAATTGTACTGACTGAATATATTTATGTCAAGAGAGCACCCTAACACAATTTGTCT
>OX608079.1:6476316-6518816 GCA_951509765.1 Sphenella marginata | reverse complement strand
CGTTTAAGATTCATCGTTGTACTTAAGCAACGCACAAAAACTTGAACGAACTTCAGCTAGCTAAAATACTTCAAATGGCAATAAAACTGAATTACAATTTGTGCAATATGTACTCAACAACAAACAATTTATCCTGAGATATTAGAAAAGCAAGTGCAAAAATTCACTCAACCAATCACATCAAAGTAAACTGCTTTTGCGTAAACCAATTTTGCCGCAAGCACGAAGACTACCAAAAGCTAACAATGCAAAAAAATTGTTTTTCATAATCTAAAACAGCGTAAAATAATAAAGGAATTTTTAAGAGGAATGACGAGAAATATGTGTCGGGAAAGAAATTGTGCGCGCACAAAAGAAAAACCAAGAAAAAAAAGTAATAACTTAAAAGTAAATAAAACAAGTTTCAACAAATAAAGTAATGAAAGCCAAGGAAGCGCAGGAAGCGAACGAAGCAGAGGAAGCGGAGGAAGCTTGGCCGACAGTTAAGGAGACAAAATTAGTGGGCGTAAAGTGCGAAAAGTTACTCGAGTATCGCGCAAAGGAAGGCCACTTATAGAGACGGACAGAATTTCCTGCTTTGGCCAAGCAATGCGCTGGCATTCAGACGTTGGCGAGTTTTTCTATGCGTTTTCTTTGTGAAAGCATTTATTACTTCAACCACTTGCAGGACATTTATGTAGCGACCCCAGCACCGTTTGCCACTTCACGCTTGCGTGTGAATTCTCTGGCTTACATATTTTACCGGTTGGCATTACTTTGGAATTTTTCTTCGCATAATTACTGCTCGGTTGAGCTTTTCGCATATTTGATTTGCATTAATTTTTCGCTTTCTTTAGCGCTTTAAATGCATTAAGTTGTTGTTGGTTTTTTTTTTTATATTCTTGATTAGTGTGCTCTCCCTCTCTCTCATTTTTTGCACTTCTTGGCTTGCTTTCGTTACTACTTTTGGTACTTGCGACAGCATTTTCTCATACCATTAAGCGTGTTTGTGCATGCAATTACCCTAATCTAATGCAATTAAAAGCTTTCGCGTTCAACGGGCAATAGGATGCTAATTAGTTGGTAATTGCAGCTGCTGTGTGTTTTGATTTACTTCATTCTCTTTGTGCTTTACTTTCGTAAGCTTAAATGGTAGCATGTACCTCATTCATATTGTGTTACCAAACGCAATCGTACAAACTTTTGTAGTCGCTTGATTGTGTTCATAAAAATTTTGTAAGAAAAAAAGTTTGAGAACTTAAAACTTTAAAAGCTCTAAATTAATTGGCAGGGTCAGTTGCGAAAATTCGCTTTCATGGCGGTGGAATTTTTGTGCCGATTTGTGAATTTTATTCGTTTTTTACGACGGGCGTTCCCACCTCGGGCGTATTATAACCTCATAAGCATCACGATTCATCATGGGCAGAAAATTGATAAAAGCAACCCAAAAGTCCAAGAGTACTTTTTAAGTACGGGTGCTTTCGCAGAAGGTCACCTTCACCGGTGTTAATACAAGAATTCACCGATGAGAGAAATTTAGACCAGGCCTTTTCCAACTTCAAGCCTTATAAGTCGCTTAGACTAGACGGAATATTCCCGGTCCAGCAGGCTATGTTTACAAGTTGATCTAGACTCAATTTCGTACCGGCATAGGAAGCAGATCAACTTCTCCATTTTAAACCAAATGATCCAAAGTCCATATGCATACCTTCTTTTCTCTTTAAAACTCTAGAAAAACTGTTGGAGTACTATATCCGAAGATCGATCGATACATCGCTTCTGCCTTGTTCTACCTAGGAGCCTTTATTGAATGGTCACTTGACCTAAAGGAGTAGACACTGGTGGTTTCTTTCGAAAACCATTACATGTCGGCCGCCGTGATGTGCTACTGGCTGACTACACTGAAGATCCAAATTTCAAGTCCTTCGTAATATCAAAGTAGTTTGAGCCACACCTCCAGTTGAGGAGGCCCGGCAGAAATTTAATTAGTCCCATGTAGCGCCACCAAGAATTTCGGACACTTGCTCGGGGTGACATTAACATATTCAACGAGGGCTCTTAGCTTGATGGGAAGGTAGGAATGCTGAAAATGAATGGAGCCATTAGCCATTTGGTGTCCATCTGTAAAAACGGGTCTTTATTTCGTCAGGCCATGCCCATTTAAATGCATTGGACTCTTGTGTAAACAACGCAAAGTCGATCACTGATTACCTCAGATCTCTTAACGAGATGGGTCAGCACTTTCGTATTAGCCTTATATATGCTACAGAGATATTGAAGCCATCTAAAGAGTAGATGAGCTGACCCGTCGAGGTACTGTCGATCTTTTCTTACCGAGAAAAGATTCTGACTTGGTTTGTGTCGATGAAAGGGGCCAAAGGAGGAAGGGATTCCCAAATTGCAATTTTCCGATTTTACAACAAAGTACTCTATACCCAGTGGGGCTCATATCGGGCTTACTTTACAGCTTTCATACAAGCATCATTAAAGGCTCCCTCTTTATCTTTAAAAAGGCATCCTTATTAGTGGCGAGGGATGCTCCGAACCCGCTGTATCATAGAAACTGTGCTCGTTTGTACTTAAAACTCATTAATTAAAATTGTAAATGAAATATTCGTATGTATTGGTGCTAGTTACCACGAAGTACGTCTAAGCTTTTGCTTTCTTTAAGAAATCCTTCTTGCTGCCTTTCTTTCCATTTGTTCATTTGTCAGCTGCCGGCGATTTAGTGTTGTTGATGCGTTGTTTTTGCTACAGCAATTGCTGGCGGTCTTTCGTTTGCCTTCACCACATCCGTCACGTGTTGCATTTGCGGTTTAGCAGCTTTGGCGTCCTTGCGAACATAACTGTTGTTGTAAGCTTTTGTTCCTAAAGCTATTGTGTATATTGTATTTAGTTTATGTTGTTCTTTTTTTTGCTCGTTGTTGTTTCAATCACTTGTTTAATTTTTTATGTGTAAACTTTCTTTTTCACAGCATCTTTCTTTATTTATAGTTCTCCTTAATTTTAACCAAATTTCCTATTCAAGGAATTGATTGAAAAGCTTTAGAGAAAAGTTTGGAGGAGAAGGAGGAAACACAAAATCGACAAGCACTTGCGGCTATATTGCGTTAGAGCGCAAAAAATATTCTTGCTCAAGTATCTAGTCTTGAGGGTGGTAAAAAGAGTGAAGAGTTTGTAAAAAATAAAAGCAAGTAAAGAAATTTAAGTTTGTGAATTGTGAAGCATAAAATTAAAAGCTTCTCAAAATATCTCGTGGAACTTACCTGACTCTTACAAAACTGCTTTTTTTTATAACTATCGCAATGCAAATAATGTACTTAAAGCTAAGTGAACATAAACCGTTTGCGAATCACATGCTAAGCGCGCACGAATGAAATCATAGCAGAGAAGGTGGTGAAGAAAACGTAAGAGTGGGAGTAGCTGGATAGGCGAGTGAACGGGAGAGTGATTGGGAGTTAGGAGGAGGGCTTGAAAAAGGGGTAGCAGGAAATACAGTGAGCAGAGGAGAAGAAGATGGCAAACGAAAGTGTGAAGCGCTGAAAGGCACTGAGATTTAGAGAGATGCGAAAGTTTTCAAGAGAAGCAGACAAAGTTATAAGCGCCCACAAGTTTGGTTGCTATTTCATTCGTATTTGATTTTCAAAAAAAAATTCAAAAAAAAAAAATATTTTATTCACTTGTCGCTTAATTGCTTACGAAAAAAATGGACTACTCAATTGACTCAATTTGAGTACCTCCTTCGCAGTACACTGCCACTGTTATTTATGCTCACAAAACACAAATCAACTCAGTTCCTTTGTTCACTGATTTCAATATTTTGCGCCGTATTTCCACGAATTGACGGAAAAGGCCAGAGCGTTTGGCCCCCTAGCAGTCATTAATATTTCTACAACCAAAAGTTCGCTCATAACCCTGATAACTCTTGTTTACCGCTGAGACTAAACTTTTCACAAAATTTCTGCAATTATTTCTCATTACAAGTACTTCTTGCTATTATTAAAACTTTTTTTTTGATTGCTTGTCTGTTATCTTCTCACTCATTTTTTGCTCGCAACATTTCCACGCTGCAGACTTCAATCGGAATCATCACTCGCTTGCTTGGTGGCTTAAGTATGAGGCGCTTGGCAAAAAAGCGGCTTACCAACAGACGTATAGCCAGACAACAACAAAGCAGCGGCGACAGGTAAACTCAAACTTGCAACTTTCATGCCTCGCGCTGTTAAATTGTTTTTGTGTGAAAATTGTTACAGCTTTGGAGAGAAAGTATACAAATTTCCTTGAGTAAACTGAACTAAACCGCAAGCATTCTTTATATCCAAACGCGCCTGTAAGGCTATCTATCCTTGAATGAGGTCAAGTGGGATTTGTTGGCTATCTAGTTGCATAGTATAAAAACAGCAACAACAACAAAGTGTTTACACTAAAAGTTCGCAATTTCCATTTGCTTGCACTGGACACCAACTTACCCACAAGTATTTGCCACTTTTTATCATTTATTACAATTTTTTGTTTAGTTTCGAACCAAACTTCAACCACTCAACCCAATAAACTTAGCTTGAAATTTGAAATGGAAAAATGGCTAGGATGCGCAACAACTAAACCGTATTCACTCACCGGCACCAAACTCAATTCAATGTTTAACTTTGCCGACTGCTAACGCTCCTGACATTACGCAGATTTACTTTCATCATTTACTTTCAAAAAGTTTGTTTTTTATTTTTGTTTGATTTTACTTTTTAAACACAAACATTTTTGATAAATGTACTCATGCTTTGCACAGATTTACCGCTTTGGGGTTTGCTTGGCTGGTTTTTGTTTTTATTTGTATTTCTTTCTTGTTGTTTTGTTGTTTTTATTTGTATTTCTTTCTTGTTGTTTTTACTTATATTTTTTTCTTATTGCGTTTTTTGGCATTTCTTTATAATTTTTTTTTTGTTGTTTTATTGTTTTTATTTGTATTTTTCCATTTTCTTGCCTTGCTCTACTTCTTGTCAATAAAGCTGAAAAATCAATTTACTCGTCTGTGATGAATGGTAAGCTTTCTGTAGTCGAAAGCAGTAAAGCCATAAAGCTTTTCTGACCCTGGCAGCTAATGTTGGTGAGCACGGGAAAATATAATTTTACTTTTTTCTCAAGTTCTTCATAAATTCCGTTTTTGATTATGGTTTCTACTTTGGTGTGCTCAGGTTTTCTTACTTTCCACTTTCCACAAATTTTCTACTCTTTGAGCTGTACTATTAAATTTTGTTAAGAACTCATTAAAATGCGCTTTGTAGTTTTTTTTACTACAAGCTGCGTGCAAGAAATAGTTATTCTTCTGCTTGCTTATTTGATAATCCATATACAGGGTGTGAGAGAAATATTAAAACAACGTACGTTACATATTATACATATGTATGTATGTAGGAAAGCGGGTAAAAGAAATGTCTCTACTTTGATAGAAGTTATCATTATTAAGCCAAGAAAGTCCAATGCAAGAGTTTTTAGAGTTTTTGTCTTTTTGTGTGTATGTTTGTTCGCGCATCATACAAAAAGCGCTAAAGAGAACTGAAAGGAACTTTGAACGTTGAACTTCCAAGCTTTTAACTTAATGTTTAAGATCTTCCTTATTCCGATAGCGCTATCAGTTTCGGAGTTATCGACCTAAATGTGGAACAGGGTGACCCAAAATATGTTAGTACAATATGGGTATCAAATGAAAGGCGCTAAGGAGTACTACAACAAGCGATGTGATTAAGTCAAATATCTCAACTAATTTCGGAGATATTACGAATGAAATTGAACTCAGTCTTTTAAAAATTTTGAGAGGCAGTGAAGCGTGGTCGGGTTTTAGGGATAATACATTTCTTCTGCACCCAAAGAAGTCTGGAAAATTTGCGGAAATTACCTCATGATAATGAAAACCGTTACATCTCTTCGAAGTAATTGCTATATGCTGCTCCTAAAACCCTGAGGATGCATAGGGTCCCCAGCAAGATATGATTATATGAGCTATCTGGTGGTGTCAACTGATTTATTAGTTCTCTTTCTTTCTCAAAATGTAATGCTACACAACCTCATTTGGTAACTCGTGGGCTTCTCCATTTTACTATTTTTTTTTTCACTTTCACAAAATTTTGTATAAACGAAAGTCATACGACCCATTTCGCAAAAAGTCCAAAAACGGCATACAAACCACATCCAATGCCTTGAATAAAATCATTGCTTAGAGAGCTCAAAAGCTAAACGAGAAAGATATTTGCTCAATTTCTCAAATTCACTTTTCATTACCTGTGATACCGCATTTGGCACATTGACATTTTAATGCCACTTTTGCTGTCACCAAACTTTATTGCGGCTTCAGTTATCTTCTGCTTTGAATAGACAGCCAATGTGCCCTCTTTTTGTATCTGCCATCTATTTTAGTACACTTTCATTATTTGCAAGTTAGTCTAGAAGTCAGTCAAGCTTAGTGAATATAATCATGAGTTTATGTACATATGTATATATCTGCGTGTGTGTGTGTGTGTAGGTGAGTGTTGCTGTTGTTGTTGTTGAATGCATATGCTGGCTGTCGAATGGTTCCCTAAAAGTGAAGCAATTTTTTTCTTTCGAGTTCATTCGTTATTGTTAGTTATATTCGAACGAAATTGAGGAGCCGGTTCTTGACTATCGGATCAGGTTTCGGATCAGCTTCGTATGGCATCATCCGTTATCAGCCGATCAATGAAACAAAGTGGCTTAGCTCCATCAGCTTATTGACTTAGAAGGTGCAAAGGAATGACTCATTTAATTAGCCGATTAGTGAGTCATGACTCAAGTCCAGGAAGCGGAGGTACGAGGTGTCAAAAGCATCGTTCTCTCGGTAGTCGGACTCGTGGCTCAGCATTCGTTCTCTAAGAATTCCGAGAGTTTTTTTTTATGGTTAAAGCACTGCCTCATGAAAGATCGCGTGATGCCGCTGAATATTGAGAAGTACCGGTCCGGGTTTCATAAAATGCTCAAAAATCTTCAACACATTCTACATTATAATTAATATTCATTTTTTTTTTTTGTTCATCTCTTTTGCTCTCTTGGATTTATTTGTTTACCATTTTAATTCATTTCATTTCATTAAATTTCAGTTCTAGTTGAGTGCCTTACAGCTCCCTACTCGCTTCTTATTTATCTAACTGTGTCGGCGAACCGCCTTTACTGTTCATTCAGTAAGACGACGGGGTTTATTCATTGCGCTTTGTTTTTATTCATCATCAGCGTCGCTGTTGAAGGAGTTGTTTCCGCTTTCAGGCGCGCCGCCATCAACGTTTTTCCGACCAACTCAACAGCTAATTTTTTTTTCATTTTATTTTTGAGCTTTTGGCAAGAGATTTGCATTTGTCTTACTCAGGGGCGTATGCAACGGAGGTGGAGGGTGCGCTACCCCTTTTAATTTTTATAACATTTGCAAGAAGACTTCGTTCAAGGACTTTGATTGAAGGAGTTAAAGAAATTGTAATCGTTTGACCTGATTGCACTGTTTGACATCAGAGCGCCAAAAAAAAAAATTAAAACAAAAATTTTTTAAAGAAAACAAAGTTTGTACATACAAAAACTATAATATAAAAAATATTAAAAAAATAGGTTTCATAAAATCAATATATAATAAACGAAATAAAAAATCATTAAATAAAAAAAATAAAAAAAATTAATAAAAATAAAAATTAGAAATATTAAAATAATCAAAAGAATCAAAATTATTCTAAACAAAAACTTAAAAGAATGAGAAAAAATTAAAAGTAATCAAAAAAAATAATGTTTTGATTACTTTTAAATATTTTTTTTTTTGATTGTTTTTAATATTCATGAAAACAAATATAAAAAATATTAAAAAATAATAATTTCATAAAATCAATCAATAATAAATAAAATAAAAAATGATTCAATAAAAAAAAAAACTTTATAAAAATAAAAATTAAAAAAATTAAAATAATCAAAACAATCAAAATTTGACTAAAAAAAATTAAAAAAAAAGAAAATATCTAAGAGAATAAAAAAAATTATGTTTTGATTACTTTTAAATATAATCTTTTTTTTTATTCATGAAAAATCATGATTTCTATTACTTACTTTTAGCAAATTGGAAAATAATTATTAAAAATTTAACGTAATGGTAATTAATCATTAAATAACAGGGCTACTTGAAAGTTATAATTAGAAAGGCCTCGTTGATAGTAACATACAGTAACTCACCACAATAGACGACTTGAGTGGTGACTTAAGATTTGTTTGAAATGTGAGTACTCCCCTTTATCTACGCCTTTGACAATCCATCTATATACATATGTATATATGTATATGAACACTTTTGTTTATTATATTTCTCCGCTAATTTGCGCCACATCAGTACATATTGGGGCCACATCTGCTCCGCATTAAATATGTCATATCCGGTTTTGTTTTGCGCGGTGTCCTTGATGCTTAACAGTACTTAAATTTACATTAAATTGCTAAGAAATGTACAACAAAAACCATGCAAAAACAATTTTATAAAACTTTTGCCAAAAATAAATAGAGCATAATAATAAGATGAACATAAGATAGTAAAGTAGCGTAGAACTTCTTACCAGTCGAAGTGTTGAAAAATTAACCTTAAGACAAGCAATTTTATAAGTAACGATTTGGTGTTCCAAGTGCACTCTGCGGTTCAACGCAATGAGCAAGCAGCTGGCAAAACGTGCTGCGCGATGCCAAAACACTTGAACACTTGAAAACTTGACAAGGTTGAGCGCTATTTAATTAAATTGCAATTTAATATCCATCACAACGCGAAAGCGTGGATAAAGCGTATTATTTAATACAAAAACGGAAAGAGCGCGCAAGCTGAAGAGCTCTCAGAAATACTTTAAGAGAAGACGACATACCACGAGGGGTGCGTTCAAAGGATTTTGATATATAAAAATTTATGAAATTTTTGAAAAATGTCAGTGAAGCAAATGTAATTATGCGCTGTAGATAAATAAGTGCTTAATAAAAAGATGCTAACACTAAAAACAACAAGTGAATAAAGTAAACTCTAGCTGCTAATATAAAGGACAAAAGGTATTTGCGTGGAAATAAATATGACGTAAACAGAAGCAGATGGATGATTAACGAAGAAAAGCAAGAAAGCGAAAGAAATATGAGCAAAGCTTTGGAAGCATAAAAATTGAGACTAATTTCAAAAGAGAACCAGTAAAGAAACACAAATTGGGTAACTCAAAGCACAAATAGCGCGCAAAAAAAAACAAACCATATTGCGAAAATTTTCCAATATTCATGACTTGCAGCTACGTTGTACATTTTTTGAAAGATAATGCCAAGAACGAATAGGTCAAGCTATTTCTCTTATTGAAATTTAAAATTCTTAGCTAGCTATTGAGGAGTAAAAACTCACTTTGACATTCGCTGCGTCAACAAAAATAGGTGGAAAATAACACTGAATTATCCATTCTGGTTCCTCCATGTTCCCATCATGTAGAAGCCGAATTCGAATTATAATAGTAAACAGTTTAACGTCGTTAATCGAAATATGAAGTGGAAAAGAAAATGGCTTAGCAAATTTGTGTTCTGTAAACACAAACAAAAGTTGAAATAAATTTCTACATTTCTCAGTACTTGCAAACAGTAATTACTTCTTTTTGTTGTAAAGCAAATACCAAATGCAAAACAAGTTTCTTTTGTGATGTTTTCGCTTTGAGTGCGGGCAAGATTTTGTTAGAGAAATCTAAACGTACGTAAACAAAGATTGAAAAGTACCCAACAGGGAAGCTGCTGTAAATAAAATCATGAATTCCTATCCTAGATGCTCACTAATCATGTCAAACAGCTACTCAAACATAAGTATGATGAAATTCTGGAATCACAACCAAAGATAACTAGATGAAGAAATCTTTCCTCAAATTTAAGTCAATCCAGTTCGGATTCGAAATTTTTATCTAGCTCTAAAATTTGTTTAAACCTAGCAACGCTACTAAATATCAATGTATAACTAAAAACTAATCGACCTATAAAACACTTAAACCGGAAAAAATATGTGTCTCTCTGGGTACGTTCTGATTACTTCTTTATATACACTCAGTTGCATAGATATAAGTCTATGACTAATATATCCTTAATAGGACCACACAAATTTGAGCTGAAATCGCACGGTTAAATATTAAAAACTACAAATTTTATATAATAAAATAAAATAAAATAAAATAAAATAAAATGAAATGAAATGAAATGAAATGAAATGAAATGAAATGAAATCAAATGAAATGAAATCAAATGAAATAAAATAAAATAAAACATAATAAAATAAAATAATATAAAATAAAATAAAATAAAATAAAATAAAATAAAATAAAATAAAATAAAATAAAATAAAATAAAATAAAATAAAATAAAATAAAATAAAATAAAATAAAATAAAATAAAATAAAATAAAATAAAATAAAATAAAATAAAATAAAATAAAATAAAATAAAATAAAATAAAATAAAATAAAATAAAATAAAATAAAATAAAATAAAATAAAATAAAATAAAATAAAATAAAATAAAATAAAATAAAATAAAATAAAATAAAATAAAATAAAATAAAATAAAATAAAATAAAATAAAACAAAATAAATTAAAATAAAACAAAATAAAATAAAATAAAATAAAATAAAATAAAATAAAATAAAATAAAATAAAATAAAATAAAATAAAATAAAATAAAATAAAATAAAATAAAATAAAATAAAATAAAATAAAATAAAATAAAATAAAATAAAATAAAATAAAATAAAATAAAATAAAATAAAATAAAATAAAATAAAATAAAATAAAATAAAATAAAATAAAATAAAATAAAACAAAATAAAATAAAATAAAATAAAATAAAACAAAATAAAATAAAATAAAACATAATAAAATAAAATAATATAAAATAAAATAAAATAAAATAAAATAAAATAAAATAAAATAAAATAAAATAAAATAAAATAAAATAAAATAAAATAAAATAAAATAAAATAAAATAAAATAAAATAAAATAAAATAAAATAAAATAAAATAAAATAAAATAAAATAAAATAAAATAAAATAAAATAAAATAAAATAAAATAAAATAAAATAAAATAAAATAAAATAAAATAAAATAAAATAAAATAAAATAAAATAAAATAAAATAAAATAAAATAAAATAAAATAAAATAAAATAAAATAAAATAAAATAAAATAAAATAAAATAAAATAAAATAAAATAAAATAAAATAAAATAAAATAAAATAAAATAAAATAAAATAAAATAAAATAAAATAAAATAAAATAAAATAAAATAAAATAAAACAAAATAAAATAAAATAAAATAAAATAAAACAAAATAAAATAAAATAAAACATAATAAAATAAAATAATATAAAATAAAATAAAATAAAATAAAATAAAATAAAATAAAATAAAATAAAATAAAATAAAATAAAATAAAATAAAATAAAATAAAATAAAATAAAATAAAATAAAATAAAATAAAATAAAATAAAATAAAATAAAATAAAATAAAATAAATTAAAATGAAATGAAATGAAATGAAATGAAATAAATTAACTAAAAATTAAAATATAAAAACTATTGTATAGCGCATGAACTTGAAGTTATACCTATGAAACGGACTGTATATGTACACGTCCATGCGAAACTTTAACCATACACAAGATGTGGTTGCGCAAATTTTTCGTGGCATATGACAAGTAAACAAAAATTGCATTTTTTCATTTGACTGCACATCGGGCTTTGCCACTTGCACCAGTAATTATAGTACCTTGTTGCTTTTTCTGCTTCGAACGCCATTTGCGCTTGACTGCAACTCTTGCAGTGTGTTGTTCTTATTATTTTTACTGTGCTAAATTGCGTTTGTTTCCTTTTTTGTCGTATTTTGCTTTTATATGTTACCGAATATGCGTTACAACAATGTTGTGTACGATAGGACATAGAACAAGAGCAACTTGCGGTCCCCTTCTCGGGTATAATCATTGCCGTTTAGCGGAGCGTTGCTGTTGCTCATCTTAAAATCTTTCTTTTGCTTCACTTTAATTTTGGAAAAATAGCAGCAGGTGACATGCAGTTGCGGTCGCGGTTGTTGTAGTTGTAACAGATTAGAGTTCCGTAAGAACTTTTGATTGGTTGCCTACGAGTTCACATGCACTCAATTCAATAGTTAGAAGTTGACAAGTGGATCTAAATATTTTGGATTTAGCTTCTATTTAGTGGTGGATATTTTGTGGAAAAATTATCGAGATTAATTGAAAAAAAAAAAAAAAAATTTTATTAAAACCCATGAAGAAGAACTCTCTGTTTTTATGAGGACCGTAAAGGAACTTATGTGTTGGAACTGCAGTTCCTTCATCTACTCGATATATTCGTACAATTTACTGCAAGCAAGTTCACATTTTGATTTTCCCATTTTAGTTGCAAACGAAATGATTGCGGTGCTAAATGAAAATTCCACATTTCCAGTTTATCTAAGCATTAAATTTTTCAGCACTGCTTTTAATGCATAGAGCTGTTGTGTACTCCAGGAACTATGTGTATTTATGGCCACCCCAATCTTTATTATATCCGCACATTTTGCATGGTGATGCTATTTTTGTCAGCCACTTTTTAGAGCCATCAATCATGCCAGGGAAGATGCAAAAAAAGTAAGAGTTTAACATAAGGACTCCCATTTTAAAGGAGAAACAATTCACCAACTTAATGTAAAATATTTCAATTTAATTTAAAATCAAAGTGCTCAGCTATAATTTAATTATGAAAATTTGTATTGATCTTATTTTTAATACTTTTAATTAATTTTTTGAAGTTTTTTTGAGAAAGTTTGCCATGTTCTGTTACCTATTACGCTGTCAGAACAATGTTTTGTTCGTCAATTAAGGTGCTATTTCTAATTCCAGAATTATCTATTCGGGAGTACATTCTTTTACGAACTTACACACAATCCAAGTACATTGCTAATATTACCTTCGGGACCACTTTGGGACCATTTTTGGTATTATTTTTAGCATCATGGTTTAGTGGTTTATATTATAGAGAACATTTTAGATATTTTTTTGGTAAAAGTTTGGAGTTTTTTTGAAAACATTTCGGGATTGTACCTTGCTAATATTACTTTCGGGACCACTTTGGGACCATTTTGGTATTATTTTTAGCATCATGGTTTAGTGGTTTATATTATAGAGAACATTTTAGATTTTTTTTTGGAAAAAGTTTGGAGTTTTTTGAAAACATTTCGGGATTGTACCTTGCTAATATTACTTTCGGGACCACTTTGGGACCATTTTTGGTATTATATTTAGCATCATGGTTAGTGGTTTATATTATAGAGAACATTTTAGATTTTTTTTTGGAAAAAGTTTGGAGTTTTTTGAAAACATTTCGGGATTTTACCTTGCTAATCTTACTTTCGGGACCACTTTGGGGCCATTTTTGGTATTATTTTTAGCATCATGGTTTAGTGGCTTATATTATAGAGAACATTTTAGATTTTTTTTTGGAAAAAGTTTGGAGTTTTTTGAAAACATTTCGGGATTGTGAATTTTTTATGCGTTCTTGTGAGAATTCAAATAATTTTTTAAAGTTTATGTTATCAAAATATCATATCAAAATTGTTAGGTAAAATAAAATTGCATTGGCTTTGATAACATAAAATATTATAGACAACAAAGAAGAACTTAATCTGAAATTCCATAAAATTACACTGAAATAAAAAAGTTGAAAGTGCACATTGAAAGTAACATATCAAAACCACTTTCAAGCGATTGATGGTAATACTGTAAATATTACAGTATTTACTGTAAAATTGGCAGTAAAAACATGTGATTTTTGCATAATGATATGAGTCCACTTTAAAATTTACAGTAATTCATGTCAATATGATAGTTTATTCGAAGAATGATAGGGGCTCACTTTCAAAATTTATATTACCCACTGTTGGACGAAAAATGACAGGGTTTACTATCAATTTGACGGCCGTTTACTGTAGATTTTTTTTTCAGTGTAGGACCCATATAAAGAACTCAATATCTTTTTCCCAGCATCAATACTAAAGCTTATTTCTTATCATCAAATCAATTCTGATTACCACTTCCTCTATCTGCCCGACTATATTGAGAAAGATATATAAATACATATAAAACTCCCTTCATGTATTTCACTTGAGTCATTGCGAATATAAATGTTTAACTTCTGCACATAGGTATGTAATGAAAAATCGTTCCCGAAAAACAATTTGTTGTGTATTTCAATTTTAAATCTGATGCTCAAATGCGATATGTTAGACTGGATGTCTGTGCTGAATGTTTTGTTTGTTGTAAATATGCCAGCAAGGGTGCTACAAAGCGTTATTTGCATACTGTTTTATTTTTATTAATAAACAGGAAATAGTCTGGAAAGTATCTACTAGTTTATAATTCAAATGGACTAGGCTAAAATAACCCATGTTTATCTGGGATTTGAGCACGGGCTACCACAATGTGATGCTGCGAGTCGATATTGGTACATTCCGAGGTACGCACATTCAGACCGCTGGAGCTTTGTCTGTACTCGACCACGAGAACTAATTTTGGGTACACTAAAAGTAGGCGAACATACTAACCTACTAACCTACTTTCGTTAGAGGGGCATTGGATTTTTCAATACCTTTTTTTTTTAAATCACTTTCATGATGAGCTTTAAAGCATACATAGCTTCGATTGAATAATTTAAATGTTAATTTTTTCGTGTTTAGCTCACTTCATCCACTCAACGCGGTCGAAATGAATTTCCAAATTGTTCAATGAACATTTTATTTATTTCGATTTAAATTTTTGAAACAAATTTATACGCTCTAAGCCTGCTTGTTTGATTGGATATCCATTTATTTTACATGAATTGTCTTTTTTGCCTATAGCATGTATTTGTATTTATATATTTATACCTGTGTATATATATGTAGATACTTATGTGTGTATATTTACCAGGGATGGAAAAATGATTAGATATTCAAGTTGTACCTAATATTAAAGTGCGATGTACCTTTTGCTTGCTAAATGTAAGTACCATATAATGTATTTCATATTTTTTATAGTGCCGACTTTAAATTTAAAAAAAAATTATTTATTTTTTATTTATGTACATATGTATAAGAAGCAAGATTATTTTTCTTTTAATTTATTTAATTTTTTTTTTCATTTTATTTTATGAAATCTTTTTAATTTTTTTCATTTTATTTTTTAATTATTGAGATTATTAGTTTAAATTATATTTATTTATGTTTTTATTTCATTTTATTTTATTTATTTTAATTTATTTTGTTGTTGGTTTTTGCGATCTTTCTTGTTTTACATATTTGTAAGTTTTGCAAGCTCGAGAACCACTGGTTCATATCCCAGTGTCCGAAAAGGGATCTGATGATGAGCCTGGAAACTCTGAAACATGTAATCCTATCCATCGCTGTTCATTTTTCCTTTGTAATTTTTCTCCAATTATCAATTTTTCCCAAAAAACTGACAATTAAATTCATAACGAATTATTGTTTATCTGGTCTCGAGCTTGCAAAACTTACAAATATGTAAACAAAATAGACCGCAAAATCCAACAACAAAATTATTTTATTTTATTTTATTTTATTTTATTTTATTTTATTTTATTTTATTTTATTTTATTTTATTTTATTTTATTTTATTTTATTTTATTTTATTTTATTTTATTTTATTTTATTTTATTTTATTTTATTTTATTTTATTTTATTTTATTTTATTTTATTTTATTTTATTTTATTTTATTTTATTTTATTTTATTTTATTTTATTTTATTTTATTTTATTTTATTTTATTTTATTTTATTTTATTTTATTTTATTTTATTTTATTTTATTTTATTTTATTTTATTTTATTTTATTTTATTTTATTTTAATTTATTTTATTTTATTTTATTTTATTTTATTTTATTTTATTTTATTTTATTTTATTTTATTTTATTTTTTTTTTATTTTTATTTTTTTTTTTTTTATTTTATTTTTTTTTATTTTATTTTATTTATTTTATTTTTTTTTTATTTTATTTTATTTTTTTTATTTTATGTTTTATTATTTTGTTTTAATTCTATTTTATAATTTTTCAAGGCTTTATAAGTTAAATATACGTTAAAACTTCACTTCATTTAGCGCTATTTGCATTATATTATTATTATCTCATTTTGTTCATCTTTTCAACACAATTTTACCTGCCATAAAGTATATAAAACCTCAACTACCGTAAAACCCTATTTAAGGTACAATTGTGTTCCATCACTGGTACACAGATTTGCTGTCTCGTTCAGCTTATTTTAAAAGGTAATTTGTTTTTCCTGCCTCTCCGTTTTGAAAAAATACTCGCAATTGATATGAAAGGGCATAACAATCAGTCGTTTAACAATATCTACCGTATCGTTAGAATAAAGTTGTGAGCAATGTTATTTTTCCTTTGTCAAATATCGTCGCTCAATTGCAGTCGTTAGAGGCAGCTAAGCAATGCACTGCGTATTGTTGGTATATACATATGTATGTATGTATGTATAGCTAACCAAATGGAAAAATTCAATGGTGAATACCTGACTAACTCAGACAAGCATGAAAAATGAATAAAATAATACAAAAAAAAAAAATAAAAAAAAAACTCAAACATAAATTCACATTTATTGCTACAGCTATACGAAAACTAAAATCAAGCACGCTGGTAGAATCAGCATGGTTCAGGTGGGTCCAACTTGCAACAAACCAACTTGATTTGCAATGGAAATAAATGAGTTTATTGGCAATGGCGCCCACATACAATAAAGTCAGCCTATGCTGAGCTAAAAAAAAAATTAAAAAAAAAAAAACAACCAGTTAAAGGATGCTGAGTAATGGCAGCTGAAGTGGAAAAATGTCACAAATCAGTCAACAAAAGTGTGGAAGGCATTCGGTTTGGCTGAAATGTTGAATTCGATGAAATATTTCCATTTTTTGTGGCACGACTGATAGTCGCTGGAAAAGCGGTGAAAGTGGTGTGGTGACTTTAAATTGGATAAATGTTTTTTTTTGTTTCTACATTCTATGTAACAAATAAGCAGAATGTGTTGTTGCTTGAGTTGATTGGGATATTTTCACAGCGAACAAAGTGGGCACAGCTTTAACTACCAAAACTGCATTTCATTGTATTCAAAGTACACTCATACACCATGTGAGAATATATTTTTGCATAGTTTTTATTTAAATCAACTTTTATCTTTTTGCTGTAACCTTGTAATACATGTTCTGACATTTAGCGAGTATGTTTTGTGAAATTTTGCGCAGCTACTATAACCGACTTACTTTACATACAGTGGTTCACAAGAGAACTCAGGTTCGGGTGTTTGCTAAATACTGTACGTGGTCACTATTTATTAAAAATGATTTTGTTTTAATGCCTTATAGGGTCTAGGAAAAGATAACTTCTTTTTTGTTTGATAAGTATTTTTTATTTTACTTTATTTTATTTTATTTTATTTTATTTTATTTTATTTCATTTTATTTTATTTTATTTTATTTTATTTTATTTTATTTTATTTTATTTTATTTTATTTTATTTTATTTTATTTTATTTTATTTTATTTTATTTTATTTTATTTTACTTTATTTTATTTTATTTTATTTTATTTTATTTTATTTTATTTTATTTTATTTTATTTTATTTTATTTTATTTTATTTTATTTTATTTTATTTTATTTTATTTTATTCTATTTTATTTTATTTTATTTTATTTTATTTTATTTTATTTTATTTTATTTTATTTTATTTTATTTTATTTTATTTTATTTTATTTTATTTTATTTTATTTTATTTTATTTTAATTTATTTTATTTTATTTTATTTTATTTTATTTTATTTTATTTTATTTTATTTTATTTTATTTTATTTTATTTTATTTTATTTTATTTTATAACACAATCGTGCCTTCCGTGACTAAACTTTATAGTTCACACATCTTCTAAAATATTGTGAAAGTAAGTCACTGTATGACATATTTACTACATAGAGATAATATAAGTTTGCCAAATTTTCTTTGGTATTTGTGTAATGTTGTTTTCCATGCCGGTTATACATATATGCATATTTATTTTTCATACATACACACATACATATGTAAACATTATTGTAAGTTTGTCTTTTGCAAGTATGTGGATATGTACTTTTCGAAACCTGAGTATTTTGGAAGAAATAAAAAAATCAAAAAATAAAAATCACTTTGGAAACTTTAATTTAAAAGAGAGCAAAGCTACAACCTACGATCGGTATACTAAGGAAATAGTATACAATTAATTATGATATTTAAAAAAAATAATAATAAGGTTGGTGTAACATAAACAATTATTTTTTGTTTTCAGCTCATTATTTTCCTGAAATTACTCAAACTAAAATTTATGAAGGCTGTCTCCGAATTTTTCGTCAAACGTCAAAAGTTTTCTCTTAAATGGCCAAATTACCTAAAATGTCCTATTTGCATTTGGGTATACAAATATTTCTTCATGTAGGAGGAAGAAATATTTTATTTGAATTGTGCTACACGCAAAAACTGTGGCTATGTAAATCAAAGTTGCTTGAATGGCAGGGCAGTGGTGTACCACAAATTCGAAAAGTTGAAAAAGGGATTTATTGTTGAATAGTGCGAAATTTCAACATTCTGCTACTACAAGCATACATACAAAAAACAAATATTTAAATTTTTTTCCATGGTTTTATGTACCTACAAACAAACCCAACCAACAAAGTAAACGTCAGGGTAACATTTTAAAAGTTTGCCTAAATAAATATTTAGCTTACAAAACACAGGTTTTTTCTTTATAAAGAAGTTTCAAAGTAAGCGTTGTATTGAAAATGGAAAATTGCTAACAAATTAAGGAATTTAAATCTATAAGAAAAAGAAATATTGAACATTTATAGTTTCCATATTTTTAAATATCTAATATTGCTTTATTATATATTACTAGACATTAAAAAGAAATTATTTTTATTCATTCGAATTGCCGAAGCGGTTTAGTAGCAGCTTTTATTCTATTCTTGCTTCTTTATGACATTTCAAATAAAAAGAAAAATTTAAAAAAAAAGATTTCAAAAATGTTTGCTGGGATATGTGAATACATTTGAACATCTGCGCTGGAGTTGCTGTAGGGAATTCACGCAAAGCGCATATGTGGGTTCAATTAATAACACTCAAATTTCAGCCAAGCCATAAAATGATTCGGCACTGGTTTATACATGTTTTATATTGAAAAAAAAAAAAAAAAATAAATAAAAAAACAAAGCTTAGCGAAATTGCCAAAAAATGCACAAAAATATTCCACTGAAACCATCTAATATTTAAGTGAACTTGGGTGGATATTTTCATGTGGAATAATAGTACTACATGTTTCGAAAAGCTGTCGCGCCAGCTTTCGAATGCTCCAAGGCTTTACAATAAAAGTTGTGACCAAAAGTCTAAAAGACCGCTTTTGTTGCTTGTACCTTTGGTTTCTAGATCCATTAGTATCATCCTCTTGGTTGATAGCCTCACATGCCAATAAATTCATTTAAAGAATCAGCGACGCGCACACATCAACTTCAATTTACTCTAAAGCTACGCAGCAGCTACACATGTGGAATTGGCTAAATTTAGCTGCCCCCCGCAATTGGCTGCGCTTTAAGCGTAATTTTTGCAGCTGCCACTAAAAGCAAAATTAAATTTTTTACACATAAAAGTTGTTGGTTTTCTGCAGCAAGAATTTAAGGGCGCGCATAGATTACTCACAATGCCATGTTGACGTTACAATTGCGATGCGAGTATATTATTTTTATACTCAACTCAACATAGCTCAAAGAGAGTATATAATCGTCCACTAGCTGCCCTTGAAGCTCCGAGTCCACGAAGCAAATAACCAAAAGGCTCATATCGCACGGTCAACGCAAGTAGGGAAATACTTTCATCTTGGATGAGCTCATAAAGACCGTACACACTTATGACTTCTTTCTGACTCATTTATGACTCAGAGGGTTTTGCTGGAGAGAACTTGAAATTTAAATGCGCTCTCTCATAGTAAATTTCAAAAGTGTATGACTTTTTGCTGACTCACTTATGAGTCAGGCTGCTTTTTCCTGACTCATTTGTGACTCATACGACTTTTTATGATTCATTTATGACTCAGACGAATTTATTATGACTCATGATATTTCACGAAAAGGACTTGAAATTCAAACGCGCTGACTCAAAGTAAATTTCAAAAGTTTTCATATTGACTTACAAGTTTTAAAGGACATGCCTCACAGCTGAGAGTGTAAAATTCCAACTCAAGCTCACAACTGAGTATATAATATTTGCTCGCACCCAAAATCTGACTCCCCTACCTGCCTTGTTTAATATTGTTTGCGCTATCGCATATGTGTTTGTGGGGATAGTTGATTTTTATTTGTAGAAACTTTGACATCGTCGACCATGTAATGCGCATCTGGCAAGCCTCATCACTTTCGCTTGCATGCGCCAAGCCAAAATTAGCTGCACATTTTATACTCATATGGTTGTATTTATGCAAGTCTACTAGTGATGCTGCGAAGCTTCGATTTCGTTGCCGAAAGCTGTGAAGTGCTTAGATGATGACATTAACTTTTCTAACAAAAGATGACATTAATTTTTGCTCAGAGATAATATTCTTGCTGGTTAAAGATTGTATGGCTGATGCAATTAATGCGGAAAATTCTTTCATGGAGCCCACTTTTGGTTCCATGGACTTCTGCTACTTACTTTTAGTTCCTGTATTGTTAGAATTTCGTATACATCTTTCTGTTCTCTCTTCCCTGCTAAGACTTCCTCTTTTGGTTAAATGACCTCTCCGCTTTCGATAGAACAAACTTCAAGAATTCGGTTCCAGTATGCTTACTTCCGTAACATCTCTAGCGTGCACCTATACCTACACATATACGTATGGATACGTAAATGACGGAATTCTGCGTGTAACAAACTGCATGCCTCTGTCGGAAGCACTTGCTGAGTGAAAAGAGCACGCGGTTGTAACGCAGATATTTTAAAAACATTGCATTTATATATTTAGCCCATTTAGGCACGTGTGATTTGGGGAGAAGATAGGGAAAAGGAAAATACGAATGAAAACGTTCTTACTGCGTCAAGTTGTGATAAGGTAACAGCAAATGAAGTCAAATGATTTTGGTTAGGTAGCTCCAAAGGGAAGCACGGCGGCCTCTCTTTACTATATTGTGTATTCATGTCTGGATTGGATTATTTTATTTTATTTTATTTTATTTTATTTTATTTTATTTTATTTTATTTTATTTTATTATAATTTTATTTTATTTAATTTTATTTTATTTTATTTTATTTTTTTTTATTTGGTTTTATTTTATTTTATTTTTTTTATTTATTTTATTTTATTTTATTTTATTTTATTTTATTTTATTTTATTTTATTTTATTTTATTTTATTTTATTTTATTTTATTTTATTTTATTTTATTTTATTTTATTTTATTTTATTTTATTTTATTTTATTTTATTTTATTTTATTTTATTTTATTTTATTTTATTTTATTTTATTTTATTTTATTTTATTTTTTCTAATTCTTCAGAGCGCCACATATCAGTAAGCAGTCAATCAAGAATTTCTAAGTACGGTTCCTAAGCCAAATCTCGCTTTACTTTTGGATATACATAGATACAACACCAAAAACAACAGCATGCTCAGACACTTGCCAAACATTTAAAAGATTGAAAATTTCTTATATCGCCCCAAGTTGTGTTAACGGTGTGATGTAAACATCTTCAAATCTCACTTTTACGTCAGCGTCACACAAGCCAATGCCAATTATCGTTCCGTTTTTAAATATAAACAATTCATTAATATTTTTCTACTGCATTTTTGGCACATCCATATACAAACATATGTAAATATGTACGAAGCGAAAGTTGTATGCCCAATTTGGCATATCACATTGACGTATTGACATTAATGCAGAATGAAATTGAAATATGACAAAACCAAAGCAGCGCAACGAGTGCCATTTGGTAACAAAATAATAGTTTTGGTCATTTTGACTCGACCATTCAAGTTTAAAATTGCAATAGTTTGCATTATCATTGAGTTAACCCGCTAATATGAGAGTGCTTATAAGTGAAAATTGAATTATGCTTGACAATTTTGATGTGAAACCACTCTCCGATGGTTTAAATGAATAAAATTCAAAATTTAAAACGTATGCACTTTTAACAAAATTTGTTTAAATTTTAAGGGTCTGGAAATGAAAATTGAATTTCACAGTGGTATTGACCTCTTGATCTTAGATACTACGGTCCCTATTAATTTCAATTATTTGCATGCTTTTGAAATAAATTTTGAAATTGAGCTGATTTTAGTGTAGTAGCTTTATAAATATATTGACACAAATATTCAATACCCTTTAGAAGTCCTTTAAACATTTTTAATTTTTTACGGTCAATGTGAAAATAGTTATGATACCGAGTCTATTATTAGCCGACTTTCAAGAAAAAACTTGTTTCTTTTAAGCAATTCACCAAGCGGATAATAGCAACAATTGAAAATTTTAGAGTGAATAAACTAAAAGCTTTTTGAAAGTAATGAAGCTTCTCTGGCTTTATATTAAGCTTATGCTTAAAAAGTGAAAAAGATTTGTAAACACTTCAACTGCGCACAACCACCTACAAATCTAAGCACAAAATATCTAAAGCTCTAGTGATGAGGAAGTGTAGTATTCCCTTTGTTTATTTGGTGAAAGTATGAACTACAGGAAAAACTTCCAAAGCTTAGTCTTTACTACAGGGAATGCAAAAGGAAAATCATTTTCAACATATCTGTATGAAGCTTTATTTTAGCTCCTTATAAGTACACGGCAACAGAAAAAGAGCTTTCTGACAAATGTTTAGATAGCAATGAAGTAAAGCTGGAGCTAGTGCTCACGACAAATTCAATTTGTAAGCAAATCAATCGTTTAGAGTTTTGCCTTAACCTAAGTTGTTTGGCTTTTAAAAAGTTTTATATTAAACTGCTATAAGGTTAGTCAAACTACTATTTGTCGTAGTAAGGAAAATATCATTTAAACTTAAAGAAACTTATGGAGCAGACTTGGTCTGAAAATTTGTTCATGACATAGGCAAAAGCACTCAGAAAGTTTAAGTTCAGCCAAGACTATTATTTTTTTAAATTTAAATCAGTTGGTAACTCTGTTAAAACCTCCCTAGTGGCAATATTTATATAATGAAGTTATTATTGTAGGAAATAATTTATATATCACCAGCATTTCATATAAATGTGCGGAGGTGTTTTCGAGATTATAGCGGATGTATAAAGAAATACATATAATTGTATTAGGTGGCAACTCTACTTGGAAATATTTTTGTTAAGATACGACGAAAGATAGTATTTTTAAAATTAGTATCCATATGCGATATGCTGGCACTAAATTTTTTTAGAAATTTTAAATAGGTGGCAATATTAAAATTACAGCTGCTGACAGCACTTACATAGAGAAACCTAGAATGTAGCCTATGTTAATTATGTGCAAAAGTTTATTCAAATATTTTACGTAGTGTTCGAGATATACGAGATGCGCATATTTTCGTATTTTATATTTTATTAAAAGAAAATCTAAAACATGTGGCAACACCCAAAAAACATGCTAAGTGGCAACACCTACCTATGTATATCAGTTCTTAGATTATTGTACACTATCTGGGTACCCAATTTCAAGCAACCTGATAATTCTGTTTTCGTGGTGGTGTAGATATAATAATAATTAAATTAATTTGTCTGGCAACGCTGAATTTAGAAAATGTTGCTTATAATACCAAACGTGCAGTGTAAATAAAACACGAAAGATCTTTTCAGTAAAAATGTTGTATGTTTTGACTTACTACCTCATTTTAGTGCAGATTTAATGTAAAAGTGGGCGTGGTCACCTAACGATTTTCCATGTCATTTTATTTGACATATGTAGTTTCCAAAGCAACAATTTAAATAGCACATATCAAGTTTTGTTAAACCAGCGAAAATGTTATTGCTTTGGCTCCGAATGATATCAGTCAGAAAATTCTAATCGCTAACAAATTTTTTGTCTGACCAACCTATTCTTGCAGGGTAGTCATAAACAAAATGAAAAATTGAAATGCAAATCATAATTACCAATGAATAGACTCGCAACATAACCAAACACAAATACAAAAACAATCATATACGCAATTAGGATTTTTCAGGTTACGGAAATCGAAAGCAATAAAAAGATGCGAAATACGTATGACGTACATACATACATAAATATTTAAGTACATACGAGCATAAGCATGCCATGAGCATGTGAGAGTATTTTAGTGCCAATTTGGTGCCGCATGCCAACAGTTTCCACACACACACACAACTAAGCAATGCAACCATTCGGACTTATCGTTACGAATTTCACTTCAGTTCAGAATTTCATTTCCCATACATAAGTGTATCTAACTTTTTATTATGCATTTGGGTATGTTTTGTAGTTACCCCGTAGAAAATTGTATGAAGTTGACAGTATTTTAAAATTTCCCAAATATTTGTTGTAGTTATGTAGAGCTTTTCAGCTAGTAATTGCTAGACAAAAACCACTATTTTTTAGAAGATAATTGTTAATATTCTAATTTTTCCACTTTTTCCCACAGGGTAGCTTTAATTGGTATGCGTTTGTATTAGTATGTTCAATGCGAAGTTCATGTGTTATGCGTATTTGCTGAATTTTTAATGACGTTACGAGGCAAACTGCAAAATGCCACTGTATTGATTCATTTCCAAATGCAAATCTAAACAAATGAACATGCATACTCGTGCTCTACACGCATATATGTACATAAATAAGCCCTGTAAGGAAAATATGTAGTAATGAGCCGGTGTGTTTATAGTGAAATCGGCGGTACTTCAAGATCGCTCTCAATTGATTGTATGATTGCATTTTATTGCGATAGGTTCAAAACACTTTATAAAATATTGTTTTAAAAGTGGGTGGTTCCACGCACATTTTCAAAAATTTGCAAAAAAAAAATTCTAAATTAGTAATAATTTAGTGATAACAGCAATATTTCAGTGAAGTTGCTATAGGATGCGTAACAACGCTTCAATGGCGTTACGATTACTTAGCAATGACGTAGCAGCGTGGTAGTTGCGACTTTCGATATATGTACATAGTTATCGAACTCTATAGGTAACGGGAACTTTGTTATCGGTATAAAATATCACTTAAGATATTAAAATTAATCACTTAAAATGTCCATAAGGTGAAATAGAGCACCCTAAAAAATCATAAAACCATTACAGCTACTTCTAAGTAGCCGCCACTTCAAAGTTGCATTTAAGTAACCTAAGTTATTTGCCACTTTTTCATTCTTGCTAACTGTAAGGTTGGCTTAGTAGTAACCAGAGCATTCTCAATACCGCTTATGCTGCTTAGAATCCAAATAATTTCAAAGTAACCATTACTGGTAGCAACTACCATGCAACGACTGCGAATTTCTTAGATAATTTTAACGATCAAAGTGGCAGTTACGTAATCGTTACTCTAAAAACTCCCCATCTCTTTTACTATTACTTTGGATCTAGTCGTCCTAGCTCTACTTTAAAATTACATTTTTGTCTTCCCAGTTGGTATGTTCCCTGCGCGTCACTTATGTATGTATGTGTGCGTTTGTTTGTGTATTTTTCGCATTAATGTGGGCTTCATTAATTTTGAACACTCAATTTCGTCACCACCGATACCAGTTTTGTCCGCTTTGTTTTCCTTCGTTGTAAATTCCTTACACTGCAGCGTCTGCGTCGACACATTACTGTTGCTCAGCACTTATATGTGCGTATGTGGGGCAATCATAATTTTAGTTATTGATGTAGTAGACAGTGCACACAATATAACAACATGCTGAACAATTATATTACAAATGGAGGGGAAAAAAAAGAAGACGACAATAACGTTTAAACTTCAGTTATTTAAAAATAAAAATAAGTACCTAGAGATCCTGGAAAATTTTACTCAGGTGTGCATTATGTAGCTCGTGTGTATTTTGGGATCATTCTGGGATCATTTTGGGACATTTTTGGGATCATTTTGGAACCAATTTGTTATCATTTCGGAACATTTTTGGAATAATTTGGGATCATTTTAGGACATTTTTGTTATCATTTTGGTACAATTTTGTTATCATTTCGGGACATTTTTGGGATATTTTTGGAATCATTTTGGGAACATTTTAGGACATTTTAGGGATCATTTTCGAACAATTGTGTTATCATTTCAGGACATTTTTGGAATCATTTTGGGAACATTTTAGGACATTTTAGGGATAATTTTCGAACAATTGTGTTATCATTTCAGGACATTTTTGGAATAATTTTGGAACATTTTTGGGATCATATTGGAACAATTTTGTTATCATTTCGGGACATTTTTGGGATATTTTTGGAATCAATTGGGATCATTTTAGGACATTTTTGGAATCATTTTGGAACATTTTTGGGATCATATTGGAACAATTTTGTTATCATTTCGGGACATTTTTGGGATATTTTTGGAATCATTTTGGGATCATTTTAGGACATTTTTGGAATCATTTTGGAACATCTTTGGTGATCATATTGGAACAATCTTGTTATCATTTCGGGACATTTTTGGGATATTTTTGGAATCATTTTGGGATCATTTTAGGACATTTTTGTGATATTTTTGGAATCATTTTGGGAACATTTTAGGACATTTTTGGGATCATTTTCGAACAATTGTGTTATCATTTCAGGACATTTTTGGAATAATTTTAGAACATTTTTGGGATCATATTGGAACATTTTTGGTGATCATTGTAGAACATTTTTGGGATCATATTGGAACAATTTTGGGATCATTTCGGGACATTTTCGTAATCATTTTTGGATCATTTTGCTACATTTTTGTAATCATTTTGTTCTGGTTTAGTTTTCATTCAATTAATTTTTTTTGTTCTACTATAAAATTTTAATTTCTGCTTTCAGTCTGCCAGTTCAGGGTTCAAAAAATTCTAAATTTTTCAGTTTACGCCAATGTATTTAGTCTTCTCTTTGTTAAGCGCTCTCACGTCTCCAAGCAATGGCAACATAAAAACATTACACAAACAATTAGTTTTAGCTAAATCACGAACAAAAATTTACAACAATAATATATTATTTTTAGTTGGTTTGCCACACATTTAATTAAAATTTTTTTACACAAAACTCATTGAGTGGCCAGTTGTACAATGGGTCATGAAGATTGATTTTTGATCTCAATATTTTTAGTTCAAGATGTGTTGAGATAGTCAAGGTGTTCGACTGTTAACTAAAAAATCAGCCGTCCTGCTATAGCACCTAACACTACTATGCGAAGGTGAGAGCGGCGTTTGCACACAGAGTTCTGTCATAGGGCCGTCGACCCAAACCGCGGGTCGCCCATTTGGATCTCTATTAGACCCTGCTGGAGTGACTGACTGTTATAATTACTAAAGCAACGTTATTTAAATATTCGGATCAACATGTCGGATTTAAATGTGTCAAAATAAAAAATTTTAATTTTTTTAAACTCAAAAAAAATATTTATCACACAAATATATAAGCATGATCCAACCATATCAGGTCGTAGCAGCTCGACAAACATACAAACACACAAAAATTTTCCATGTATTTTGTTTTTGTAATTTGTGGGTTTATAGTCAAAATCGTACTGAAAAATATTTTGATTGTCAAAATTCGAGAAAAAAATAAAAATCAGCTGGCCTATCGACACGACCTGTATTATTGGATCATGTATATAAGCATAAATTCACGATTCTGTGCATTGTGATTCTGTGTTCTTGATAAACTGTCAATCTTGAAAAAATAAGAAGAAAAAAAAATTTTAATCAAGTGTTCTGAATTCTGCTTCATAAAATTAATTTCTTTTGTTCGTTTTCGCGTAAAATTCAAAAAACAAGATACACATATTTTTTTCTTGATTTTTTATAAAGATTGACAATTTGTTAAGAACACAGAATTATTGATTTTTTAATTTCAATATTGCGAAATTCATATTTGTTTGTGCTTAAATATTATACTCTCCCCTTTTAAGGGGTTAAAAACCATTCCATTTTCCCCTTTATACAACATTGCGTAATGTACGCAAAAATACTGGTAATTTCAAATTTCCCCTTTCTCCTACATATTCAAGAGAAAAATCCTTACCGCAGAGAGTCATACCACAAAACGCATGCGCGCGCAATACAAATTCTCACCGCAAGTGCAAGCAAGTCAAACATGGCGCTACAAACGCTTAGTTCACCGACAATCACACTTCGGCTGCTACGATGGAAGCGACCTTCCGAAGCAATGGAGATTTTCATGGAGTTTCATCAGTTGTTGTGCGATATTTGTGTTGTTTAGTAATGAACGTAGTTAAAGAGACGGCTCAAACGCGTTTCGCATATTAAACGCGCTTAGTGTTAGCTATTTGGTGCAGTGAAAAGTGACGATTTGAACAACAAATAAATTAAAAAAGAATTTATAAAATATAAAAGTGTTATATTTTTAGTAAATAATTGCTAAACTATAAGAAAGCAGCAATTAAGTTGAGCGAAAGTGGCACGCAGTAAAAGAAAGCGTGTGAAGTGTGGTGTGCGGAAAAGTTTGCAAGCAAACGCCCAAAAAAGTTTGTTATGCTCTTGCTTGTCCAGCTAGAAACAGCTTAAAGTGAAGCGCATGCTAATTGCTTTTGACGTTTGGCTGTTTGTTGAAGTTGGCTATGATGGCTTGTTAACGAACTAAAGCAAACACTCAAATACTTGGACAGTTTTGTGCAACAACAACAATAATTGCACAACTACGCACAACTTTGGAAAATTACTATAAATAACATACATGCATATGCAAAAATAAATACGCTATAGGTGTGTATGTGAGTAGCATACCGGCAATTGCTTGCTAACTGCAAGGTGCGCCAGTGCGTATGAGTGATCACTAACTATGTTAACTACAAAGGTGGTGTGTGCGGTCCAGAGTAGCATCAAAATCAATTAAGTGTATGTGAAAGGTTGCAAGTAACAACAACAAAATAAGGTGCATTGAGGTGCATTTTGAGTGAGTTTGCCAAGCGTTTGTATGTAAGCAGAACCTTTCATTCAATTAAATGCCTTGTGCGGGTGTGTGTGTGTGTGTGTGCGTGTTAACAATGACTTCACACATCTACACATACATATAAAAGTATGTAATAAATTTACTAGTGCGTATGTAGGCTTATGCGGCGCCACTATGTCGTTCTTGCATGGACGCACGCAAGCAATTAAATGTCGAAAAGTCTAACGTCTGTGTATTTGTCAGCAAAAAGCTACAAAGTTTTATCGTACAAAAGGTCGAACGGTCGGTTTAGTGCGGACAACAATTTCATTATTGGTGTAGAGGAATGATAAACTTAAAAAGTTGGGATATGTTCGAATAAAAGAGGCAATCAGTTTCGGTATTAAAATTGTTGGTAAAACTAAATGCAGAAGCAATTTAAAGTAGATTCAATAAACAAAATATATATTAAAAAAAAAATGGAATGAAGAAAAAATATATGTCACAAACCACTGAATTTGAAAATGTGCAAAAAGCAAGTATGCAGCCATTAAATTTAAAGTTCAAGCTAGCAGAAATACAACAAAAGTTATTTACGCTAAAAAATTCGAACGAAAAATCAAATCAGCCCACACCAACAACGACAACCTTACTTCTTAAGCACCAGCAAATGTGTCTACTTCAGTGAAGTGTTGCTATGTGCTTATACGTTTGTGTTTTATATATTGTTCAATGTGTCGTTGCGCCACAAAACTTGGTTAGCTCAAGTCAAGTGTAATGGCATTCAATTGAAATTAAATTGAAAGGAAAAAAGTTCAGACGAAATACAAAAAAAAAAAGAAAATCGAAAAGAAATACTAAGAATAATTTGAAGTGGGAATGCATGGAAAGCGAAAAGTTGAAATAAAGTAAAATAAAAAAAAAAAATTGTGAAAAGTAAAAGCAATCAGTCAATACAAAAAGCAAGTATAAGTATAAAATCAAACACGCTTGTGTTAACAGATTTAGTAAAAATGTTATGTCAACTCAACTAACGTTAGATGGCTTCCAAAGAAATTATAAATAAGGTAGGTTTGAATCGGACTTTTACGCTTGAGAAATTCAAATTAGAAGTGTGCAACTGTATATTCTATAATTAGATTAATTTGTACAGCGTATCCAGCAAGCGATATGTTTGCTTTGTTAACAGTTTCCTAGAAAACATCTAAAAGAGTTTAATATACAGAGTAATGATGCACATTTCAGTGACGGCTGATCTAAAATTACCATGCTTAAACCAATTACCTATCGATTTCATGCAAGTGAAGTTCAGTTGTTGGTTGCTAAGTCAAACAATAGAAGAGAAATCTGAGATCAAATTAAAATCAGAGGCCACGAATCTACACATAAATGTTACTCATACGCCCTGGTGTACTACTCAGCTCATATACATACAAGAATGCAACTGGGAATAGAACCAACTAGTATGTAACTCCCGATAATCGGATGGGTTTTTTTTAGAAAAAAATTAAAGCAAACTTTAAACGCTAATATCTTATGAACAAATTAACCAATTGAAATTTTTGTAATTTTGTGCAAACATGCTCATGATAAGCTTTCATTTGATACACATTTCATTTATGTACTTATTATAGTTTAGTCTAGCTAAGCGCCTTGTTTTAGAATAATACTATAGATGAACAAAAAAGTCGAATATCGAACAGAGGAAGTTTTGGCCCAAGCTCTGTTCTTTATTCTCTAACATATTTAAAAGAAAACCTCGGGGGACAGGGGAGTCAAATATTTGACTTCAACAAAATAGTAAAAAAAATTCCAATGGCGAAAGATATCGAGATATTGTATTTTACTTTTCTTTACTTTTCTTTATTTTATTTTATTTTATTTTATTTTATTCTATTTTATTTTATTTCATTTTATTTTATTTTATTTTATTTTATTTTATTTTATTTTATTTTATTTTATTTTATTTTATTTTATTCTATTTTATTTTATTTTATTTGATTTTACAAATTTGTAAGTTTTGAGCAAGCTCGAGACCAGTTAACAATAATTCTAAGAGAATTAATATTGTCAGTTTTTGGGAAAAATTGATAATTGGAGAAAAATTACAAAGCCAAATCAACAGCGTTGGATAGGATTACATGTTTCAGAGTTTCCAGGCTCATCATCAGGTCCCTTTTATTTTATTCTATTTTATTTTATTTTCTTTTATTTTATTTTATTTTATTTTATTTCATTTTATTTTATTTTATTTTATTTTATTTTATTTTTTTTTATTTTATTTCATTTTATTTTATTTTATTTTTTTAGTCAAACTTCAACCTTCCTTGAGTGGAAACCCCTCCCAATCTAAATAACGACTTAGATTGTTTGACCTTCTTTGATTTTTATTTATTTTCTAACCACTTCAACCCTAACCCTAATATCAAAGCAAATGTTATGATTGAAACAACAAATGCTAATAATTCAAAATATAAAAATTCCTGAAAATAAAAATTCGCAAGAAAATCAATTTAGCCTGTAAATGCTTCAGAATCTCTTTGTGGTTAACCAACAACTGACTGTGACTTGGAACATTGCGGGAGTGGGTTGTAACGAGCTTTTCACCCACAATCTAATACATACGAGTTGGCAAGCTTGTTTGTACATTCATTAAACGGGAAAAACAACCAGCCAACCGCTCAGCCATATGGTTCTGGTAATTTAATTTTCTGCCTGCTAAATTGAGTCGAATTGAGTTAAGTTTATTGGTGCTTTTTATGCTTGAGTAATTTTTGCTAGACACGTTGCAATTACTTTTTATTTAGTAAAGCATATAAAAACATATTATACTCGCATGTAGGTATGTATGTTTCTTTAATGTGACTTGCCTTTAATTTTAATTTAGTATGTGAATTATTTCTTTGTAATTCGTAGAGAGAAATCTTTGAAACGAAGTTAGAGGGTGACAGAAAATTTAATCAATTTACCAACTTAGACATAGCTGGACTAAGGGCTCTAAAGGCCTGAATGATCTCTTCTGTTTTCAACAAACATACCAAAATGTTCCACCCGCAAAAAGTACATTGAAATCCTTGAACTAACGAAATTGAAGTTTTCTTCTTCTAAGTTAATTACTCTGTTATCAAAATTCTTTTGTTTTGTAGCATTCATCGTGTACTTCATAAATGCAATTTTTTTGAAATTTGTCAAGCAAATAAAATGAAATGCAAATATATGCACGAAAGTAGTAGCACTCTGCATGCAAATAAATAATTTTGAAGTTCGTATAAATTTTTTGACAGCAAAGAGTTTTTATTTAGTTTTGCATACAAGAGGCATATGAATGGCTAGGTAAATACTTACATATGTATGTGCATTTGATTAAAATATTCAAGCAGACAAATATACATTTATACTTACTTATAAACTATCATATGCATATTCATATAAAACTTGGCATTTGAAGTTAACTAAAAATATGCAGATGGAAATTTTCATTACAAGGTAGACATAAATATGTACAGTTGTGTTCAATATAATAGTAGTTTTATGTTTTGCAGAATTTTAAAAAAATATTTGAGTATGATGTTTTCAAGATTAATTATTTTAAAATAATAATGTGCAAGTTGAAACATGTTCAAAAACTTTCCTAAATTTTCAGAATTTTTCTCGTCGAGTATGTTGAGTGATTTCTCCCATAGAACACATGAACAAAATTTTATTTTGTATGGAGAAATATTTCAGACAGCGTATAGCATAAAACTTCTAAAAATTTAGAAAAATTTTTGCGCGTGTTCTGAATTTCATATTATTGAATTAAAATTGATTGGCCTAAAAAACTATGCCCACAAAAATTTTCTAAAAATTCCATATAAAAATTTAATAATTTAAATGTCCTTTTTCAAAAGTTTAATTAATTGACTGCACCAGTGTTAAACTTTGAAATAAATTTTTATGTGAATTCTTTTGAAATCAGATTTAATTTCACTACTATTATCTTGCACACAACTGTATGTGTGTATGGGCGTTACTGATATAAAGTGTCTAGTATAATTTGCTTGTAAACCAATCAGTGCCAGTTTCCGCTTTGACTTTTTATTGCTTTCAAATTGGATTTCCATGAAAAAGCATACAATTTGCATTCGCTTTAATTTCAATTTTAAGTCTTTATATAACTTGAATATGTATATTAGTGATCTTGAAATGTATTTTGAAATGTTCCCTTATAAGACTGAAAGACATACATACATATCTGGCCTGCTCTAAGCACCCTAAGCTCTGCACATTAACTTGAGAGCACTAGAAGTCACATAGGATACATTCTTTTCGATAAGGTGACTATGAACCGTGATATTCAGTAAAATCTGTTTCATGCGTCATTTTGCTGGAAACTTGTTGCCTAATAAGTCTTTCGATTATAATTATATTTAAAATAATTTTTTTTTTTTAAGATATGAACTAGCCTAGGAAAAGTGAATGAAGACGTAATTTTAACATTTTAAAATCAAAGTATGTGCCAATAGCTGTGTTTTTGGCTTTGCTTAATCTAAGACATATACCATAGCTCACCATAGTATGCTATGGTTTGTGATTAAAATAAAATAGTCGACACAAGGTGACCATGAAAAACATAAAAAAATGCTGCATACCACCAGCAACTTAATTCGTTTCCATAAGGGGACTTTGTTACATTTAGTTTTAGTTAAAATGTTTGTTTATATTTATTAGGCACGAAAAAATCACATTATTTGAATTTTTTTTTTTGTTTTACAATAATAATTATTTAGGTTTCTTTACTAGTTACAGCTCCAAAACCAGTTCAGACATGAAACTAAATTGAATTTGTTATTGCAACACTCATTATCAGCTTGCGTTTGATAGCCATATTATAGTTAAAAATTGTGGTGCAAATTGGTTCAAGTTTTGGTGAATATCTCCGATACTGTTCAAGGTATCACAAAAAACGATATACGGTATTTTAAGCTAGATGTACAGAAATGCAACTGTGTAAGTTATATTCAATTTCAATTAACACTCTTTGAGTGATGCGCGCACAAATATCCAGACAGAGAGACAAATATTGTAAAAACTGTTGATTTGGCTTCTATTGGCTTAGTCGCACTCACTTACATACACATTAGTCTCAACTCTCTATTATCAGTTGAGTGAATATTATACGAACTTTGCTATAAACTGAGAGAATGCGCGATTTGATTAAGTGAAATAGACTTTTGAAATTATATTCGTACTTATGCTTTTCTAGGTATTATTGCCATAAAATAAATTGAATGCATGACATTTTGATTGAGTTTGTTATTTGCAGTTTAAAATAATTAATTATAGATCCGTTTACAAAAACGACGCTATTATTTCTATTGAATTCGTACAAACGTCACTTGAAATCTATTCAACATAATTAATATTGTGGAATAAATTTCAACTTAAATAAATTATTTTAAATTCAATGCATTTATAAAGAGCTAGCTTGAAATAAATTGTATATTTTTTTTTGTGTGTTTCAACTCGGCTCAATAGGCTGCAGTGCGCGTACTCCCCCCTTCCGCGCCATTTTGCGTTCACTACAATTGAATTTCATTATTTATGTGCGCTCTTTAATCATGTTGACAGTATTCATGACAATCAAATTCGTGCGTCCACAAAGGGGAAACCAATTTTGCAGAGCACAAAAGCTGTCACTTAATTTGTTCTCATGACATTTATTTTAGCTTCATTTAATTAGATGAAGCGAGCGACGCAGAAAATGGACATTTCTAAATTTAGCCCACTTTCTTATGTCACTTAATCAAATTTATAAAGAATTATGAAATATGATAAGCATTAACGTTTTGACAACTATCAACTATGCTATGAAAGAATAAAATATATGAAAATTATGTTAACAATTATGAAATAAATCAAGCAGATAATATGAACAGACTTGTGAATAATTAGTCGATATGACAGCGCTTAGGCGGTTCTCTATACAAAAAAAAAAAGTTTTTTTTTTTGCTAAATAAACAAGATAAATATGTAGCTATAGTGGTTGAGTTAGGGGGGGATGTGCTATTAACTACATGCAGCAATTAATCAAAATGGCTATGAAAACTTTAGTGCTATGAAATACAACAGCAGCCCAAGATAAGGCGTTGTTGCTTATGAGAGTGTAGATGTACTCAACGGGAATTTGAATGACACAATGCTTTGTCTTTTTTTTGGTCTTTTGGATATTTTAAGACGAAAAAAGCAAAACAAGCTGGGCTCTCTTCTAAATTAAAGTGAGCTGAAGAAAGTCGAGGACAGAAATGTAATGCTGGATTTATTTTCCGAACTAAATACATCTTATTAAGGTCTTAAGCTGGAACTTGATTTTAAATTTGACTGAATGCTTAAAACACGCAAATTTCGCAGATCTGTACTTATATTCAAATTAAACTCTAAGTGAAATTTTATTACTCCTCGTCCCCTCTCTCTGCCATATTTCGATATTTAATACACATATGAATATGTTTAAAATTAAAATATGTTTAGGCTAAGTCACATGTGTATGTAGATTCGGAGATAAGAATTTCGAATTTACATTCATATCGAAAAATTTTCGAATTCGAAAAATTTCGAACTTGCTACATTAATTAATAAGATACTAAAACTAGTATTAGGTATTACTCAGAAAATCTAACTTTTTTTGTAGGGAGAGGACAAAAGTTTAATTTCGAAGCAAAGACTGAAGATTCTCTTTATGAAATTAATTTCGAAAAAGTTAAAATGAAGAAGTTTGAAAACATTTGTAAAAATAAGGGAGGAAAGCTTTCCAATGCAAAGATTTTCGAAAAAGTGAAATTGCGTAAGTTCGAAGACAATTCAATCTTCGAAAAAAATTCGAACTCGCACTTTTTAATTAGTTGGTAATTTCGACATTTTTTTTTAATTTTATTAATAATAGTAACGGATCGTGGAAACGGAATCATTTTCTTATGCAGATAATTTCGAAAAAGTGAAACTGAGTAAGTTCGAAAAAAATTCAAACTTCGAAAAAATTCGAAAATTATTAAAATATTAAACTTTTTTAAGCACGCATTAGTTTTAAGCTGTTGGAGTAAGAAAGAAAAATTTTACAGAAAAAAATACAGTGCAAACTTCAAAAAAACAAAAATTTAGACTGTATTTGATTTATAAAAAAATATTTGTATCAAAAAAAAAAAATATTGGAGCAAAAAATGTTTAGTCCTTTTTACGTTTACGGTACAAAATTGGTAACATACGAAATAATTTTAGTGTAGACATATTCTAAAATCTCAATATGAGTAAATTCAAAAAAAAACTCCAACTTCGAAAAAAATTCTATCGATTAATAAGTTTTTTCGGGGACTATTTATTGTGTGTTGGTATTTATTTATTTACAAGCAATAAAATTAATTGTAGTTTAGCCAAAAAAAAAGAAAAAATGGTTTACTATTGCTGGCCTGAGTTTAATTTTCACATCATTTTAGTAGTGGCTTCATTGTGTAGATTCACGTTTGGATAATAGCGAAATTTGATACGAACAAATTTATTTTTATAAGCTTACATAAATACTGCTTAAGGCAATGCAAATATAGTTACGTATGTATATATGAATTTATTTCTTATTGTAATGCCAACACTTTATGTAGGTATGTATGTATGTGCTTAACAACAACAATGAGTTGCCATAAAGAAAGAAAATTGTATCCATCATACGCGATATAACACATTAGCCTTACCATTTATAACTAGATATTTATCACACGCAAAAGGCTAAGTGACAAGGCTTGTTAATACGTACATATGTATGTACAAACATACATACATACACATGTATATGTAAATAATATCTAGGTCTGCCTAAGGGCAGCTCTTCATGGCGGCACAAACATCATAAATTAATCATACGTCCAGTGCTACTTGACTCGAGTAGACACAGCAAAGCGACAAAAGCAAAGAAACAAAAAGGCGAATAATTTTCTTAACAAAAGAAATGTTGTGAACTAAAAACGATCACTATCACAAACTTTATGTAGTAGTTGTATATTTATATATTGCTAGAAATGTACAGTTGCGTGCACAAAAATAGTAGTGAAATTAAATTGGAAATTGAAACGCGTTTTTAAAAATTTTAATTTAAACACAGAGAATTTTATAACAGAAACCATACAAAAAATAATTTAAAAATTTACACTAAGTTGCTAGAAATGTACAGTTGTGTGTAAAAAAAAAAGAGATTATTTTGAAAATCTAAATGTGTTTTTTAAAAATTTCCATTTATTATTTAAAGAATTTTATAAGAGAAACCATACAAATCAAAAATTTCAAAAGGTACACAAAGTTCAAAAAAGCTTGTTAAACTTTAAAAAAATTTCGTGAAAATTTCAATAGTTTTTTTTAGAATTTTTACAAAAATTTTCAAATATGCAGATTTAAAACTCATTCTATATAATGCATGAAAAGTGAATTAAAAAAAAAAAAAAAATAAAAAAATCCAAATCCAAAAAATTTTTCCTATTTCAGAAAAGCTAATTAAACATTAACATGTTAATTAAAGTTAACATTAATTTTTGTGAAAATTTCAATATTTTTTTTGCAGAATTCATTGAAAATTGAATATAAAAAAAATTAAATAAAATTAAAGAAAAAAAAATTTTTTAAAAATAAGCTTTTATTATTGTTTAATAAAATTAACTAAAAAGTAAAAAATAAATTCACTGTAAAGAAGTATAACACTTTATAAGTTCATTGTAACCTGTAACGATAGTTAGGCTTCTTCGTCTGCGATAAAATAATTCCATATTGTACATGAATATATATTTTTAACATTAAAACTTTACACTTAAATTATTAAGTCTTCCAGTCTACATCACAGTCTCAATTTTATTATTAATAAAAGCGTGTTACATTGTAATAACAAGAAATGTCCTAAAAGTCCTTAATTTTACCATCAAATAGACAAGAAGGTCCTAAATGTTTCTAATTATACCAAATAAAATTTAACACCCTTTTATTAATAATAAAATTGGGACTTTGATGTAGACTGGAAGACTTAATAATTTAAGTGTAAAGTTTTAATGTTAAAAATATATAATCATGTACAATATGGAATTATTTTATCGCAGACGAAGAAGCCTAACTATCGTTACAGGTTACAATGAACTTATAAAGTGTTATACTTCTTTACAGTGAATTTATTTTTTACTTTTTAGTTAATTTTATTAACCAATAATAAAAGCTTATTTTTAAAAAAGTTTTTTTTCTTTAATTTTATTTTTTACTTTTTAGTTCTGTTTATCAACAAGTAATATACCCATAAGCTTGTTCTTAGAAAAGCTTTTTTCCTAAATTAATTTACTTTTTGGTTAATTTTATTAAACAATAATAAAAGCTTATTTTTAAAAAAGTTTTTCTTTAATATTATTTTACTATGCATTGTCCGCGAAACCTGAACGATGGTGAAAGTTTGAAAATCCCAGCTCAACGGGAAGTTGGTACAATATCGAAAACAAAATTTCTGGAAATGAAATTTTTCAAATATCGCTACCCGTGCGCCACCTATCGGAATTATTTTTTTTTATATTGCGTTGGGGTAAAAAACTAAACGTGGATGAAAATTTTAAGATACTACCTTATGGGGAAGTTCGTTGAAAAATGAATTAAACGACACCGAAAACGGACCTTCGAATTTCTTAAATAGAGCGACTCCCGCGCCACCTAGCGGTTCCAATTTTTTTTAAACATATGGAAATTAATTAAGTACCACACACGTAAAATATCAGCCAAATCGGTCCATAATTCCGATTTTTAGTATTTATAACCGCGATCTCAGCTCCACCTAGCGGAATTTTTTTTTAGGGAAATATTTCTTTTCATGGTAGTAATACATGTTCCGAATTTCAGCCAAATCGGACCATAAATGCGATTTTTGAAAATATAGCGACCTACGCGCCACCTACCGGAACTTTTTTTTCATAATATTGCATTGTCATCGGGGTTATACATCGGTGCAGACTTTCAGCTCAATCGAACACCGGGAAGTGTATCAAATTTAACTTGCAAGATTCCATTACAGACATCCGTCAACTGAAACTAAATAAAAGCTTATAATTATAAAAATAAAAATATTTTTCCTAAAACCCAAAAATAAATGAGCTATAAAACTGGATACTCAAAAATTCCCCAAAACATTTGCAAAAAAATATTGTAATTTTGAGAACAATTTTTTAAACTTTGACTTACTTTTTAAATTGAAATTTCTGCCTGTGTTGTTCTTACTTACTTACTTAAATTAAAATTAATAAAAAGCACAGCTTCCACTTACTTCGAACGATATACAAAAAACCGTTCACTGCTATTATATTGCACACAGCTGTTTGTATACATATCTATGTAACGTGGTTAGTGTGTAGCGTGCATGTTCTTTTTGGTGTCCCTTTTATTGGTGAGACAAATTAGTTACGCCCACATTTGCATATATGTACCTTTTCCCAAAAGTGTGCTAAATTCAAATTACTTTATTTGTACATTTTAACCCCCAAAGCTGTTAGTTTTATAAGTAAATTGCTAACATTTGGGAGTACATTTAGAAATGATTAGAATGTATACTTAAAATTTATTAGGGATTTAAAGTGGTTGTTTGTAAATTTATGGTGAATTGCGCATAGAACATATTGTGACATTAATTCAACCACAAAGTTCCATGTTTGGACCGAAACTGTGTAGACACAAAATGGTTAACCAAAGTCATGACATTATTAGCTTGGGATTTTGATTTTTATGCACAGCTAATTTGGAGCAGCAGGTAATTTGGAGATTTGTTGAATTTTTTGGGAAACAAAAATTTTTATTATATTTAATAAGAAAAAGGAAAAAAAATAAGTTCGATATAATTTGTGTAGCATTTTCGATTTGTTTATGCCTTCCAAGTACGATAAGATTTTTCTAAGCTCTCGAAATAGTCATGGAATTCCGTTGATTTTTGGTATTTTTTTTTTATTAAGATGATTCTACTTTTCTTGAGCAATCTTTTAGGTGAGTTGGATAGAAGAGAGGCAAAGATAGCATTCTCTTAATGGAGCACAATTAGGAAAGGTTTACAGATTAAGACCTCGAATGTTGTCAGGTGGTGTGAGGAAATAAATTGCTAAATTTTTTGTTTTTTAGTGGAAAGCAGTCCCCAGTCCCTCAACTTTTAAAAACCTGCAAACAGACCGAGATATGGTTTCGAGTTCTTGGAGCATTTTCCATCAGCTTTAAGAGTTTTTAGATTAAGCAGCGCTCTCACAAAATTTTCACAAAAACCATGGTTGGTCTATTTTTGGACCATTCTTAAGTAGTAGAATATAAAACCCAGAACAATTGCCTTCATAATCCAAAATTGCTTTGTTATCTCCCTTTCCTCAATTAATTACCAGCAGAGTGTTTTTAAAATATCATGTTAAGGCTCAACTAAACTTGCATGGCAGAGCAACGCATAGCAGTCAATGGCATCTGATACACAGAACTGCTTATACTTGACATAACGTAGATACATATTCTCTACATAAAAATACAAATATATACAATGAGCGAATACTTTCACAGAGAGCGCCCACATGCCATGCTATGCAAGTAGGTATAACTGAACCTTTATTATTGTGGGGAAGCCTTTGTGCCCTCTGCTAGAACCCGTTTGCATGAACACAATCTGTTGCCTTGAAAAATTACTAAGCAAATGATTGTTAGCAAACTCACATCAGCGAAAGTGTTATTGTTAATACATATTTCTCATTTTCAATTGTTTTCCTTAAAAGTAAATTGTTTTCTCTTGTGTTCTGTTCATGGCTATTACTGTTTCCGATGTTATATACCTGGCAAGCGTGTTTTCTCTCATTTTGCTGCATAAACACAAGTCTGCGGCAGTCACTGAAACAAAAGAAAAAACAATATACACAGCAACATATTCCATCCACCAGGTTGATTATTATTTGAAAATTTATACAGACATATAAATAAATATGTATGTACATATGTAAAGCTTATAACTAATGTCTGCGTTAATATTTTTATTATATACATTAATATGAAACTAACTAAAAGTATATATATTCAAACAAGCGTACAATTTCTAGGTCTGGAACAGAAATACATATACCATACTTAAACTGTCTCTAGACCAGACCAAAAATATTTTAGTTTAGTTCTTGTGGTAATTTTAAATTTGAACTGAGTGTAAGGCTGGATAAGCTATTGAATAAGATTACAAGATCGAAAACTAATTGAAAATATGAAATTAAAAAAAAAAGTTATTAAGCAGAACTCGTTGAACTCGCATAGTTTTTTTTGCATACTCTCAAATTTTTTGTTTACGCTACAAATATGCGACTTTTTGGACTAGTTTGTGACCAGTCAGATAAAACTAACTACGCACAAGTTTTTATTCTAGCTAATTTGTTATTTCACTGCACCATACATGTCGTTATTTCATACTATATGAGTTAAAGGTAGGTATATAATTGTTATTCACTTCATATACAAACAACAAAGCATAATAATGAAAATGTCAATTTGTCTGCGTACAATAAACAACACATTAAACGAATTTCGAAATGTAGAATGAAGTAAATATTCCCTTGTTGATATTTACTATATAATACATAAATTTAAATGTACACTACTTGCTGATTTTTGGCAATTTTTTTTTGTTTGTTTTTTTCGTAAAAAAGTTTATTTCATATAAAAATAAATAAATAAAATGTATGAAGAAAAATACTAAATACACTAAAAGAAAAAAATTGCCAAAAATCAGCAAAATGTGTCACGAACTTAAGACTAACGTCCTCATATGCTAAAATTTACTGCACTACAAAACTGCATACTTTAAAAAATTCTAAAAGTTTTCATAAAAAAATTTTAAAATTTTGCTAGATTTTTTTTTAATTTTTCGCGCATTTTTTTATATTTTTAAAACAAAATTTATTCTGTTTTTATATACTTAGGTTATGTAAAAATAATTTTTTTTTTTTTAAAATATGTGAAAATCGAAAGAATGTTTGTATGTATCTACATTTATGCACGCCACTGTATATTACATATTCCTTCCTGTTTATAATGAGAAAGAATGACATAATGAAAACCACTCAATGCGCACAGACTTATTACAGACAGATTAATATACATATATGCATTTACAACAAAAGTATATAGATTTGGCACGCAAAATGACAAAAGCGATGTGCTTTCATTGTATTGAAATATTTTTAACGGTGTGAATGGTAATTTAACGAGACTGACAGCCGTTTCTGGGTAGTCACGTGAAAGCATATTTTTTGTGGAACTTCATTTCTATAAACACAAAACTTTTTCTAAAGAATATAGAGAACAAAAATAGCGAAATTTTTTGAGAGCATCAGCTGTAAATAATTTGAGTCATTTAAAAAAAATATCGCTTACATATATATAA
>OX608079.1:6406316-6471316 GCA_951509765.1 Sphenella marginata | reverse complement strand
TTCTTCGTAATCTGGCCTTTTCTTTGAAAATCATAAATTATTCCAGCACTTTATTTTTCAAGTTGAAAAGCTTAAGTTCCTCCTATTTCATTTCATCATTCTTTTAAAATTTTTAAAATTGACTTAGTCTCTTTTTACATCTTGCTACAGTTATAAAAAACCGCGTGAGTGTATAAAAAAGAAGAAAGTGAAAAAAAAACGAGAAATAATGCATTGACCGAGAAATGCTGTTTGTCACATGATTCCTATTCTTCTTTATAGCACACTGTTCATTATTATTGCTTTCTTTTGATATTCGCACGCACTTTGATTTATTATTCAATAGAAGGCAACACGCAGACATAGCCATAATACTTTAACCTTAAGCAACATAAGCTAGATTTCGTAGAAGGGAATTCTGTGTTTTATTCTTTCTAAGTGTGAGGTGTGCGAATGTTTTATGCATACGCTAGAAATACTGAGTTCGAAACCTGAAATAAGAGTGTGATTTGTAATAACTCTCAATTTAACTTAATAAAAGGTGAGCGCTTTGCCAGGCCCATTTACAAAAATTTACAAAAAAGTGATGGCACAATTTGAATATCTACACTTTCAATTAAGTCATACCGCGCTTCGTTTATGCTTTTGCCATCTATAAGCTATGCACAGCTGGGTATAAATATTAGACTAAAAATGTTGCGTATACGCCATGGTGTGTTTGCGGGTTTTCACTCTTTGAAATTGAATTGGATTTTACACAACTTTTACAAGCTTTTCTTTTACTTCCACATTCTTTCAAATCTTACAGCAATTTTTTGCATATCCTCTTACTTTCAATTTTCATTTTGTTATTAATTTTTAATGCGCTTAATGGAAATATTTGCCTAGCATAATCCTTATATTGGGTGCATATTAAAGTGTTGGGATAGATATTTTTTTAATGCTCTCCGCTTGAAAGACTATAACTCATGCCACTATATACAAAAAAAAAAAAACAAAAAAAAATATTTTTCACTCTTTTGTAATGTAATAAACATAAATTATGGTAATGGCTTTGCAGCTCGTTCGTGTGTGATTATGAAAGCAGGCGTTATAGGCATAATAAAGCAAATATTTTATGAGCATAAGTCAATTGTGAGATTGTGGTATGTTATGTCGAAAATATGTGCTATAGCCTTGAAACATAAGGATTATGAGGTTAGTAATATTTTACGTTGCCTCAAAACATAATCAGACTGACACAAAACGGTCAAACCAAAAGCTTAAATCAATAAAATGCCACTTTCAAATATTTCTGAATTTTTGCGCATGCATCATTTGATTTACTCCCACGAATTCCACCCAAAAGAATCAGCACACATATAGCTATTTTTATTACAAAAAACTTGCCTGGTTCATGCACTCAGTCTTTGGTGTGAGAAATTATTTTGCCAAAGTTCATCATACGCCCCGTCTGACCAAGAAAAAAAAATGAACTACCAAAAAAATAAAAAACGATTATTTGGCCGCACGTGTCAGGCTGACACTGTCAGCCTACTGAACAAACTATTTATATATACACAATTGCGAAGGCAAGTTAAAAAAGAAACATAAAAATATTGCAATCAAGTAAAAATATTTAATACAATTTTATGCGTTGTAGCTTAACTCGCGCGGAATGTTGCTGATATATGGACTAAAGGGATCACAACTACAAACTACACACGTAGATCCCTTTAACTAGCTTATTGAATACACTTGCGTACTTTATAGGCACCTTGTAAGGGCAGACATTGGGCTCTTATTACTGAAATTTGTATAATTGTTTCCACAAATAGTCGCTAGAACGTAGCGGCAACTAATTTTGTGACTTTGAAGTTATTTTTTTTTAAGTCGCGTAAATCAAAGATGAAGCTTTCGATCAAAAAATGATTAGAAACAAAAATTTCAGTGTAGTTTTTGTAAGAAAGAATTTCTTGGTATTAAAGTCATGCAGCCGGAGCTTTAAAGTTGTCACTACCATAAACTTGCAGCTGACAGGAGTATACCTTGTGTTCATTTCAAATAAGTAGTAAGCTTTACAAAAATCACTGAAACTGTCTACATAATGAACTTTAAAAATTAATTGAATCAATAAATATATATCTACGATCACGTTTGATTAAAATTTGTTGACTTTAATTAAAAACTTCTCACAAAAGTATTTATGTACATTCGTGATTAATCTACAAATAAAAGTTTCTCACACATATCAGTTAACAATTTCAGACTGAAATGATAAAAAAGTATATACAAACTTTTGAGCGGATATATAGTTAATTCTTTTTTTTGAGACGTACATATATTAGGCATGCGGATTTCGCGACTCATATAGTTATTTTTGGGTACCAAAAACATCGGTTTTTTTTTTACTCAATCAATAAACATTTTGGCAGAAACTTTTTAATAAATGAGGCCATGAAAAACGCTTCAGGAAAAAGTTATATGAATTTGCAGATGCCGTTCAAAGTCAGAAAATTGGCAGAAAAACTCGACCTCATTCCTTTCGGAGGTATATCGCGCCAAATATTTATTCATTTATTTATGTTATGAGCTGATTTGAATCGACAACTACCAAGTTGACTAAACTTGATGAGGGTTTCCTTTTATCATGAAATTAAGTTCTAACAAAGAAAAAAATTTAAATTTTAAATTTTTTTAAGGTAAAGTAATGCCATTTCAAAATTTCACTTTTCTGAAATAGAAATTAAAATTTCAAAGTTTAGGAAGTTCCCGATATTTCAAAACCGATAATAAAACCTCAAGATATCCTGAAATTTATATAATTGGTTTTTTTTGGACAAGTTTGCAATTTAGAAATTTCACTTTTAAAAAAAAAAAATTTAATTTTAATGTTAAAGAATTTACGATATTTCAAAACCGATAAAAAAACCTAAATTCATGCCGAATTTTTCAAAATAGGATTTTATTTTTATAATATAACTTTATTTCACTTAAAAAAAAAAAAAAATTCAAAGTTTAGAAAATTATCGATATTTTAAAACCGCAAAAAAAACCTAAAGATATCCTAAAATTTTCGTAGTTGGATTTTTTTTATTGTAAAAGTTAAAGACACAATTTCAAAATTTCACTTTAAAAAAAAAAAGAAGAAATTTTCGATTATAATCAGTGTATAATTATTTAAAACCGATAAAAACCCTAAAAAAATCCTAAAATTTTCATAATTGGGTTTCTTTTTTTTCAGATATGTATATAAATTTAAAATTTTTTAAATTTTTTGTTAAATTTCTTTCTAGTCGCCCTCAACCTCAGAAACTTCAATTTTCTTTACTGAAAAAATTTTATTTTAAATTTTAAAAAATTTTCGATATTAGAAAACGGATAAAAAACTAAACGACAACCTAAACATATTCATAATTGGGGTTTTTTTTAGAAATAGAAATTTAGATTTTTTTAAAAAAATTTTTTTTTTTTCTTTCCAGCCGCCTTCAATCAGTTCAAGAGAAAATGAATCAATTTTGTTTATTGAAAAATTTTTTTTTGCTATTTTATTTAAAGCAAGCAATTTTTAAAAGTATCTAAGCTTGCGGTGAGTAGCGAATATATTTGACATTTCCCGTATTGGACTAGCCTACTGTGAAGTGTTGTAGGGGAATGACAAGACTGACCATCGAGCGATTGAGCTGTCTGTGTACACTTGTATTAAAATATTACACAACCAAGTCTATTTCCAACTTTAATTAGTGGATACCAGACTATCCCAGCCTACACTTTTCCCACACACACTCTTTTGCTTAACTGCAAATTTGCCTCTTTTCTCATGAAGATTCGTCTATTTTCGCTATAAAAATAGAATTTTCTGATTAAATTTAGTGGAAAAATTATAATACTCCGCAACATATTTGTTTTTAATGCCAGTGGTGGTGTGTGCCTTATTTGTAAGTCAATTGCCTCATTTGCTGTAAATACACACACATACAAGCAAAGCTGTTATTACGCTATTAATATAATGACATAATTGTTATTGTTTTTGTCGCATTGGAATTGACTCGTACAAAAGTTTGTCGTCAGCATCAAGTCGCTGTTTGTAGAAATTGTACTCTAAAGAATATCAATGAATGCTTATGTGACTTTGCAAACACAAAAAGTAACAACAACAAACTATGTCACACATACTGTACGTGCTATTTGCTGCAACTGCAGTGACTTTTGCGACACCCAGCGCCAAACGATTGAAAAGAAAATCAATAAAAAGTGAAAAACTTCTAACAACAAAACAAACAAACAAATAAAACGAGAAATGCCAATAGTAACTTAAATAAAATACTTCCACGTATTGCATCATCAGTAAAAGAGAATGTACGTTTTTCACTTTATATGTATGTATGTCGATATGTAAGTGCCATTGGTGGAGTGAAACCCGGGGTAGAAGGGTTACAAACTCAAAAACTTTCATTTTGTATTTCTATGTTTGAAATATTGTTATACAAATTCTTGTTATAATTTTTAACACACAAAAAACTTTGGGGATATCTAGAATTAATTAGTTAAATTAATTGAATTAATCTCTTTTCAAAACAGTGCCATCTAGCGGAATTTAAAAAAAATATTGTCTTGTCACCGAGCTTTACAATATGACTAAAGTTTCAAATCACTATCTCACCGCGATATAACTCAAAAATCTTTCGAAAAATTTCCTTGTTCAACGCAATTAATCAAAAATTTTAATCAAATTGAAATTTTGATGATGTTGATTAATCTTAGGATTAAATTTGAAACGAAATAAATCCTGATTAATTCTCAATAATCGAACACAAAATTTAATCCTTATCAATTAACTATTCTAAAAATATTCGATTATCATATTTAATAAATTATGAGATACGAAAATAACAAAAAAATTGTATTTGATCGTTAATGATTAAGATTAATAATCATTACTTAACAGGTCTGATACTTACCAAGTTTAGCGACTTTTCTGCAATACCAAAATAAATTTTAAAATTCTATCCGCCCCCCCTTTTTGTCAGATATTTCTGCATGCGCTCCTGGCATGTTTCTTAATTTCTTGTTAGCAAGTGATGTTGGTTCACAATTTCCTGCTGACAAATCTCTGCAAAGTTCTTTTGAAAGATTCCATTCCAACTTAATTCAATGAGCATATGTTTTGTTGTTGCAACTTTATGAAATATGAGCATGTGTTGTAATGAAGTTGTTACGAATGGTGCAAAAAGTTGCACTTAATCAAAGCTTTGAAAAGTTATTTGATTTGTTTAACTAGAAGGGTAAGAATATCTCAAGAGACATGATTACTTCTTAAAAAAAGAAGAAGAAAAATTATGAAAGTAGATACTTCATTTGAAGTGAAAATTGCATTTGAATAAGGCTAGAGTGCCACAAAATTATGACAATGACAGTGAGTAACAACAACAGTCTTGGCTGTGATCAGTTTTAGAAAACCGTTTTAGGATAGATCCTATCATCATTTTATATAATAACCAGAGCAAACTTAGCTTCAAATTACCCAGTGTGAGCAATTTTTTTTATTTTTAAACATTCATTTCATTATCTTCAGTTATCGATACCCACAAAGCTGAAGAAAGGGAAGAAGGTGCCCATAGAAGAAGTTTGTGTTTCTAGTCGACGCCAGCGTACATTTGATATTACGTCCCAGACACTCAAACTCTTGACCGATTGTTTTTTTAGCAAGACTAAGAAAAATAGATATTGCTATCGACTTGAAAAATTATCGATTTCATGTTGTATTATATGGAAATTGACATATCTAGTGAAGTAACTTTTGGAAGCAAACAAAAATCTTCTTAGCGCTTCATTGGAATCTCTAGAAATCACACAATTGTAACAACCGCAAGACTTGTCTAAAAATATCAACAAAAAAGAAATGAGTAAGGTTTGTATTGAAGTGGCAGCAGTCAACACCGCTCGTTTTACAATTTGTGTTTGTTTGTCTGTATGTTTGTGCGCGCATCACACAAAAATGGCTACTTGAAATTGAAAGCAATTTGTATTGATATATTGATATGATGTCTAGCCTAATTTTATTGACCATTTGCAACAACAAAATAATTTGTTACGAAAAATACAGTATTAGCCATGGTAGTAGATACAGGACGAGAGGCCTAACTAGTAGATACATTTGTTTCTTATATTGGAGTCGATATACGCAGCTCATTGTGACACTGGTCATACCAAATCACTAACGCAACAATAACAACAACAACGACAGCTACAAAATTATGTATGCTTTATTTTTTATCTGTTTGCATTGTGTTTGTGCGCACATCAATGCACTAAAATAAAAAAATCCATTTTTCTTTTACAAATAAACTCCTTGAAGTTTATGTTGAAATATAAGGCACAAATTATTGTTGATGCTGTATAAATTATATTATATTGGTGCGTGCTAAAGAACTTGCACGCTAGATATAAAAAATTTCGTTATATGAAAGTTTTAGAAAAGATAATCTATGGTCACCTCAAAGTTTATAAGCAATTTTTATACATTAAAAACTTTCTCTCTGAATTCAGAATGCTTTTGCTGTCTTTCAAAAAATGATTTTTCCGAAACCTTTAAAATATTTTCAATCAATTACCCTAATATACATACCATCAAGTATCCTTTCTACTGCTCCGTTTGCTTGAGTTTTCATTTTGATATTTTCTACAATCAGGAAATCAAAATTATGAGATACTTCGAACAGCATATCTGCCAAAAAGCATGCCACGTACAAATACATATACATACATATGTACTTATATAACAAATCATGTAAAGCTTATCTGCAGTCGGACATGCAAGCTTTCAGGTGTCAATGAATTAAGGTGAACGTCATCAAGTTTTTAAGGTTTTACGATTCTCTCAGCTTTGTCAGTCAACAAACGATAAGAAGAAAAGTGTATGCAAGCATGTACATATGTATATAAAGATGTCGCTTTATGTGTATATAAGCCACAAAGAATATATTTACATATATTTATGTTTGTATGTTTCAAATTAGCACAAGCCGTAAGGGAGATATATGCTAATGTATAAGTACATAGATAAATAAGATTGTATAAATCAGAATGTATATAGTTACCCTGTAGAAATTTAGTGATTGGAGAGGTAAATAACTGGTTCAAAATCAAATCTAAATTGGCAAATAAGAACTAGTTTGTTACTAACTACATTTGCATTAGTTTAAACTTAGTATTTTTTTACCTACAAAAAAACATTCATGAAAAATAAAATAAATTAAAAATATTAATTTTAATATTAAATATGTTATAAAATAAAAATATGAGATTCAATCTTATGTTCTTTAAAATTAGTCTCAATAAGACTGCATCTAAAAGAGTTTCAGTAAGAGCTTTTTACGTTACACGTCAGCACACCACTTCCGCATAAAAAAATTTTCCTACAGGGTATATATGTATGTATGTGTCTTAGTACGCACATGCCATAGCTTTAGCGCATCTAGTATATATACGTAAAGAAACCGAAAAGTAGAACGTTGATATCAGATCTATGTACACATTTGCACTGTCTCAATGGAACACTGGTTGAGCTCATTTGAATTGAGTTAGATAGATTGTTGGAAATTGTGTTGAACTGCCAGCACATCGCCTTAAATTGGATCAGGTAACAAATCTCAGCTTGTGACGCCAAGCAAGCATATAAATATACATACATATATCTTATAACTTTAAACGACTTATTCTTGTATATTTGTATATCCACTACTATCTCCCGAACGACTTCACCGATTTAAATGAAATGTGGTACACAGGTACTATGCTTTGTTTTAAGATTTTCTAATTTGGTGTTGCCACTTGGGGTGGTTCACAGGGTTGCCACCTATATTAATTTTTTTTAAATATTAAGCAATATATAGCAATAGGGCTATCAAATGAAAGGTATTTTATGCCGTATACCAACCAAAATATTTTCGAGTAGTATTGCCACCTAGGGTTGCCACCTGAACACATTTTATTTATTCCTTCAGATATCGACCACTATCTCCGGAACTGCCAAACCGATTTCGTTGAAATTTGGTAGATGGATAGTATGCTTCCTTCTTAGATTTTCTACTTGGATTTTGCCCCTAATGGAAACTTAGAGGGTTGCCACCTTTCTGATTTTTTTTTAAATATATGACAATATGGGTATCAAATGAAAGGTATTTTAGGGCGTATACCAACCAGAATATTTAATACACAACAGGTGTCGCCAATGTATGTTAAGTGACTTTTTGTGGTTAGTGTTCGATATTTTGGAAATCTATTTTGGAAATTTATGCTCTTGGTAAGTAAGATTATGCGGCAAATTCGAAAAAAACCGAGCAAGTCTCGGTCTCCCAGGTACTATTGGTAAAGCAATGCAAATATATATTTACATAAATTTTCGACACCGTGACATCTAAGCAAGTATATATGTATACATTTGTAGCTATGATATATATAGAAACTTTAAACATTTCAAACTCACGCTCTCACAATGAATTGTATTTATGAAAATGGCCGGATTTTCTAAAAAAAAAATAGATCTTAAATGCGTTTTGTTTTTCAACCATCGAAAGTGCGATATGAAGAAAGAAAAATGAAGAAATGAAATTAAAAAAAATATATATTTAATGGAAATGAAAGAGACTGAGAGTAAGGGGTTTCCAAATGAAAGGACCGAATGAGAGGAAATAGTCAGGAATTCACTTTAAATGTAAAGTTCTTCCTTAACCTCGCTAGAGACCTCGCTCTGCTTGTCTTATAAATGTCAATAGAAGATGAGATGACCCTTGGAGTACTTATTCGAGAGAAACTCAACAATGACCAACACAACATTTAAGCCGATATAACCATTGTGCAGCAAATTAGAACTCAAAGACTTTAATTTGTCAGTAATCTTCCACGAATGAACTACTAAGCTTCAATGCAAAAGATGTTACTATCGATGGCCGAAGCCGGCAACAGAGCATGTACTTTAGCGCTTCGTTTCCAATTCATATGAATCATTAATTAAATTTATGACTTTAGGGTAGATTGGGTGGACGAGTTTGTGGAAAAAATTGTGACGAACATCACATTTCGCATGAGAATTCTGCTGGCGTTCAGGTGTGAGCTATGCTTCCAATAGTTAATAGAAGAGGCTATACTAAAGGCTCAAACCAGAACTTAAATTTGAGTTATTCTTTTTCTTACAGTTAGATGAACATTAGGCTGTCACACACTTCTGCAAAAAACTTTTCTGAGTATGGCGCTGTTTTGGCTGACATATCCCAGTAAACATTTGCGATGCGCTACTTTGTAGAATTTCAGGTATTTTTAGTATAAATAATTTCTTTCTATGTCGGAAGCAGACCTATTAAATAATGATTAGTAATCATAATGATTACCGGGATGATTTATTATTCTTCGAAGAATCTATTTAATGATTGATTAATAATTAGCTAAAATGTTTAATGATTATTTTTCAATTTAATTGTTATCAAAAAAAATCATGATTTTTTGACGGTTATTAAAAGTAATCAAAAATAATCAAAAAAATATTTTTGCATAGTTTTGATTATTTTTATTTTTTTTTATTTTTTCGATTATTTTTAATTGTAATCAATTAGTAATTGGATTTCATTATCATGATTTTTTAACGATTATTAAAAATAATCAAAACTAATTAAAAATAATCAAAAGTAATCAAACAAATGTTTTTGCATAGCTTTGATTATTTTTAATTATTTTTAATAGTAATCAATTAGTAATTAGTAATCAAAAATAATCAAAAGTAATCAAACAAATGTTTTTGCATAGTTTTGATTATTTTTTATTTTTTTATTTTTTTCGATTATTTTCAATTATTTTTGATTGTAATCAACTAGTAATTACCTTTCATCATCATGATTTTTTCACAATTATTAAAAATAATCAAAACTAATTAAAAATAATCAAAAGTAATCAAACAAATGTTTTTGCATAGTTTTGACTATTTTTTATTTTTTCGATTATTTTTAATTGTAATCAATTAGCAATTGACTTTCACCGTCATGATTTTTTCACGATTATTAAAAATATATAATAATTTTTGATTATTTTTAATCGTAATCAATTACTAATTACCTTTTCTTGAAAAACCAATTAAAAAATCCGTTTAGCCAATTGATTAGTAATTACTAATAAAATTTAACAGATCTGGGGAGAGGCTTATTTTTTGGAGTTGCTACAGAGAAATTTTATAATCTATTATTAATAAAAGTATTATAGCTCCAAATTTGAACAATTTTTTAAATCGCTAGCAAATTTGATTAAAATCGGTGCAGGCCCACTGTGGACACACATTTCGAAATGAGATATATACAATATTCAAGATCGGGCTATAAAAAAATGTGTATATAACCTACCTTAATTTTCGTATATTGGTTTGGTAAACTCTGATATGCAGATTCGTTTTTTTTATGTTCGACGATGAGGAGAGAGAAAATCCATTGCAGATTAAAATGGCTCGTAAACTGACACATACACACATATCGACAGGCATATTTATATGTACATATGTATACATACTTATCAGTTTTATACCACAACAGAAGCGACCAAGAAGGATTAGGCCAAGTTGCTGTAAATCTGGCAAAATATATTTCACGCATTTATATAACTCATGACCACTTTATATTTACTGACTGTAAAAGAAGCACAGAACACATAATGGATATTTGGCAAGATAGACGTTTGTCACGGGCAAAGAATAAGTATCTAAGTATGTGCAGTGAAAAAAAAAAGAAACGAAATTGCGAATGTCATAAAAGCGACGAGTTTAATGTGTTTCCCCGCACACAACGCATGCATACATACATACTCGTAATCCAAAAAGTCATTGCCAGTATTAAAGCTTGAGTTGCCACATCAAAAGCAAGAAACGGGCATTTGTCTTTTGGAAAAGGAAGAAGATAGCAAAAGATTTACTAGAGCATGAAAGTGAAAAGCATGTCTGCAGGGGTTGTAATAGGGTAAAAGCAAAGAAATTAAGGTGACAACGTTGATGAATATAAGTGGAGAAGAGATGTGGAAAACAAACAAAGAAATAAAAAAAGGAATGAAATGGTTAGTAAAAGTGCGTAGCGTTATATAGTTCCACAGATGAATAGCACGAGTAGTATTTTGGTTAACAAAATATGTAGGTTGAGAAATTTATTATTTTTCGCAATATAAATAATTAAATTTTATAAGAATTTTTGCCAAGCATGTCAAATTTTCTTTCCTAGGCACTTACTGACTTATCAATAAAATAACAAAAACAATTTTTTTCCAGTGATTTGAAATTTGCTTTGAAATCCGAATGTGAACCAAATTTATCTGAGTATACATATTTGACTTTTAGCAGACCCTTTGTGACCGGAACTTCATTTTTAGCTTTCCATTCTTTGCATTGTCGTTTACTTTTACTTAGCACTTTGACATAATGTCAAACGTATTCTTGAGTAATTGCAATTTTCCAAATTACAACCAATCGAATGAGCGCTCATTTTACACTTAAAAATTGAAAGCCTACAATTACAACAACTACAACAGTACATTAAATAAATTTGAACATAAAAGTTTTGTTAAACTCACACAAACTCACTTGCGATGAAACATATATATGTATGTAAGTAGATGTCCCTAGCAACGCATGATTAACCATTTGTCAGGCGTCAAATAGACAACAACACAACAACAACACAACGACAACAACAACAACAGTAACTATCTTCACAGCAAAAAACAATGAGACCGGCCTTTAATGGAGCAATGCGAAACCCAAGACAGGATTAGCGTCGTATTCGTTTTGTTTGTTTTTGTAAATTTCATGTGCACACATTGACACATTGGTATATTGGCAAATGCCTTTCACATTTTCCGGTTTCCTGTACAACATAACACCAACAAATTGTATAGTTCAGTTTGAAGAATTTGATCATAAAAGAAAAAAGAAATTGATTGACAGAAAATCATGTAAAAATGTTTGTGTGGACTGGTTACAACATCCGGTTGATTCGATATATAGATAAGAGGCATATTAGACCGGGCAGAAAAAATAATTTTTGTTTTTCGAAATAGCAAAAAAATTACATGAATTAGTTCGGTCCAAAGTGAAAAATAAACCAGTAATGATAGGCTTCTAAAAATTTATGTTGTGATTTAAAAAATGAATAATTATTTCACGAAATATCAAATAAAAAAAAAAAATTTGTAAATAATAAATAATATGTGAGTGAGAAATTATAATTAATGGTAAATTGAAAACAACTTAAAAATGTTTTACAAATAGAGAAATAATAAAAAAATGCTAAATAATAAATAATAAAACAAAAAAAAATAATAAATAATAAATAGCAAGTAATAATAAATAATAAAAAATAAATAATTAAAAATAAATAATTATTAAAAGTAATGCAAACTGAATAATATATAATAAATAATAAATAATAAATAATAAATAATAAATAATAAATAATAAATAATAAATAGTAAATGATAAATAATAAATAATAAATAATAAATAATAAATAATAAATAATAAATAATAAATAATAAATAATAAATAATAAATAATAAATAATAAATAATAAATAGAAATAATAAATAATAAATCATAAATAATAAATAATAAATAATAAATAATAAATAATAAATAATAAATAATAAATAATAAATAATAAATAATAAATAATAAATATTAAATAATAAATAATAAATAATAAATAATAAATAATAAATAATAAATAATAAATAATAAATAATAAATAGTAAATAATAAATAATAAATAGTAAATAATAAATAATAAATAATAAATAATAAATAATAAATAATAAATAATAAATAATAAATAATAAATAATAAATAATAAATAATAAATAATAAATAATAAATAATAAATAATAAATAGTAAATGATAAGTAATAAATAATAAATAATAAATAGAAATAATAAATAATAAATCATAAATAATAAATAATAAATAATAAATAATAAATAATAAATAATAAATAATAAATAATAAATAATAAATAATAAATAATAAATAATAAATAATAAATAATAAATAATAAATAATAAACAATAAATAATAAATAATAAAACAAAAAAAAATAATAATTAACAAATAACAAATTTGAAAAAATGAAATATAAATTTAAATAAACCAAATCATAAAAAAGCAATAAATAAAAAAAATATAATAAAAAAATAAATAAAAATTTAAAATATAATCGGTGTGAAATAAAATTTTTCAAGTATATTGAGAGGTCGCTAATTGTACGGATTTTCGTCACTTTAAAATTTGAATCAACTTCAAATGCATCTCCCATCGTTTGCTGCATAAAGACAAAAACAAATCGCTCGATTGACGAAGCAATGAAACGAAAACATGCGACACATCAAGCCATCAGCTACCTAATACATACATAAGTGTGTTTGCTTCATCACTTTGTGTGCAAGTCTATAAGTACATAGTTTTGACCGAAGTCGGTTTATAACAGTACCCTTTTTTACTACTTTTCTATAATATTGGGTTGCGCAAATTTAATAACGATAGTGCTTTCAATGGCTCACTTCAAAGAAAGCTTTATGATGCTGTAGTAAAAATCAATTTCCTAACTGCAACAATTGTAATAGTAAAAGTTGGATGTGTGCTTTTCCGATTGGGTGGTGTGAAAATGTGTGCGGTAATCAATTTGACCTACATAAAATTTGCATTAGAAAATAGAGTTTACTATTACAATTGTTTTTGTTTTTTATTTCGACAAAAAAAAATCCGTAGTACACAAGTCTTTGCAATTTAGTTAGCAGGTAAGACTATAACTTTTTTGAAAATTTCTTATTTTGCGATGTAGCTGACTAGGATTCATGAAGGAAGAATATTTTTACAAAAAACAAAAAATATTGAAATATTGAACTTTTTTCTGTAAAGTTCCCCGAAAGATCTCTGGCTCTTCTTGCTTTTACTATAAGTTTCGACTGGCATTATTTTTTAATATTTCAAATCCACAAAACTATTGGTAAGCTTCTTTGAATAAAAGTTTCTGCTCACTGAGCTTAAAATAAATTAAAGTAAATTTTTTTTTGGAATGCTTAAATAAATATACCATCATTTCCGTTGAATTTTAAACTGATTTTATGTCATTCGTTTTTTATGCTTATTGTTATTGTAATGTATTTCCGATCGGTGGCTACTGATAGCTGAGGGTGAAACAAAATAAAACACAACGATTACATGAGCTCCGCAAGAACAGAATCAACAGACAGCACAGAGGGCAAAAAACCGAAAAACTATGTACTTAATAGAGATGACAATAACTGGATTTCGGTATTTTCAAAATTTGCATTTTCTATGAATCATATCTTGGGTAGATGCAATATTTAAAATTTTATTTTTTACTTTGTTGATTGAAAAGAATTTTTGTTTTAGTCACACAAAATAATATTTAAAACCCGAAAATTTCAAGTGTTAGTAAAATCCAAAAAATTTTCATCTCTAGTTAGCACACATGCGTGGATCAATGCATGTATCCATTGTATATCCAGCAACAAGGATGGCAAATAATTGGGCAACAGTGAGAAAATGACTTGGATTTCGTTTTATATCACAGATTTGCTGTGGCTTTAATGTTTACACATATATGCATATACATACATAGCTACAAATATATATTTTAACGAAATATATACAGAGAGATATAGATGCGTATTTTTTTACAGAATATATATACATACATATACGAGTATATATTTGTTCATAAAACTATGGTGTCAGACATACATATGTATCTCCGAAATCGTACAATATCGGATTTGTCTGCTGCAGGCGTACATCGGTATAAAGTCAGGGATTATTTGAGCGTTCGCTTCAGCTAATAAAAGGTGGAAAAATGCTATTTTAAACTCAACGCAGCCATACCGACATATTTACTTATATTCATTGTCGTGCATAGACAGAGCCGCTACGCGTATAGGTTTCAACTCATACAAATATATTTGCGTCTCTTTTATACTCAGCTGTGGTTCGACGGTTTTAAAATCGAATGTTATGTATTTCATGTTTCAAGTTAAAGCTCCGAAAATATATTATTGAAGAAATCATTTAATTTCATGTAGCAGATATTTTATTATGCGCCTTCAAACATGCCAATATCATTATTCGCCACCACTGTACGCAGAGAAATTAAGTAACTTTTATCATAAACTTTAAGTGGACTATCTAGCGATACATCGGGCGTAATTGCATTCTATTCTAGATAGAGCTTCATGAGTGATGTTCGTACAAACGCATATACAGATAAACAAATATTTTAAAACAACAATTTTGGATGCTACATGTAAATATAATAAAAATTCCATATGGACCACACCTACTTTGAGTTGTAACTACGTACGTGATACTTTATTTAATCCTTTTTTAACAATCGATTTTCAATAATTCGCATTTTTACAGGTTTTAATCGATATCTTCGTTATCGACTTTTAATAAATCCTTTATGGAGATTTTTGGGGTTTTTTTTTTGTATTATCGATTTTTTAAAAATCACATATCGGAATTACAGATTTTTATCGATTTAAGTAGCTATCGCTTTCTTTAAATAGAGTTTCGGAAATCGCATATTATAATTAAAGATCATAATAAATTTTTTGAGTTATCGACTTTTAATAAATCGTTTATGGGAGTTACAGATTTTTGTGGATTTTTTGTGCTATCGTTTTTTTATAAATCGTATATTGGCATTACAGATTTTTGTCGATTATTTTTATTATCAATTTTTAAATAAATAGTTTTTTTTAACTGCAGATTTTTATCGATATTTTTAGTTATCGACTTTGAATATATTGCATATTGGAACTACAGATTTTTATCGATATATTTTAGTTAACGACTTTTAATAAATCAAATATTAGAGTTGCAGAATTATATCCATTTTTTTAGCTATCGACTTTTAACAATCTGGTTTTTTTTTGTATTATTACAGATGTTTATCGATTTAATTAGCTATCGCTTTCTTTAAATAGAGTTTTGGAGTTGCAGATTTGTGTCGATATTTTTAGTTATCGAATTTTTGAAAATCGCATATCATAATTACAGATTTTAATACATTTTTTTGAGTTGTCGACTTTTAATAAATCGTTTTTGGGATTTTTACAAATCGTATATTGGCATTACAGATTTTTGTCGATTTTTTTTTATTATCGATTTTTAAATAAATAGTATTTTTCAACTGCAGATTTTTATCGATATTTTTAGTTGTCGACTTTAAATATATTGCATATTGGAATTACAGATTTTTATCGATATATTTTAGTTACCGACTTTTAATAAATCAAATATTAGAGTTACAGAATTAAATCGATTTTTTGTATTATCGATTTTTCTAAATCTTGGAATTACAGAGTTTTATCGATTTTTTTTTAATGATCGATTTTTTAATAAATATATTTTGGAATTGAAGATTATTATCGATTTTTTTAATAAATGATATAGTGGGATTACAAATGTTTATGGATTTTTTTTAAGTTATCGACTTTTAAGGAAAAAAAGTTTGAGGAAAATATTTTGTATTTTTTCAGTTTTTTTTTTTTAATTATACGTCATTTTCTATAAGTAGCTTTCATATGATCTATGAACAAAAATAAAATTGAGAATCGATTTTTTACAAACCGACTAATAAGCAAACAAAATAATCGATAAACGAAATAATCGATTTTCCGTCTTCAAATCACATCAAAGTATTTTATCTTAGATTCAACTCGTTCCCGCACTTCCTTACTCATTCAATATGAAAATATCTTCCATTATTTTTGCGTCGCCCACACGTCATATTCATACAGCCATATATTTTTTTGCGGTTGCCCGTATTTGAATTGGCTTTTACTTAAATATTGACAATATACGCAAACACATCCGATTATAAATTAAAAATTTTATTTCCTGAATTTATGCATACGAAACTCACTCGTTTTGAGTTAACTCACAAAAGAGCTTTTTTCCTTAGAGCTTAGCTTTGTAATGGACTTTTGAAAGTAGACTTGCGGAACGAGTCATTTCGTGTAGGCTGCAGTGTGTTATTTGATTATGTGAATGTGAACTGCTGAAATAAGAATAAAAAAAATGGATTACGCATTTCACAACAATCCATACGTGGGTTTACGTGGGGCTAGAAGAAGGACTGCTTTGGCGCAATGGAGGTTTACCTTAGCTGCAATTCTCCAGGACTTGGGTAGTACTGAAGTTAGAAAGAGCTTTGGATTTTTTAGTATATCCCAAAAGCTCTGTAGCTGTAATGAAGTTTGCGCCTTGAAGTGTTTGATAGAGTACTATAACAGGAGATCCCTAAAAGAATGCCTCTAAGCTAGATTTTGCTTGCAGCAATGAGTTAGATCCGATAACTTTTGTTCTTCTTTCACTCAGCTTACCAAGCGCTTATTAAATATTAAACTTCGACGAAATTGGGTTTTGGTTTTGACTTTATTTTTTATTTTATTTTTTTTTTTTAATTTCCGAGAAAAGCCAAACCAATCAGTTTAATGCTTCACCGCACTACGCAATATATAATCCATTAAAATGGCAAATGTATCTCTTATAGCAAACCACAATACTACAAGAAGTCGTAAGCGCATTATAATTTATATAATTTTTTTTGTTTTTTTTTTTACCACCCCAAATTCTATAAAACAATGAGTAAGTGCCCACAACCGCAAATCAATTTGAATGCCATTTGTTTAGCATGGGAAAACATTTAAATCGAATTTCCGTACATAGTCAAGTAAAGGAGACGAATTTGCCAGAGATAAAGGCGTGTTTAACCAAAGTAAAGGCAGAATGCAAATAGACAGTCAACGTAAGTATTTGCGGTAAATGGTAGAAAAGGAAATTTTCCACTGATTAGTTGCTAGCATATAGAAACCACAATATTTGTTATATGGCTTATGCAAACGCACACAAGAGTAAAGCACTATTACAAATACACTAACAATTAATTTTAAGTGAACAAACAGTAAAATACAGGGTGAGTCAGATGTTATGGGAATGCATGAAAACTTTTGCAAAATCACTTACGCCTACAGAGCAAAAAGGATAATGATTGTGAGAGCGAAATATTAGCAATTGAAGTGTAGGGAGAAGAAGATTTTGAATAAAACAGGTGGGCGAGAGAGAGACATAACGCTGAAAAAGAATTGTGGTATGAGAGATAAAGAAGTATATATGTATACATCAGAAAACTTAAGCTCACTTGTTTTGTAACAATTTGTGATTGATACCATTGAGTAAATGCAGAGTTAAGTTTAATAAGTCTGATGAATATTTGATACTGCAGCCAGTCAATGTCCATATTTAAAGCTCATGTCGCAACTTTTCGTAGCTAAATTTCTACTCATCTCAGCATATTCTCTTCTACATTCCCACTCAAATAAATCAATTTTACTAACAGCTCGAGGCAGTTCAATTGCTTTTCCGATTGCGGTTGTCTGGCTGCTTAGCATTTGCGGTTTGAAGTGTGAGTTGTGAGTTATTACGTGAAAGTATTTGTGAAATTATTTTAAGTTGATATATAATTATGTGAAACTTTTTTAATATTTGCTTACAAGCTTGCGCTGTGTATGAAATTGTTGAAATAAATATTTACACACACTTAGGCATACGTGGCGTATGAGTAACATTTTCGTTTTCTAAGTTCAATTACATTTGCGACAAGTTAACTTTTCAAATTAAATAAATATTTTAGTATATATGCATGTGCATACAACACATTTTACTCAATACTATGGTAAGAAATTAAAATAAAAGTATTAATATCTAGATATGTGTTTAGGTATACGGTTGAAGTGCGTATGTTAATGAATATTTCAAAAAGTTTGAGTTGAGTATTCCTTACCTCAAATATTTTTTGTCAAAAACACCTTGCTCTAGAATTTTGTTGATGCTCTTATTATTTCACGATTTAATTTAAAAAATATCTCTGCCGCTATTAGAAAAAATTTTTATAAACGAAAATTGATTTATTAAACATTTTTGGCAAACAAAAATTCCAGTTGTATCTAGACACCCGATCAAATGTTAGTAAAAAAATTTGTTTCTTCGAGTTTGGTTTTCGTCGCTGCTTCGAAAAAAACTGTTTATATTTGTTATTTTAATACTTTCTATCAACATTATGAGCACTGCCTGCTTCCCACTGTTCTAAGTGTCCTACATTTTTGCATCTCATTGAATTAATCAAAACCATCTACCTGCTCGATGTATTCGAAATGGATACAAAATTTCTTGGCTGTAACTGATTTTTATTCTAAATTATGTTTAATTTTATATTTCATTCCAGGTCAATTTGCAAACGCGTTAAACAACAAATCTTCAACGGATGTGATTTAGGTAAGCGTTATATCCGTTTTATTATACTTAACCCAGATATTACTGAAAGATTTTTTTATGTCGGATTAGAATAATTCTTTGTAGGCGAAGATATTACTAGATAAATAACATGGAAAAAATATTGAAAAAAATTATTTTTCCATGGAAACTCGGAAAAGCGGTGTCGTTTTTAAACAACGATAGTAAAATGGCCTACTATAGCTACAAAGTAAAATAGGCAATAACGAATTTTTTTAAATTCACTGTTCTGTTTATTTATTAATAATATAAAGAAAAATATGAAGAAAAACAAAATTAAGATTATGAAGGAGTGTGATACATCTCAAAGCAGGTCTTTGGGTGAAGAGTAACGAATAAATTTGTGATTTTGGCATCGAAAAACAATTCGAAATAGTACAAAGGATTTTGCTTTAATTTTCCTCCTTCCATTTCATCCCAAGTACTGATTTTCGGGTTTATGTCGCGTAGTGACCAGTAATATGTTTTATTTTTGGGGATAAGGGTTTCAGAAGATGACTGCGAAATGGTTGAAGTCGTGAGAGGACGGAATCTACGTCTTTTTGTAAACGTTTTGCAAGCTGTTGTAGTGGCAAATCGTTGTTGTTGTTGTTGTTGTTAGCAGTGCTTCGCCCTGCCCAAAGGGCCAGTACAAATGGAAAATCGTCTCCATCTTCGCTTTCAGAGCATTCAGCGTTAACCTCGGTCTGAGCTCTTAGCTGCGAACCAGGTAAGTTTCTCAACAATACCTCGTTCTCCTCCCCGGAATCTTCATCCGTGAGATCTGCATTACAGTTTTCAGGTGGAAAAATTGAGATAGAATCTGGTAACGGGCACTCATAGTTTCTTTCCAGCTCCTCCACAATTTCATGCAGGCTCAGCCCTCGCAGTCTCCTAGGTGGCAAAGGAACAAAAGCAAAGTCAATGGTAGGATATTTTACTACTGTTGTTTATAAACAACATCAAACTAATTGGATAATTTCACGGTCACAAAACTTTAAAAACACAAGTATTTTGTTGTTGCGAGCTATATAAACATGGAACTATTTGACTACACCAAGGTATTGCACAAATAAATATTTCTAGTATTTTATACGTACTTGGATACACTCATGATAAAAAACTGATAATATAACCTCAAAGAAACACTCACAGAAACTATCACGTGGGATTCACAACATTGACTAATTTTAAGTATAATACTTGTATTTGACACAGCATATGTAAAATATAACGGAACATTGCCCAGTGTTTTTTGGTAATTTTTTTATCGGTCTGTTGTTTTAAAACTACGGTAGTAACAAGTGGGTTAAGTATACTTATTTAAGTCAATATATTTTATTTTTTAGTGTGGGGAGAGTGCTACGGGGGGAAGGTACACATGACATGTATTTAACGTGGTGTGCATTTGTGCCTCTGTGATATTGGTGAAGAGTTCTTTTTTTTTTTTTTTTTTTTTTTTTTGTGAAATGAAAAAAGTAGAAAATAATTTTTAAATTTAAATAAAATTACAAAGTGATTATAAAGCAAAGTATATTTGTTTATAACCCTACAATTGGTAGCATCCTCATTTTGATATGAAAAATCCCTCATTACGATTGCGTAAAATTGAAATACGTATTTAAAAATTTCCATAAATCAGTTGCGAATTACAAGAAATAAATGAAAGAAAAATTCAAAAAAAAATTCTGAGATTCGGCCTTTTAAATTTTTACTGGAAGACTCCGTTCGCTCTCTGAATTTGCTGTCAATTGCTCGTAAGCTTTAGTTCGGAGAGATCGGCTATTAATATCGCGACAGATAAAAATTCTAAACAAAGGGAAAGACGTCTGAAGTATCTTGGAGTTTGTGAAATTCATCAACAAAATGCGAATACATTTGTATACATATGTAGATGGCGGCAGTGAACAATTGGGTGACGTGGAAAATGTGTTGTTATTGGAATACAATATTGTATGTGCTTTATGTGACAGCTAGCAGGATTGAATGCACTGTACTTACAGATACTTGTATTATAAAAGCAATTGAAATAATTTCAAATGACCGCAATTGCATTCTAGGTGAATGACGAAATATTTTCTTTTGAGTAATACAACAAAATATTCATATAAATATTGTAAAATTGAATTTTAAATTATGTCAATCAACAAACAAGCTGACGAATGAATGAAATAAAACAAGCAAAGCAAATTCGCCCCCCCCCCTCTCCCCCCCCTCAAAAGTGGTAAACATGAGAAAGCGTTGCAAGGGCAGCAAAGCAGAAAGTGTAAACATTACTCATACGAGACTCAAGGCTTGTGTGGCTGTTTGTGAAGCTAAACAAAAAATGTGTTGATATAGAATTTGAATGAATTTGGATGACATGAATTTGTTAAGGGCATAACAGCGCCAACAACAACAGTCACAACAGTCACAACAACAACCAGAGTACAAATGCATCGAAATGCGGTTGCAATACACCAAAGTACATGATTGCGCAACATTTGCAAAGCAAAAATGGTACACAGCCATGGTAGAAACTTGACGCAGCTCACTTACACTGTTGCAAACATAAACACACACATACACACCTACAGCTCTAAGCACAAAGACTATGTATGCATAGAAAAAGGGAAAAATATCAACAAACTTGAAGATGAGTTTGTGGTTGAGCCAGTTGCTAAGCCAATATTTGTTTGTGCTTTTTGTATGTAGAGACGAATTGTATTGAGTTGGACAACATGGCATGACAGCGTGAAGAGTGTAGAAGGAATGTGTAAATTACTTGCAAGTGTACATAAATAACAAGAAAGAAAGACGAAGTGCAAGTGCAAGCAAATGTTATATACTCAGCTGTGAGGCCAAGCAAACGATGGTTGGGGAAATTTTTTTTGCTAGATGGAAGTGGAAACAATTCGTTCTGCATTAACAAAAACTAAAAATTTAAATTTTTTAGAAATTTTTGTAGATTATCTGATTTAAAACACATTACTTATCATAAATCATTTCTTATCATAAACGAATTCTTTAACAAATTACAATTTTTTGATTTTTGATTAATAAGATATTTTTAATAAATTTTTAAAAAAGCAGGCAGTGCCACGCCCATTTTTCAAAATTTACAAAAAAATTATAGTTTTAGGGTAAAGCAAGATTCTGTACGAAAATGTAGGTAAACATACATAACCAATTTTTTTGACGTCCATACACATTTTTTTATGAGCATCAATAATTTTCCATATAAAAAAGTGGGAGTGGCTATAAACCGATTTTGCAGATTTTAAATATTTGGAACATTAATGTTAGGATATTAGAATTTTGAAACTTAATTTCAAATAGATATCAAAATATTCAGATGCAATTTTCCTCCTAATATAATCCTCGATTTTTATTGGTAGCTACTTAGCAACATGTGAATAAAATCACATTAAAAAAAAATTTTTTTTTTTTTGAACCTAAAGTTGTCTTCGAAAATGAAATTTTAATTTGTAGCGAGAAGATTTTTCTGTCAACTTGAACTTTCGTTGGTTTTGAAGCACAATTTTTTTAGGCGGACAAAAGAGCTGACGTATGCACAGTTGAGTATAAAAAAGGGTTGACGCAAGAGTTGTTTAGCATCAAAAGTCAAGGCCTTACGTATAAACAAACATAGCATAGGAGATGTGTAGTTGCAAAAGGGCTTACAAAGGCACCTAAAATGCCGCTAACCAACCGCAACACACTTTAATTTAAACAGAAAATTGTACATCTTTTATGGTTTTGTGTTGTTTGTTTGGTTTTGGTTACTTTAGGGGTGGCTTGTGGTTTCAAAAGTTGCATCAAAAACATTTTCCATTTAGGCTGATACACTGCATACATACCAAAATATATATTTTTGAAGGAACATTTCAAAAGCTTTTCACATTGATATACATACATATTTAGCTTACTTAAAAGCTATATGTAGCTATGTATGAATTTATTTTGGCACAACTTTTTATGTATGCGAGATATGCTTATATTTTGTAGTAATCCTTTTGGGCGTGCAATTGAAACTTGCAAATGCTATTTTATGAGTTTTTGAAATGTTTTGGTTTAATCTTGCGATATTTCATTGAGAATTAAGTAATAACTAAAAGCAATTAAATATTCACTAGCGATAGAAAATCGCATATTTTAGATGGAGAGTGCTGGGTGGATAAAAAAATGCCGAATTCTTGTATGAAAAATTAGTGAGCAACTCTTTTTAATACTCCACTCTTGCACTGCCTGATACATGGCTAGGAATATTGAAAGATTTTATAATTTTTATACCCAGCGTACTAGTACTAGTACAAGGGTATTATAATTTTGTCCACATAAAGGTACTATGTAACGGCGCAAAATAATCGAGTTAGATATAGAGTTCCATGTATGAAAGTTCTTAGGTTGAAAAGAGGAATTGATTAAGGCATGTCCGTCCGTCCGTCTGTTCGTCCGTGTACACGATAACTTGAGTAAAAAATGAGATATTTCCATAAAATTTTGCATACAGGTTATTTGTTGGCCAAGGTGGACGAAATAGGATGATAACCACGCCCACTTTTTCGATATCGAAAATTTCGAAAATCACATAAATTGACATAACTTGCGTAAAAACTGAGATATTTGCATGGAATTTGTTACGCAGGCTACTTTCTACCCAAGGTAGGTTGCTATTGAAAATGGACGAAATCGGATGATAACCACGCCCACTTTTTCGATACCGAAAACTTCGAAAATCGCATAAAAACTGAGATATTTGCATGGAATTTGTTATGCAGGCTACTTTCTGGCCAAAGTGAGCTGCTGTGAAAATTTTCGAAATCGGATGATAACCACGCCCACTTTTTCGATATCGAAAATCACATAAATTAACATAAGTTGAGTAAAACTTGAGATATTCGCATGAAATTTGGTACACAGGTTACTTTCTGGCCAAGGCAGGTTGGTGTTTAAAATGGGGAAATCGGATGATAACCACGCCCCCTTTTTTGATTTAGAAAATTTCAAATAAGATTCTAGGGCCTATATCATTGCCAAGTCATGGTATTTGTATCTCGTTCTGAAAACTAACGCTCGGTATTTAATGTTCGGTTCACCCGAACTTAGACTTCCTTACTTGTTTAATTCGTTAATTACCTAATAGTAATGCTTTGTGAGTACTCACTTTAGTGGTCCTCAGTTATCAAACCGTAAAGCAATTACCTTTGCTTCATGAATCGCTTTCAGCAGCAATTAAATCGTTAAGTTTTCTTAAAAGAAACGCTTTGTGTAATCTTTGCTCAATAATATGGCTGCTTTGATCTGCTTTTTAACATGAACTAATTGTTCTTTCTTTGACCAAAATTCGAAAAAAAAATATTAATCAAAACTTTACAAGTATATTTATAACAACAATGTATCAAAAGAAATCCTATTATCGCATAAAGCAAAATTTAATTGGAATATGGCATGCAAATGATAACCGCAAATGCTTGCCAAACGCCAAGCGATAAAATGTGGTTGTATTAATTTAAAGCATTTGTATAGGTTTACGGATTAGTTAACAGAATTCCGTGAATTAATTTCATTTTAGTCTTAAGCTTAGGGTAAATGTGTTAAATAAATAAGTTTGGGTTTGAGTTGAAAGCGAAAACCACACACCAATATTTACTTACTCTGATATATTCCTTAAATTTAATACATCCCAGATTAATATCTTATTTATTATTGTTTCTATTTAAAGATTGTCAGCTGCATGAAATTTCACAGTAAGATACACATTTTGGAAAACAAAAGCTAAGATTTTGAATTAGAGTTTTCCATGAAAATTTTGTTATATCAATCGTGCGCACAGCTTTCAAAAGGCAGTTGTTCTACGATGAAGTCATAAAAAATTTAAAAAATAAAAAATTTAACACATTCGCGTAAAGTGCGGGAATTCCCGTCATTCATGTTTCCTTCAATAAAACAATTGCGGGAATTCCCGCGCTATTTGAATAGGGCTTTTCAACCGTCAAAAATGGTTCACTTCTTATCATTGGACATTTTTAGTGTTGGTAAAGTCGTGAACTACCATCCCTGAAAGGCCAACCGAAATTCAAACAAATTTAATTTGGGGAATCCCCATTCAAAGTTAACGTGCCATTCATTTGTTGTTTGTTGAGATGAAACTTCCCCGAAACGAAATGCGGGAAATCCCGACAAAAGTGCATAGGAAATTCATGTGGTTGAAATTAATTGATTCTCTGAGTGTGACAAATGCGAAAGTTTACTTTTTCTTGCAAAACTAAAATAAATAAAATTTTTGTCTAAGTTGTACGTGGTATTTCAATGCAAGAAATGGTCTGACAAGCCAGCGCTATGCCCCGCCGAGTGCTTTGAAATATATCATACCAGAAAATAATATTTGTATTTAATAATAAGTTGAAAAAATAAAAATATTTAATTAAAAATAAAGACATGTTAATAAATCCTTCTTTAGGGAATTCCCGCAATTTCTTCCGCACATATAAAAATGCTCTTGAAAAATTAAATGCGGGAATTCCGGTAATGGCGGGAATTCCCTAATTTGTTCAGACTATTAAAAAAATTAACCTGTACAAAAAAAGCGGGAATTCCCGCTCTTCAATTTTGTATGGAAAAATTAAGTGATTATCTGGCAGCCACCCGCTAAATTTAAATGAACGCGAATGTGTTAAATTGAAACACAATTCTGTGGCCGTTGAAATTTGTATCATCCAAAAAGTAACCTTAAGCTGGTATTGAATTTGATTTGCCCTGAATTTTTAGAATTTTCTTTGGCCCAAGTCTGAAGAAAGCCTTGAGTTATATTTATATAGAAGAAGTTGCATAAAAGCTTTGAAAAGAAGTTCTAAAAATTAAAGGGAGCCTTCTTATCATATTAAAATAATTAAAAAAAAAAAATGTATCCAAATTTTTTTTTTTTTTCAAAATTTAGAAAGTTTTATTAAATAATTTCCGGTTTTTGTACCCAGCGTACTAGTACTAGTACAAGGGTATTATAATTTTGTCCACATAACGGTACTACGTAACGGCGCAAAATAATCGAGTTAGATATAGAGTTCCATATATGAAAGTTCTTAGGTTGAAAAGAGGAATTGATTAAGGCATGTCCGTCCGTCCGTCCGTCTGTCCGTGTACACGATAACTTGAGTAAAAATTGAGATATTTGCATGAAATATTGCATACAGGTTACTTTATGGCCAAGGTAGGTTGCTATTGAAAATGGACGAAATCGGATGTTAACACGCCCCCTTTTTCGGTATCGAAAATTTCTAAAATTTCGAAAATCACATAAATTGACATAACTTGCGCAAAAACTGAGATATTTGCATGAAATATTGCATACAGGTTACTTTCTGGCCAAGGTGAGCTGCTGTTTAAATTGTCGAAATCGGATGGTAACCACGCCCACTTTCTCAATATCGAAAATTTCGAAAATCACATAAAGTAACATAAGTTGAGTAAAACTTGAGATATTCGCATGAAATTTGGTACACAGGTTACTTTCTGGCCAAGGCAGGTTGGTGTTTAAAATGGGCGAAATCGGATGTTAACCACGCCCCCTTTTTTGATATAGAAAATTTCAAATAAGATTCTAGGGCCTATATCATTGCCCAGTCATGGTATTTGTATCTCGTTCTGAAAACTAACGCTGGGTATTTACCCGAACTTAGACTTCCTTACTTGTTTTTTTTTTTAATTTTTTGAATAACCAATAGCAGTTCTTAACTTAACGCACAAATTCATTTGATTAATGAAAAAATGCAAATTTTATATATGCGTAATTTTTTATTCAAAGTTATACCATGCCCTCCCAGTGAAAGGCTTTTTTGGAACACCATTTAGAAAATATGTGCAGTTTAACTCAATTGAATTTTCAATCCTCGCTTTGTAGCAAAAAAAAAAAAAATCGCTCATCAAATTGAAAAACCATATCCTAAATTTTGTAGTTTTATTGAACGACAAATTTTTCTACAAATAATTCAAATTCTTTCCTTGTACATGCACAAACATAGCCGGAACACATAACAATTCATGGTATTGGAAAATGGTTTTGCAGTTATTTGTTGCATGGCAATTGTTAACACAAAATGTGTAAAAGCACCAAAAACTATTTACACTGTGGAAAATTGTACCAGCACAGAATTAGCCCAGCCATATGACGACCATAATCATACGTTCGATAAGCAAACAAAGCTGCCACTTTTAAAATGGGGGTTTTCATTGGTTCCAAACAGAACCCCCTTCGGATAGTTCCAAGACACTGCGCTTTGAGTAGTTCCCAGCTGGATGCATTTCGTCGTTCGTGATTGGTCTTATATAAATATATCCGTTATTGTATCCTACAACTATCACTATTGTCATCGGTACACCAGGACTCGAGAAGTAGTTAGTCTTCTATGGAGACTCATTCGCTACTCTTACTGCAGCATATATTACACGTACAACATACATAAATGAGTGTGGCGCAGAGAGCTGACCAAAACATGTGTTAGCAACAATTTTTTTCTGGCAATTTTTTTGTTAGACAAACTTCTTTTTCCTCGAAGTACAGGTTTTGTTGTCGTTGTTGTTGGTGTCGTTTATTTGTTTTCTGCTCGTCAACAGCAATAAAGATGGCGCCATGCTGATACAAATTTTACTTATACGGAAAACATGCTTGTGCTAGGTAGATATGCACATATGCCTGTTGTTGTGAATTCGTAAATATATACGGTGAGTATATACCCAGCAGTGAAAAGGACTATTTATAAAAGCGCTCACGACCAATAGGAATTACAAAGAAATAAGATCGGACAAGTATGTGATATTGTTTTTTTTTTATCAAATTTCCAAAGTGAAAATAGAATGTCTGCGATGAGTAAGAAAATGTTATTGGTTATTCAAAAAATTTAAAAAAAAATTAAAATTCTTATTCAAGCTTTTGAAAGTAGCAAATAAGCACAGCGAGTTACAGAAAAATTATACCCATATGCGCATACAGAGATAATGTGTATTTGTTAAGGTTTCTTGGCTATTTTTGTGAGTTCAATTTGCCTCAAGTTCGGGATTATAGCTGGATAAAATAAAACTTTTGGCGAGATTACTTGAGGTCTACTTGGGGACCACTTACTCCTCTTCGCGGTATTTAATTGCGGAACAGATTTAGTGATGGTTTTGGAACCTTTTATAGCGACTACTTACGTTCTGCAACACAAAAAAATTAATAAAAACTAGTAAGGAAGTCTAAGTTCGGGTGTAACCGAACATTAAATACCTAGTAGTGATCTGTTTTGGTATCCTAATTTACTCAGGTCTATTTTAATACATACCTGAAAATTTGTTATAAAGGCAACTGATTGTTTTCGATAAAAACACTTCTGTTGTGAGTGGTAAATTAAATTATTACTAAATAACAAAATATAAATACCTTTCCTCATGTTCATGAAAGGTATGAAAATAAAAAAAATTAATAAAAACAAGTAAGGAAGTCTAAGTTCGGGTGAACCGAACATTAAATACCCAGCGTTAGTTTTCAGAAAAAGGGGGCGGGGTTTTCATCCGATTTCGCCCATTTTAAAAACCAATCTATGCCGAGCCTAAACAATAGCGAATTTGGTGGGAGCGCCCACGCTCCTTGCTTATAAAGCTTTGACCGCTTACATGAGCCAAAAGTACTGAATCGATCTTTTCAAGGGTTATACCATGTCCTATATATAACTTTGGAAAAGAAGGCGTGCCATGCCCATAACTTTTAACGTATTTTGTGAAATTTTTCGATGTACGGATATATGTGTCCATTAATCAATATTTACATAATTTTAAAAAAGTGGGTGGTGGCACGCCCACGGATTTTATTATGTTGTTTGTCCCTATTTGAAGATCAGTTTTCATTGCAGATAGTTATGATACTTTCACAGTGTCTTGTTAATAGTGAAATGTTGATATTTTGTTTATTCACTTGTGGGCGGTGCCACGCCCATTTTCTAAAATATTACCAAAAAACCTTTAAACATCACTAATAACATCATCAGGTGAATGAGTGTACTAAATTTTAGCATTATATCTTTATCAGTTAAACAGATATTGCATATTCCGGTTTCCTAACTCTCGTTTAGAGAACTTTAGTCCAAAAAGGGGCGTGGTCGTTCACCGATTTTTCTTATTTTCTGTGGTAGTACTCTACATAAACATAGCATGCCTGGAACCTAGTTTCGTAAACCTATCTCACACCGTTCTGAAGTTATTAGCAGTCGAATTTGAAAATTGCTTGACTCATAAGTGGGCGGTGCCACGCCCACTTTCCAAAAGTTTGCAAAAATAATGTAAAGAATACGAAAATTGATGTATGTACCAAATTATATTATTATAGCGGTATCAGTTAATTAGATATGGACTTTTCAATATTTCCACCTCCTTTCAATATAACTTTTATAAAAAAGTAGGCGTGGTCGCGAAGCGATTTCGTTTATTTTCTATATCTGAATTTAACACAACAATAGTATGCCCTCTACCAAATTTCGTTATACTAGCATAAACTGTTCTCAAGTTATTAGGAGTCAAAATTTTTAAATTTCTTCAAATATATGGGGGCGGTGCCACGCCCCTTTTCAAAAAATTTGGTAAAATCCGCCTTAGAACATATAAATCAATACATATTGCAAATTTTATCATTGTAGCTGCTTCTGATATTGAATTAACCCGTTTTATACGTTTTTCGAAATTTTCGATATCGAAAAAGGGGGCGTGGTTATCATCCGATTCCGCCCATTTTCAATAGCAACCTACCTTGGCCAGAAAGTAACCTGTATGCAAAATTTCATGCAAATATCTCAATTTTTACTCAAGTTATCGTGTACACGGACGGACAGACGGACAGACGGACGGACATGACTTAATCAATTCCTCTTTTCAACCTAAGAGCTTTCATATATGGAACTCTATATCTAACTCGATTATTTTGTGCCGTTACATAGTACCGTTATGTGGACAAAATTATAATACCCTTGTACTAGTAGTAGTACGCTGGGTATAAAAAGGCAGTAGGGTGTTAACTACTTGCCCCTAAATCTTGCTTGTTTGTTATTCGATTTGCGTAATTTTTGGCAGGAGTATACTACATACTATTGGGAAGCATCTCACAAAATTTCATTGAAATACATTCTTTTAATTCCAAGCAATCGCTTTTGAAAATAGCAGAGCTTTTATGCTAAAAAGTGGGCGGCGCCATGCCTACTTCACCAAAATCCACAAAATTTTTGTACAGTTCAGTTTTGCTTAAAAGGCTTATTATGGCATGGAAAGTTTTGTGGAATAATCCCCCATTAAGGGGCGGGGCCACTCCCATTTTCCAAAAATTTTGTGCTTTCGACTTTCTTTGCCCACGAACACTTCAGAGGTGAAATAGAAATTATATACAGCTAGTTTAAGCAAAGTTATAGCATATTCAATATATCTATGATCCTTTTCAAAATCTTTTGTATAAAATTGGGCGTGGACCTAACCCGATTTCGCTAATTTTTTTCGAAATATTGCCTGTATTAATAGAAATATTTGTGCTGAATTTTATTTTGCTATCTTGAGCGGTTTTTGATTTATGATTAATAATATTTCCAAATTTGACTATATCAAAAGTGGGCGGTGCCACGCCCCTTTTTAAAAATTTCTTCAAAAATGTATTTGTTGCCTTAACGCTAAAGTGCACACCAAATATTATCCTTATAGGTGTATTATGTACTGAATAATCACTCTTTTTGTATTTTCAAAAATATTATATATATAGAAAGAGGGCGTGGCTTTTAACCGATTTTGCCTATTTTCAATAGCGCTCGGAGATAAGTGAAAAGGAACCTACATACCAAATTTCATTGAGATATCTCAAGATTTACTCAAGTTATCGTGTTTACAGACGGACGGACGGACGGACGGACGGACATGGCTCAATCAATTTCTCTTTTCCTCCTGAACATTTTGATATATATAAGTCAATATTTATCTCGATTCGTTTATGCCGTTACATACTACCGTTAGGCGAATGAAGTTAATATACCTTGTGTGCGAAGCACTACTAGGTATAAAAACTTCAGAATTTAATTAGGAAAATTCTCTCAACTTTATAAAAATTATTTTTGACTACATATTTTTTCAAAAATTAGATACCTTAAAATGATACGAAGGCTGAGCTTAATTTTTAGCATTTCTTTTAAAAGACTGTATGCATCTTCTTCTATGCAAATATAATTCTATGACTTCATTTAAAACGTTTCGGAGCCAAACTAAACTTTTTTTTCGAAAATATATTTTGTAAAATTCAAGAACCTAATAATAATTTGAGGGATATCAGCCTTAGTCAAAAGGTTTTGTAAACCTTAAAAAAGCTGAGCAAGAATTTTAAACATTTTTTTAGGAACCACAATTTTCAGTAAGAATTCTTTTCAAACACTCTCCATATAATCATTAGACTTCAAAAGTCCCGGTCTCAACTAAAAAGTATCTAAAACTTATTTGTTAATCTATCTCTTCTAAAACTAGAACGTTCTTCTATAAAATTCTGTAGCTCTTTTTAAAAAACATTTTAAAAAAATATTCTCTCCTTGCACTCAACCGTTGAAATATAACAAACAGCTTCTGTTTTTTGTTGCTTTAGTATATTTCATTATTGTACAAATATTTTTCTTCCTTTACAAAAAAATTATCACTTCATTTAAAACTCTATAAAAACTCTAGATTCAAATGTGAAAACTTCGAATGTCATTAAAAAATTGTTCTCAAGTTTTTCTGTGCTTATTTGAATTTATTTTAATTTTTCAATTTTCTCGTTGTTTGAACGTAACAGCGCGCATCAAATTATTTTTACTTTATTTTTCCTTTTTTATGTTGCACGTTTTTCATTTGACAAAAAGTTTTATAAAAGTTCAACACATTTAAATTGCCAATGATGACTTAAGAGTGCACTTTTAAGACTTATTAATTTTTGCATTATTTTCCAAACAAAAATGAAATAAATAAAAGAAAGTTAGATAGTCTTCCTTCGCGAGAATTTTTAATGTATAAACATATTTTTTGTGTTTTCTGTTTTTGTTGTTTTGTTTCTTTGTCACATGGCGCACATCTTATTAACGTTAATTTTCAAAAAAAAGAACAAAAAAAAAAAAAAAAAACTATTTAAACTTCTCTGATTGTCAACTTTCTCATTTAGTTGCGCAGTTGCGAAGAACAGCCATGAAACAATGCATATACAAACAAATATACAAATAAACACATGATGTATGTATGTGTGTGTGATGGTATATTTGACCTGCAAAAAATCTTGCGACCAATCCTCTTCATCTGAAGTATGCTATAACTAGTCTCAACTAGTCACTTATGGCTATAGTTCGCATAAATTAATTTTAATTTGTGTTGCATACTTTTAGGGTTGGGAAGCCTTCGTCTATCTTAACGGTAGAGAAACAAAGTGATCCTGTACTGACGCCTGCTGGTTGTTTAGTTATAAATGAGCACAAAAGGTCCCTTCTCTAAAGGAAATCCGTCATCATACCTATCCTACATATTGCTCGTCTCACAATCATTGAAAATATGGAAGGAATTTGAGAAGACCTTCGGAGTATTCGAGAGAAAAGTGATCCAGAAGATATATGATCTCATAAGCGATGGTATTAAAGGGAATACAAAAAAAAATATTTTTTCTCAAAATTTCAAGAAAGTAAAAATCTGAAGTTAGCAAAAAGAATACAAAAAAAAACAATATATATATATATAAAAGAAAAAATTAAAAAAAAAAAAAAAAAATTTTTACTCAAAATTTAAAAAAGTTAAAACAAAAAAATTAAAAAACTTATACAAAAAAAATACATATACAAATATTTTTACTCAAAATTTCACCAAACTAAAAATCTGAAGTCCGCAAAAACAAAAGAAAAAAATATATAATTAAAAAAAGTTAAAAACAAAAAAACAATTTTTACACAAAATTTAAAAATTAAAAACTTTAAGTTAGCAAAAAACAAAACAAAAAAAATTAAACAATACAAAAAAATAAATACATACATGTAATTGAAAAAAAATATTACAAACAAAACGAATTTTTTTACTCCAAATTTAAAAAAAATCAGAATCAAAAGATTAAAAATTAAAAATATTATTATTAAAAAAACTTCCAAAAAAATAATCTTGCACTTAATTTTTTACAAAATTAAAACCAAAAGTGAAAAATCTAAAGTTAGCAATTTGTAAGCTATTTCGATAAGATTTTGAATTGTGGCCACTTTTGACCCCTTTCTGGCCCACTGTGCAGAGAAAGGGAAGGTTTCCACTCTTATGGAGAAACCAGCTGAAAGATAAACTGCCTCCCATTGGTGTTTTAGAAAAGCGTGATATTTGGAGAGCGCTGTCTTGAAAGCACAGAGTTTGTGGGCCAAATGTGCACGAAAATAATTTTAGTTAGTTAAAAAATAAGCTTAGGGGAGACAGTGACATACGAGAATAACTTTTGAAAATAATTTCCTCTTTAAAAAAAGTTTTAAGAATATTTTTTCGAAAGATCTGACTCAACGAAAAACCAAAAAAAAAAAATGTCTGCGTTTCAAAGGCTGTCTCAAAACTAGTAAAAAAAACTGTCGCATAAGTAAAAATAAATAATTTTATGTATTTAATATACAAGTTAAAATATACAAAAATAAATACACCTATTAACACACATACATACATACATACATACATGTAGGCATAGATATTTACTTAGATGCCATTGCATGAGTTTGCCTTCAAAACTTTTTCGTTTTCATATTTTCTCTCGCTCAACTCAACGCAAATATTGCACAAAACTTTTTCCCTTACAGAACATTTGTTGAACTGCCATAATTTCTGTGCTAAAACTTTTGACTTACGACTGAGTGTACGAACGTTGGCAAAGCTTATACGCAAGCCAGTGAGTTGAGGAGGTAGGGGGGGTAAACATGCATGCGCCAACACTATGGAGTTGTTCTCCCACCACACCTAACCACTTCATGCACCACGATGCTACCTCAAGGCAAAATGGCAGTGGCAACGCCGGCAGTGTTTAACGTTGCAGCAACTTCCGTTTGTTATTTGACCCACATATTTTTATTTTCCTCTTAAATTTATTCGCGCTTCAAATTTCTTCGCCTTAGCGTTTTGTGTTTGTTTGTTGTTAAATTTTTATTTTTTTTTTTTGTTTTTTTAATGCTTCTATATTTCACTTCTATAGTTGCATGCGGAAGTAGAATTTCCAACAGTAATTTTCATATACGAAACTCAATGATCTTAGCAAATTCTCAAATGAGGTCAGCGTCGTCTTGCAACTTTGTCTTAATCGATTCAATTCGTTTGCTACGTATTTTATTCTCTTAGCTATGTAAAGCATATGCTGTTTGGCGAAAACCATTAATGACTGAAAGTTGGAAAAGAGAAACTGATGGATAGCGGCAGGTTTCAAGACTGGGGTACGTTCGCTTAAGCAACAGAGCGCGCGTACTTAAATAATGCAGTGACTAATGGATCTGATCAGCCCTTTAATCACCTCTTTGGCCTTTTAAAGCAACACAATACGAAACTATAAATACTTTGAGTGAGAAATAAAATAAAATAAAATAAAATAAAATAAAATAAAATAAAATAAAATAAAATAAAATAAAATAAAATAAAATAAAATAAAATAAAATAAAATAAAATAAAATAAAATAAAATAAAATAAAATAAAATAAAATAAAATAAAATAAAATAAAATAAAATAAAATAAAATAAAATAAAATAAAATAAAATAAAATAAAATAAAATAAAATAAAATAAAATAAAATAAAATAAAATAAAATAAAATAAAATAAAATAAAATATATAAAAAAATAAATAAAAATAAAAATAAATTAAAAAAATTAAAATAAAATAATACAAAATAAAATAAAATAAAATAAAATAAAATAAAATAAAATAAAATAAAATAAAATAAAATAAAATAAAATAAAATAAAATAAAATAAAATAAAATAAGATAAAATAAAATAAATTAAAATAAAATAAAATAAAATAAAATAAAATAAAATAAAATAAAATAAAATAAAATAAAATAAAACAAAATAAAATAAAATAAAATAAAATAAAATAAAATATAATATAATAAAATAAAATAAAATAAAATAAAATAAAATAAAATAAAATAAAATAAAATAAAACAAAATAAAATAAAATAAAATAAAATAAAATAAAATAAAATAAAATAAAATAAAATAAAATAAAATAAAATAAAATAAAATAAAATAAAATAAAATAAAATAAAATAAAATAAAATAAAATAAAATAAAATAAAATAAAATAAAATAAAATAAAATAAAATAAAATAAAATAAAATAAAATAAAATAAAATAAAATAAAATAAAATAAAATAAAATAAAATAAAATAAAATAAAATAAAATAAAATAAAATAAAATAAAATAAAATAAAATAAAATAAAATAAAATAAAATAAAATAAATTAAAATAAAATAAAATAAAATAAAATAAAATAAAATAAAATAAAATAAAATAAAATAAAATAAAATAAAATAAAATAAAATAAAATAAAATAAAATAAAATAAAATAAAATAAAATAAAATAAAATAAAATAAAATAAAATAAAATAAAATAAAATAAAATAAAATAAAATAAAATAAAATATATAAAAAAATAAATAAAAATAAAAATAAATTAAAAAAATTAAAATAAAATAATACAAAATAAAATAAAATAATTAAATTAAATTGAATTGAATGCAATTTAGAAATATCTTCACAACAACAGCAACAACTATATCTATCAAGTTTCAAGTATTCTCGTTGTTATTTCATACCAAACCGCCAGCTCCGAAAAAATGACTCTAGTCGAATATATTTTCATTAACTGCTGTTGGCGCAGATACTAAGTTATCGTATGCCTCAACTAGCCGAAGAAGCAAATTAGCCTCAAAAAGTGGTCCCACATACATACATCAAAAACCGCGCAGCTCTGCCTCTTTTCTAGCGGTCGTGTGTTAACTGCTTATTGCAGAAGGAGCTAAGCGTTGATGAATATCTTTCATTGTTGTCATTTTCGGTTTATTTCTAATGGCACAGCTGCAAGTGCTAATAGAAAAAGTTGTTAGGTGATTGTTGAGATATGCTTAAATACATATTTAAATATTTACATTAACTTTTGTCTTTAGCACGAAATTGGATGTCTTTGAAGTAACTCACTGCAATCTTAGTGATGTTGACATTTATGCTTGAAACACCAAAGAATACTGTTTACTTTAGTTAACATATGCGCGTTTATTTAAGAGAATATATATATGTATGTACATATATGTTGTTATAATATATCAATGTATGTATCTGTGATATGGCATGTGCGTGTGTATGTATATATGTATGTAAATGTATTAATTATATATGTACATAAATTTGATGTATCTCAATTTAGTACTAATACTGCAGCCTAAAGACGTGATTGATTAAATTTTCTTTTTGAATGTAGATTTTCGGAGATACACATACATACATATACTATGTACACATGTATATGGGTATTATATTAGACCAGGCAAATAAATTTAATTTTTATTTTTTATAATTTTTCAAAAAGTCAACTCATACTTCAAACTAGGGATGTGCGATTAATTAATTAATCAAAATTTTGATTTAATCATAACTTTGATTACTCAACTAATCAATTACTTATAATTTTTTATTATAAAAGGGTGTTTACTCGATTAATAAAGATTTTGATTAATCAAAAAGAAAATTAATTGATTAAGCGAATTTTTGATTAATCGGTTTTTAAATAAAATGATTAATCATATATTAAAACGGGAAAAATTTCGAAGTTCCTTGATACTTCAACCATTTGTTGCATTTCCAGCATTTTGCCCATGCGCGATCGGATAACACCTCAAGAATTTATTAAATGTTTTTATTTTTAATATTTTGAAGCATGTTTGGTTTTTAATTTTTTATTATAGATAAAACTTTTGCTATGAAACCGTCACTTAAAGTTCAAAAATTAGCTGTATACAATTTCGTTGGAAATTGAGATGCTCAAAAAAAATTGGGTGCCAAATCAGCTGGGCCAGTTCATAATAATCACGTTTCCAAAATTGGCATGACTTTCTTGCTTCAATTTTTTTTTTTTTTTTTTTTTAAATTTGTGATAATATATTTTCGCGCCAGTCTAATGTACATATATATGTATATATCCACATATTAGTATTTATCCTTTTTCTTTAATCCTATTAGATACAACATTACGAATTTATCTTTTCGTAAAATTCAATATTTACACAGGACGTTCTATATACGCCTTCAAGATAATTTTGTATGATTAGGGATATATTTAGGATTTCATATTTAATACCGTAAGGGGCTAGGAGCGAGCGCTTTTTGAAAGCTTTTGCAGAAAACTTTTTATATTTTCTCTTTTCATGCTTAAATTGGAGTGACATAGCAATAGAAAATTCAGATTTATTTAGAAAGAAAATTTGGTGCTGCCAACTGTAAGCAATTTTTGTTGCCATATAATCAAATCTTCGAAAACTAATAACTGTTTATTAGTGCAAAAAGCGTGCAACTAAGTATATTATTTCTTCCTATCGCACAAATTTAGATTACCCTACAACTTTTTTATTTACTTTATTTTGCCCTTCCTCACCAATGCCCACTGCTCTTCACGTTATTTTCATTTCCCTACATTAATGTGCCTTTGTGTTGCTCTTATCGAGATTTTCTTTCTATTTATCTAGGATTTAATGGTATTCTTTGTTAGATGATAAATGTATCTATCGTATAAAACAGTTATATGCTCACACAAATATATGTAAGTATTTAATTGTGTAACTGTTTATAAGTATGTCTATATAGCTCTTAGGTCTATTTGCCCCACTACACGCGTTCGTCTATCTGCCGTATTGGCTATTTTTGTTGGCATTTACATTTTGTCCACTTGGCATTGAGCCATTCTTTTGTACTATTCATGAGTATTTTCGTAAGCTATAAAGCCCCTTATAGGCGCCTATGCCAATAACGATAAAATCTGTTCAATATCTTTGTTTGTTGTTTTGTTTTATATTATTTCGCAAAACGGTTTTTTTTTTTTTGTTGATGGTCGGCAATATTTCTAGGTAATAAAATATATTTCTACATTTTATTATTCATACGATGAAATGGCAATTTTTTCGCATACAGCAGTTTTTGGGTTAAGTTTTACGGAACCGAATTCAGTGTATTCATGCACGTTTACCTGCGCGTTATTTGCTTTTATGAGAAAATATTATAAAATGATATATGATTTATCAGTTTGAAAGAAATACAAATATTTTAAAGAAAGTCAACAAGCTTTCCGCATATATCGACTATGTCAACGAATCCATTTCTATTTGCTTCGTTATGTGTGTACATAGGTACTGTTAAGCGGTTGTATATAGGCCCAATGACACAAAATGTACTCCTTTCAACACTAGTATTTATCCCGAAACTCACGAAACAGCTCCGAAAAGGTATCCACGCCAGTACCGAAATAAAACAGACCGGTTCAAATTTGCCCTGAAATATTTGCCGGAAGTCCCATACGGGTCTCAAAATATGTCCCGAATAGTCCCACAATGGTCACGAAAAAAAGAGGCAAAAGTGAACCGAAAAAATGAGACAACATTTTGGAATTTGTCCGGATTAAGTCCTGAAAATGTTCGGACAAGCTTCAAAATAATCCCGAAATTTCAACAAAAACTACTAAGAAAAAGTAAAAAAAATAATTTTGAAAAAATTACTAAAACGATATTAATTTGACAGAAAAATATTCCAAAAGAAGCCCTAAAATATTTCCGAAACGAATCCGAAAAACTTGCGTCCCAACCTTATCCCAAGGAAAAAGTTCAAAAACTATAACAAAAAAAAAATACTTAAAAAGCTCGAAACGATTTTTAATATATTTTGAAATATTCCCGAAAAAGTCTATAACTGATCCCGAAAATTTCCCCAGAAAGTCACAAAGTCAAAATATGAAAATAATTTTCAAACAAAAAAAGTGCGTAATCGCTATCTAGTTTGTGTGTACGTCTGGAAATTATTAAGGAAGAGTCAAGAAATAACCCGAAAAATACCCGAAAACAATGCCAAAATTACCCAAAGCTTCCCTAATTAAACCCTAAAAAAATTCCGAAATGGTCAGGAAAAAGTTCAAAAGTTATACAGAAAAAAATTAAAAAAGAAGCTAAAAACGCCTCGAAATGATGTCTAAAATATTTTCGAAATCTTCCCGAACAAGTTACTAGTTGATCCCGAAAATTCTACAAAAATTGCGAAGAAATGGTAAAAATGTAATTATAAAAAAATATCCAAAACACTAACAATTTGAAACAACAATGTTCCAAAAAGATTCCGAAACGTTTCCCAAAAAGTCGTCAATCGGTCCTGAAAATTTTGCGAGAAAATTCAAAATTTTTCCGAAGAACCAATACAAAAATGACCCCTAACACATTCCCCAAAATGTCCCAAAACAATGTCAAAAAAGTTAATAAGAGGTTCTGAAAATGGTACCAAAACAATTTTAAAATTTGTCCTAAAATATTTCGAAATTGAGAAGTCAAAGTCAAGAAATGACGCCAAAATTAAACGCCAAAATATTTCCAAAATGGTTTAGAAAAAGTTACTAACTGATCCCGATAATGTACCGAGAAAGTCTTAAAACAATTTTCAAACAAGAAAAGTGCGTAATCTCCATCTACTTTGTATGTACATGCTCGTATATATTAATTCATATTCCATTGCATAAATTTATTTTCAACTTTCTAAAGCAACTCAAAGTGTCTTAAGTGTAGAAAAGACTTTTTTTTGATGAATTAATATCTATTCTCTTAAAACGCTTGTAGCTATTTCGTTTGGTAAGAAGCTTAGTTTTCTTTTTTTCCAATACATACATACATACATACATTTACAGCGAGATATGAAGATTTACTCGTTTTTCGTACGAATTACAAAAACTGGGTCGCATGTAGGTTGAAATTATTATGCAGAACATCAACTGTGTAATTAGTTGCGGATTGCTGACAGCATCAAGAGCAGCAAAATCCTGCCGCAGCACGATGACTCCAATGATGTGTGTTGGGGCGTAGTCAATGCGACGACGACACTGGCAATGGCATAGTGCCCGTGACACAATTTTGTTTTTATAGCTAGCGCACCGAGCAGCTAAATCAAGTAGTTTTAACTGGTATAGAACAAAATGCAACTAGACCGTAGACAATATTTTTTATTTTTATTTTATTTTTTTTTCAAAGAGAAACCAGTGTTTTAGATTTCGAACAGATACTAAACTAGAAACTAATAAAGCCACCTCACATAGAGTCCTAGTACTCAGCTATCATTGAAGAAAATTTTTTATTTTTTTTCAATCAAAATAGAAAAATCATAGACCAAATAATTACGACGTACGCTTCCTTGTTCTATTAGTTTTATATTTTGCTTAGAAAAAAATCCAGTCGTTAACTAGTTTCTGTTCCTCGTAGCTTGGTTTTGCACACACATACACAACAAAAATTTGAAAGCGTCCTTGCTAAACTTAAGCTTTTTGGTTAATGTCATTTGTGGTTTTACTCTAGATTTTATTTAAACACGTGTGCTGCCATTAGCAACCACAGTTATTGGATCTTTTGATAAATTAAAATCGTCAATGATTCGATTTTGTTACAGCAACTGTAAACTAGGAGATGTCTAAATTTATCCAGAGTTGTTTAAAGTTAAATAGAAAAATTGAAAGCTTCCAGCACTTGTTTCTCTTCTAAGGCCTTTTTCTTTTAAGATGGACCCTACTATGGAAATCTAAACATTTTGTCAATTTTACATGAACAAAACATTTTTTTCTGCATTGAGTTAATCTCTTGCTGCCAACGTATTTCTCAACAACTGAAAACAGAAAATAATCAAAGTAAATAAATCTCTCTATAGTATGATTTCATTTAAGCTTTTCCTTAATCGAAAAATTTAAGTAATAGCTTCCAAAAAAAAATATGATAAAGAAAGTGACGACTAGGCAAGCCAAAGCATGGCTACAACAAAAATAACAACCAAGTATAATATTACGCCAAACGCTACTTCAGCCATTTCATTAAGCTCATATATCCCTTATTTCTTATTGGGGGGCGTAAGCTTATTTCCATATTTTACTACTTTTAATTATACGGCAAAAACGTGCACGCCGTGCGCCTGATGGTTACAGCTATGCACAACGTAACTACTGGAGATGTAGTTTTTTATATTATGAGAATACCGAAACTGTCTTCGGTATCATTTAACAAACCCGTTCTGCAAGAGGTTGGTTTGAAAAATAAAAAAAAAATATTAAAAAAAATAGTTGAGAAGGTATTGAATTTTGAGATAAGTAAATCTATATATATAAAATAGGATGTATGTATGTATGTATGTTATAGACTCCGGAACTATAGCGCCGATTTTGTTCATATTTACAGGATAGCTCAGTAGGAGTCCGGAGAGTGTTTATGTAAAGTTTTATTCCGGGAAGTGGACCAGGGACCGAAATATTCCAAACTTTTTTATTTATACTTTTTTATTTTTACTTTTGTTAAAATTTGCGGTAACTTTTTTTCCGGGAAGTGGACCAGGGACCGAAATATTCCAAACTTTTTTATTAATTGTGCGATTTTCTTCAAATTTAGGACAGAGGTAGACTTTTACTTTTGTTAAAATTTGCGGTAACTTTTTTTCCGGGAAGTGGACCAGGGACCGAAATATTCCAAACTTTTTTATTAATTGTGCGATTTTCTTCAAATTTAGTACAAAGGTAGTATTTTACTTTTGCTAAAATTTGAGGTTAACTTTTTTCGGGGAAGTGGACCAGGGACCGAAATATTCCAAACTTTTTTATTTATGGTGCGATTTTCTTCAAATTTAGTACAAATGTAGTATTTTACTTTTGCTAAAATTTGGGGTAATTGTTTTTCCGGGAAGTGGACCAGGGACCGAAATATTCCAAACTTTTTTATTTATCGTGCGATTTTTCCCCTAAATTTGGGCAGAACAACGTCTGCCGGGTCCTTCTAGTAAAAAATAATTAAATAAATAATCAAAAGTGATACGTTTTTTTTTGTTCAGCACGAAAGCTTTAAGTTATCTAAATAAACACAAATTTAGTGAAATATCAAAAATCCCGAAATTTGCCTGACCCAAAAAAAAATTTATATCACAAGCTACGCAACTTTAGTAGCCACCCACGCGGCGTAACTAGAGGGCAGTGTTCTATCTTTTACCGCTGCGAATTACTTAGCTACTTTCCTTTATTTGCTTACCTTTGCTAAATATTAGCTGTTCAATGAAGGACACGCCAATAAAAGCACAAACCTATTTATGTAGGTAGGTATGCATTTGAACCTAAGAACTTGTGAATATTTTTAACCTTGACAGTGGCAATGCTTATAAAGTATTGTAATTTGATAAGATCTTCACAATTTACTTAGTTTATTGTGTAACTTAAATAACCCCAACAACAACGAATTAAAAGCGAATCTTATTATTTTTGGAACGCCTAGCTACAAATATTAATATCAAAGTAGCTTAGTACATAAATAAATTTTTTAATTATTTCTTGTGGTCTCTTTACATGCTAAAAATGTTTTATATTGTGCTTGAATAAAGGTAATTTTATTATTACTTACTTTCATTACAAAAATTTAAAAGGAAGCCTTCAGACTTCTTTTGAGTCAAGCAGTATTCAGTTAAAAATAGTATCTAAACAGGTTTTGGTGAATGAATGAAGAAACAGTGTAGAAGAAACAGTGTAGAGTCTTTCGAAAGGGTAGCCGTGGAACTATTGTGCTGCAAAGTAGATAAGTTGTAATGTTTTAGCGATAACTGACAAAAAAAAAAAAAAAAAAAAGTTTTCGGATATGCTTTTGTTTTTACGAAGGAAAAAACCTTTGATTTGATTGAATTATTAGGCCGTACCAAATATTAGTTGTAAAAAAGTTGCGTATACGTCATGTCGCACTAACGGAAAATAGAGCCATATTCGAATAATTTTTCACGAATTATGTATATGAAAGTGTGAAAAAACTCAAAGTGAAAAATTATTTAGAATTGGGCTCATATTCTTTTGGTTTTATTTGCTCAGCTTGTTCGAACATGATATATGGCACGATTATTAAGACTTAAAAAAGGAACTCTAAAATTATTAGTAGATGAATCCTGGTGATGGAAAAGTGATACTTTTTTTGTACTCAATATTGGTAAATTTTTTATTTTACATAATAAATGCGATATTTCTTCTTAAAATTTTAACTAGAAAGCCTCTTACTCTAGGGTTAATGAATGATATATTTTAAAATTTACTTTAAATGGTGAAAAGGTCTAGTTAAGTGAAAGATATTAAGTTTCTTTCTAACCCACTGCAATTGCTGTAGAATTTTCAAAAACCTTAATCTCAAATCACCTTAGAGAAAGTGAGGTTATTTTAAATTAAAGTTCTGCATAGTTGAGGAGCTTTCAGAAAATTAAAATAATCATCAATTTTGAGTAAAAAAAATTAAATAAGTTTAGACCCTTTAACATCCTTACCCTTTGTTGGAGCTGGCAAAAATTTGTATTGGTGCAAATATCAATCTGTTTAACAGGGCTGAGATAACAGCAACGAAGAGGGATAACTGAGATTTAAAAACTCGAAATAATTGATTAATCCAAATTTTGATTAACCTTAATTTCGGTTACTCAATTAATTGATTAATTTTTAATTAATCAAAAAGGGTGTTTACTCGATTAATAAAGATTTTGATTCATCAAAAGGAAAATTAATTGATTAATCGCATTTTTGATTAATCGTTTTTTGAATAAAATGATTAATCATATATTAAAACGGCAAAAATTTAGAAGTTCCTTGATACTTCAACCATTTGTTGCATCTACGACATTTTGCCCATTCGCGATCGGACAACATCTCAAAATTTTCTTACACTTTTTTATTTTTTAATATTTTGAAGCATGTTTGGTTTCTAATTTTTTTTTATTTTCAGCTATTTCAAGGCAAACTTTCACATGAGAAAATGCGTAAATTAATCAGTTTTTGATTAACCATTTTTGAAAGTACTCTATTAACGATCGTTTTGATTACTCATAATTTTGATTAATCAAGTAATCGATTAACTGAAATTTTGATTAATCAACTAACTCGAATAATCGAATAAAAGTACAGCGCTACTCAAAACGTGCATTGCGTATCTGATATTAACCAAACGTAAGAAGCGTCTACTTAGCTACCTGCAAGCATATTCAGATATAAAAAGAACTGCGTGGCGGCTTTGTGGGTTTTACTTTTTTTAATTTTTTTTTTTTGCATGAAAAGAAATTATTACTCACTTATTAAAACAGTTCCAATTCAGTTACATCCATTATAAATTGTGTCATTTCGTTTTATGAATTTAATTGTTTTACCCTAAAGTGTTTCACTTGGTACATATGTGCATATGTTAAATGTTTGGCCGCAGGTGTTGCAACAAAAACAAGAACAACTCTAACAATTATAGCGACAACAAACTGCAACATACATACATACATACATATAAAAGACAAAAATAGCAAACACTCGACATAGCAAAACGTTGTTAAATGCACTGAGGCGCACATATGCAACACTTCATAAACACATTTAAGCACTTGCATGCATACAAAAACAAAAATATGTATATATAAATAAATATATACATATATAAAAATGTGTATATATGCAACTATATTGTGTATATACATATGTATTGTGTATAGCAGAAAATAAATTCAAACGACATTTCTCGTTGTGTAATAAATGTTACGTATACGCCATGTTGGCCGCAAGGCAAAGAGCGACGAGTTTTCAATACATATCTACAAATGTGACGCAGTTACTAAGTATATAAACAAAATTGGTGATTTGGTGCGAGTGCATACATACGTATATGTGAAACGCAGGTAAATACAAGTTAAAAGTGAAAGAGATAAGCTGTTAAAAACAAAAGCATACAACAATAAAGCCAACTGACAACTGAGTAGAACAATTGTCCTTAGGCTGGGATTTAAATATCTTCGCGTTTAAAGTAGCGTAACGTAGTGCAGTTGAGCATTAAATAAGCGCAGTTGTGCCAAATCAAAAGCAAAATATGTACAACCAACAGTGAGTCTAGCACCTGTGCCAGCGCGTACTGCTTGTATGTATGTATGTATGTGTATGTAAATGTTGGTGTATGTGTGTGTTGTTAAGTAAGTGGGCTTGACAATTGCCTGCAGCGCACTCACAGAAATTTATATGTGTATATTGAAATGCGAAAATTGTTTTTGTATACGGATTTGCAAACAAATAAGCATGCATGAATGATACATACACACATATATGTACATTAGACTGGTCAGAAATAAATTTTTTGTTTTGAAATTATTTTTTATTTTTTTTCTGCATATTACAGGATTACTGCAAATATTACAAGCGGTCTTTAGTGTCTAACTATGTTAATGGGTTTAGGCGGCGATTTGAGACACGTATCTACTATTATTTCCTTTAACCTTGGCTTGAGTAGCTGTACTTAGTTTTAATAAATATTTTGTCTACCTAATCATTTACAAGTATTCATGAAAAAAAAAATAACAAAAAATAAAAAAAATTAAAAAATAAGCTCAAGGACAAGAATAACAATTTTAAAGAAAATTATTATATTTGAATAATTTTTTTTTTTTTTTAAATTAATTACAAAAAAAAATTTTAACGACTGCTGACATAGCTTTTCTTATGCATCCATTTCGTAAGCTGCTAGACTTCTTCAACAAAGTAATATCGGCACTCTCTGCTTTAGTCATTAAGCTAACAAAAAGCTGATTTTTAGTCAGCCTAACTCTTTTAGCTATGCATATAATCACGCCTATGATCAAGCAGCGTCATCTGGCGGATAATAGCTTTATACATGATATATGTATGTATTTTCATTTATTTTGACAGCATTTTCAACATTTCCAACATGCTCTTCGGTTTCAGTTTTGAAATGTGGTACCTTTACTCCAAAAAATTATTGCTTTTCGACTTCCATGCTGATTCATCTAAAAATGCGGCATAGCCTAAGTAGTTAGTACACTTTGCCTAACGCTGCTCAACATATGTACATATACTCACTGAGTTTATGCTACGCTAGTATGCGCTCAGCTTTTGAGTTGTAAACTGAATGAAATTGTAGACAATCAGATAGACAACAGGTACAACAGGCTCAACTGCAATCCCCAAACAAGGATGTTGAATTGCAAAAGCAGATAAAAACTGTTCACATTAGCACAGACTATCAAACGTACATATGTATGTATGTGTATGTGTGAAGTGCATGGCGCACTTATTGTACATATTCGAATAGATAGAGACTCACACATGTGCGAAGCATTAAGTGAATGAGCGTTGAATAAGTGCCGCAGATGCGCAACCATCAGACCAACATTGAATAAGAAGGCAAATTCATGCAAGCATATGTGCATACATTTGTTGGTACTTACTATGTTGATATGCATTAGACTGCGTGAGAATTATTTTGTTTTACTTTTTTTCTTCAAATTTTTTTTTTTTTTTTTTTTTTTTCAAAATAACTTTTTTTTTGCTTTTTTGTTTTGAGAAAAAAGTACTTTTAATTTTATTAGAAACATGAAATTTTTAGCAAAAAAAATTTTAAATTAAAATTTCCCTCGCCATGCCCGTTTTTTCATGTTGAAAATTAGTATTCAGCAAGTAAAAATATTTCACTTTAAAGTTATAGTTACTATAAAGTACCAAAAGTCACAATAGCGTCACTTTAAAGTCGCCAAAAAGTTATGAATACCACAAATTTAATTTTTCGATTTTACGCTGGCCCATGGCATACTCATACAGGTAATATCGGCGCTGTCAAACTAAAAATCGCTTTCGCTAAAACGTCAAAACAGGCAGTAGCAAATACAAAATATGAAAGCGTTTGTAAAGCATGTTTGACAGTTTAGAGAAAAAGAAAATAAAAAAAATCTAATCAGCTGCTGAGTTGATATTACCTGTATGCGTATGCCATGCGCTGGCCCCTCTACAAACTCCATATATATGAAAAAATTTTGGCAACTTTAAAGTAGCATTTAAGTAACATGAGTTGGACATTGAGCTACACATTTGAGTTGCGAAAGCTTTAAATTTTGTTTAGTAGTTACCACGTAATGTATTAATCTATCGTAATTTAAATTATACCTAAGTAGCCGTTGGTGGTAGAAACTACGTGGCAACGACTGCGAATACCTCAAACAAAGTTATTTTTTCAACAAAGTTGTAGATTTTTTAGGAGGCACGCAAACTCCCCGTCACCATGACTATTACATTGGTAGTAGTGAGGTAGGTAGTCCTTACAATATTAGGGCACTCTCAAATGAGCTTTTAAATTCAATAAAAAAAACTCCAAAACTTTTATAATTTATTTTTCGACATTCTAAAAAGTAAAAAAAATTTCAAAAGCTCAAACTCACCCTAGTGTGCATATACATAGATATTCAAATAAGTAAGTAAACAGGTAAGCCAGTAAATCCAATGGAGTGCATTCAGTGTGCAACAAACAAGGACAAGGCCGTTTCCAACTGCATTTCATTAAATCCGGCAAACGAACACACCTACATACATACATACATACATGCTTAGATGAGACAAAAGCAAAGCTTTTAGTAAGACAATAACAAATACACAGAGCAAAAACGAAAATAGAAACAGTTTTAACTATAAAAACTGCAACTGCACAACCAACACTAAAAGCTTCAGCATACAAACTGAAAGCGCGTCAAATTAATATATGTAAATCGCTTCAGTTTTATGCAAAGCTGCCTTTTGTTTTTGCTTTTTGCATGGTTTGTATGGGAGGGGCGGCATGCGTACATTTTCTTTGTGCTTGAATAGCAAAATAAAAGTCGCATTTCAATTGTATTAACTTACTTGAGTAGCGGTGGAAATTCATTTGTGTGTGTGTGTGTGTGTGTGTGTATGAGTGTGCTAAACATACAATGATGGCTGACATGAGAAAGAAAAAAAAACGAGATTGTATAAACACTTTCAAGGTTGACTTCTTAGAATTTAAATTTGAAAAGCTGATACTGAGATATTTTAGTGTCGTAAATAATTTAAGAAAATTTAAGAAAAAAGTAAGATCGGTGAGAAAAATGTGAGACAATTGAGAAAAAAATAAATAAAAGGCGGTCAAAACTGCTATGCAAAGGCATCATAACTCTCCTTCACCCATGCTCTGCTAGAATAATATTGTCTTCCCTGCGAAGAAACTGGTGGAATTAAGATAGTGGCTTGAAGAAAAAGCTGACTACATCGCCAATGGCTAGGGCAAAGCAGCTAAGATGTTACCTTGAACTTTCAATTATTTTAAGCTGAATAAATTATTAATAGTTTTCTCAACTATATACTTATTTGTATTTAAGTGAAATGAGTTCTAAGTAGCGCTGTGCCTTTATTCGATTAATCGAGTAAGTTGATTAATCAAATTTTCAGTTAATCGATTACGAGCGTTACTCGATTATTTTCAAAAATGGTTAGTCAAAAACTGATCACTTTACTCATTTTCTCATGTGAAAGTTTGCCTTGAAATAGCTGAAAATAAAAAAAATTAAAAACCAAACATGCTTCAAAATATTAAAAAATAAAAAGAAATCGAAGAAGTTTTTGAGGTGTTGTCCGATCGCGAATGGGCAAAATGTCGAAGATGCAACAAATGGTTGAAGTATCAAGGAATAGTTTCTTGATTACCGCATAAATAAATTTGTGCCGTTTTAATATATGATTAGTCATTTTATTCAAAAAACGATTAATCAAAAAGGCGATTAATCAATTAATTTTCCTTTTGATGAATCAAAATCTTGAATAATCGAGTAAACACCCTTTTTGATTAATCAAAAATCATAATTAATCAATTAATTGAGTAATCGAAACTAAGGTTAATCAAAATTTTGATTAATCAGTTAGTCGCACCGTCCTAGTTATAAGTACATATTAATTCAAAAATTCTTGGGAAATTAAAAAAAAAAGGTTTAAAATTTTCAAATTCGAGGCAAAAATTTCAAAATGAATTTTGAGTTGTAGCTTATTAAATTCTAGTCTCACCAGGTGAAAGTCTTAAGGCTCTGGACAATTTGGTTAATTTTTACAAATTTTTTTTCAACACAGTGTTTGGTATTTTCTTTCATAAAAGCTTCTCATAGTAGATCAATTTGCATGAAAGAAAATATCAAACAACATATCGAAAAAAAATTGCCAATAATCAAGTGAAATTTCAAGAGCCACAAGACTTACACTACGTGAGCCTAGAATTTAATAAGCTATAAAACTGCATACTATGAAATTGTTTTCAAATTCTGGTCTCGAATTGGAAACAGTCACAATTTTTTTTTTTTTTTTTTTTTTTATTTCCAAAAATTTTCAGAACTTGTAAGCACCCATTCAAAATTTGCGATGACAGAAAAAGCTGTATTTTTATATGAAATTAATAAATGGTTTCTAGCTTTTGAACTTTTCGTAAAATATCACAAGATTCAATTGGGCCATTTTGATTTGCACTCACTGTATATCCAAGACGGTATTAAGCTTTAAATTAAATTTATTAATAGTTATTAAAATTTCTATATCTTCCCTATTTTATATCTCTACTCACTTCCGTTTTTCCTCATCTTTTTCCAGCATAAACCCGTGGAAGAGTAAACAAGCAAATGTTACTCACCGTGCTATACAACGAAAATGTTTTCTCGAATATCACAAAGCTCAAACACACCTGTGTTTGCAACTAAGCAAAGCTTTCAAGTAAAAGAAACTAAGATACAACAACGTACAGATTTCTCACATTGAAAAAATGCGATGAGTTTTCACATAAAAAAGGTGAAAGAGTAAGTGTTCCATACTTGCGCGTAATTAGATGAAACAACTTTTGCAATTAAGCCGAAGAGCAGCCATTACGCTTAATAAGCGTTGAAAATTTGTCAAACAGCCAAGTATATTGAGTTTGCGAAAGCAAAAAAAAAAAAAAAACGTTATGAACAAAATGAGTTATAAAAGAAAAACTGCAAAAACAACACGAAACACACGCAAAAGCAGGTGAATAAACACATTAAACAACAAAAAGACAAAAACGAGAAAAAAAAGAGCCAGCGAGCAGACCACGCAATATAGCAATAAACGCACACAGCGCCACCTAGCGCCCAAAAATGATAATGTTATTAAACTCGTTACAACAGCTAGCTGCAACAACCACAACAACAACAGCACAAACAACCATACTTCTACTACTTTTGACATGCATCAACAGCGGCGGTAATAGCGGTTCATTTGCCAATGCGGCTACAGCAACAACACACAACAGCGCAAGCCGTCCAATTGGCAATACGAAAACTTACCAACGCAACGGACGTGATCTTAGCATATATGGGGTAGGGGATATGGACGGCGATGCTGGTGCTATAAGCCGTAGTAGTACAGCAGCTGTTTTTCGCGCGCTACTCTCCGCCGCTGCCACAGATTCTATACAAGCCACCACCAATCTTATATCCGGCACATCAGCATCATCGTTAGCCGCATCACCATTCACATCGGCATCGTTGACCGCAGCAAATTCATTGTCAGCACCATCACTTTCTTTAACAAGCAGCAGCGCTTTAATATCCGCCACCTCATCTGCGGGCGCCTTATTAGCAGCCGCTTCACTGACTGGTGGTGGTGGTGGTGGTATTGGTGGTGGTACGGGTGGTGGTAGTATAAGTGGTGGCTTGGGTAGTAGTAGCAGTGGTAGCAGCAGTAGTAGTAGTCGTGGCAATCGTCAAAATGTTAGTGGTGGTGGCTCGTACAATAATGTCAACAGTCATGGTCATGGCGCACAAGTTGATCAACTGCCAGCTCAACTTTCATCGCGCATTATACATACGCGCAATGGTGCCATATCCGGCGTGATTGTGCAACTTGAAGGGCGTCATTTGGATCCGGTTGAAGCGTATCGTGGTATACCGTATGCCTCACCACCGGTGGGTAATTTGCGCTTTATGCCACCGGTGTCGGCGGCAATGTGGTCGGGTGTTAAGAAAGCGGACAGGTGAGTGAGAATTGAGTGGAGCTTTTTGTATCTTTTTTTTATTTTATATGTATAAGAAGCTTCTTGAAAGTGTTATGCAAAGAAAGCTAGTCCAGCTCCAAACGAATTCTAGTTAAATAAAACGCTTAATCGAAAGCTTAGAAGCTAGCAAACGGTTCCCTGATAAAGGCTTAAATCTCTTGTGGCGCAAAGCTCTGTGGCATGGATTTCTTTATTAATACCTAAATTTATGTAATTTTTATTTACTTCTTTTTAACATTCTCTCTACTTTGCTACAATCCAACACAAATTCTCGTCTATATATGCAAAAACCTCTTAAACAATTATTGTGTTTACGTCACAAAAGCCGTTTGAAGCGAACTTTTCAGCGCACTAAAATGCCCTACAAACTATAAAGAAAAGCAGTGATTTTCTTTGGCTATAAATTTACTTTGTATTTCAAACTTTTCAACTTTATGCCATAAAACGCAACAAAAGTAAGTTTTGTTGGTAATTGACTTGTTCATTTAAATTGTAGCACCGCTGTTTCTTCCACAAGCGAAGAACTCAATCATCCCTTTTTTTAATCAATGAATAACACGCGAGTACTAAGAGAGCAAAACTTTTTTTTATTTTGAAAATCCCGAAGTTTTTTATAATACGAGTACAATCCCGAAATTTGAAAAAATGTTGCAAAAAGCCATGTGTTTATTGGTGAATAGCAACTTGTCCAGCTGTAAGATTTACAAATATTTTATTTTAACTTTTTGTTGTTGGGTTGCTACGGCAGAGAAATTTTTACACGTTCTGTTAACGAGTAGATTTTCAGAACAATGGATTATTTTTGAGTGAAAACCCGATGCGCCCATTTTGTTTGTAAAACTGAGCAATTTTATATGGTGTATAAGAAATAATTACTATAAATCCAAAATAGTTCTAGAAAAAAAATAAAAAATTTGAAAAATAAAAAAAATTCAAAAAATTCCAAAAATTTAAAAAAATTGCATTTTGACAACAAAAGCTTTATCAATAGTCGCGCGCTTGTTGACAACGCACAAATTTACCATCCCCAAGTCACGCACACTTCTACTAAATAGGTGATTAAAAACTTTCAAAAAGTCATTGTAAAATAATGGCTAATTTTTGACGCATGACGCCAAGAATACATTTCATGCTATTTAAAATTAAAATAGTTAATTTAAGATTTTATTATTGACTTCAAGAGCTTAGGGTGACAAAGTCAAGTAGAAATTTGAATGAAGAAATGAAGGAAGTGAATTTCTAAGCAAAAAGATGTACAAATAAAATGATTTTAATAATGGAAAAGTAGTTATTATTTTTTTTTTATGGCGAAACTTTCAGCTCATTAAATTTTCATGCAAGTATTCTTTGTGATTTTGAACGCACGCCAGTCATTCCTTATTAGCAAAAATGGCAGCGCAACGTAATTTATTATCCTGCTGTTTACGCTAATCAATGAGCGCTTTCAAATTTTTTGATTAAGAGTAAATTTATGATTTTTAATAACTCTCTATAATGTATTTGAGCAAATCCTAAAGCAATAAAAAAATTTGCTGACGCTTTATTATTTTAAATCTTTTTGTGCGAGCGAGCCAGGCTTAACTTGGCAATTTCTTAGTTACATATATGAAATTCTAACTAACAAATCGTAAATTTTTCGTAGTAATAATAAAAAATTGTATACAACAGCGCCGCCATATTTCCCAACAACCTATTTAAATCTTAATTTGTTAAGCAAAAGCTCACAGCTACAGTGCAATTTCAAAACAAACCAAGAACTTAAAGAATACAAATTTCGGTAATTTTTCTCTTCTTGCTATATTTTGCTTTATTTATATTTATTTTTTCTTCATATTCAATTACCCGTCTGCTGCTTATGCGTAAAGAAAAAAGTTAAACGACTTTCACGCATAAGTTCACAACCATACATTAACTTAGCAAGTTGCGTTGAGGTGCACTGTAGGAAAAAATTTCAAAGCTATTATTTTGAGCTCAATATCATTTTATTTTATAATAATATTTTTTTTTTAAATATTAAAAGAGTTTTTGTTGAATAGAAAATCAAATAAATACTCACAAATAAGGTAAAAAATTGTTTTAAGAAAAATATGCAAATTCAAAGGCTAGTATATGAGTTATTACAAATATTTTTATAGTTTGGAAATGTGTTAAGATTCCACGCATTTTACATGGTGCTTGTTTTTTTAAGGTTATGTCAACCGAATGTATGGTTTTATTTATTTCGCAACCAAACTATTTTTACATTTTCTAAGCTCAATTCACTCTTCAGCGGTTGTTAGTGGCAGCTATTTATTCGCTTCACTAATTCCTTTGTGCCCTACAGGGCATGCATACAAATCAGCAAATACATATATAGCAATCCTTATGTGTCGGTATATGCAAATGCAGAACTTTCGCTTTACCACCTGTGGCCCTTAATTGTATTTGCTTTGTCATAATTTTTCATTTTGTATGTTGTTGATGGCACAAATATACCTACACACTTACTAAAATAAGAAATATTTATTTTCAAACGTAAATTTAAGAAGCGAAGTATATACATACATACATACATAAATACACATTTGCACAGTTGTTGTTCTTCTAGACGCACCTGGTTAAATGCAACATAATAACCAAAGTTAACATAAATCACCACATACAAAAATTATTGAAGAAAATTTTTGGTTCACATACAAATACATATACAAATGAATTATCTGAACATATATAGTCTCTAAACAACAGAGCAAGATGCATCAAGGCCGCAGGTGTGCAAAGAATGAAAACAAAGTATTACAACAACAAAAGTGTTCATTGCTGCAAACATGGTGAATGAGTTTTATTACTTAGGATTTTCTTATTTGCTTTTCAATTCATCAACACATCAAGTTGACAGAAGTTCTGCGAAAAGCTTTCTACGCAGAGAAATATACCGACTGAACCAAATTGAATACTTCCTTTGCGGGATTGATATGTAAATAAGACGCGCAAGTTTAGGGAAAAGAAGTAAGAAAAGGATTGCCTTTGGCTGTGTCTAAGGCTCTATACCTTTCATGAACAAGCATCACTTTTTTAAATGACCGATCCTTACTTATCATTGTAACAAACTCTTCAGAACACATTTATCGGTACAATCGATTGTATGGGAGCTATGCGTTATGTAGGTCCCATCTCTATGATTTTCACTATACATATTACATTTATAATATATGGGAGGTGCATGTTATGTACGTATAAAATATATAAAAGATACTAAACCTGCAAAATTTTACGTTTCTAGCTTTTTAACCGCAAGAGTTATAGGCCAAAACCCGTTTATCGGAACAATCGATTTTATGGGAGCTATGCGTTTTATCGGCCCGATCTAGCTGGGTCCGTCAAATGATTAATGCTATACAAAATGGCGTCCGCTTGCAAAATTTCATCGAGATATCTCTAAAACTAAGTTGCTAGTATGCCTTCAAACAGACAGACGGACATGGATGGCTAAATCAATTCAGCTCATCGTCCTGATCATTTCGGTATACTTAATGGTGGGTCTATCTCTTCTCCATCTCATACTTACAAAGATCGGACCATAGTTATAATACCATTTCATGTTCATAAAAGGTATAAAGAGGAGAAAATAACTAGGAGGCGTGGCACCTTCCATAAAAAGTTGATTTTAAAGTCGTAATATATCAAAAAGGCTGAATGGTAGGGATTTGAAAATAAGTATTCAGATTTTCGATATATACTTTACACTCACGAGAAATGGGGCGTGGCACTAATATTTTTTCATTACTACTCATTAATGTTGACAATTTATTAAGAACACAGAATCGTTAATTTTCGACAAAAAAAAATGGGTAGAATGGACTTTTGAAATTAAATAAATAAAAAAATGTATTTTGAACGGAGTAAAGTTTGTCTCGTCAGCTACATAGTTTTATATATAGATACGTGGTCGATATGTAAAAAAATTTAAAGTTTACTCCATTAAAAACAAAAAAGTTTAAATTCAAAAATTTTATGATTTGAAAAAAAAAAAAACATTTCAAAATAATTTTTAAAAATGCTCTATTTCGAAATTTCTTTTAGGAACGCCCTATCGCCATACACTACATGAACATTTTATACACTACTCTACTAACAACTGCAGTAAGAAACATAGTAGCTTCCAGAAAAAAATAATTTTTTTAATTTACAATTTTTATTGCTTGCGTTATTTTTTGAATGCATGAAAATTCATGAAAATCACGCATTTGATTTAATGTAAATGCAGTGTTACGAAATATTTAAAAGATTTTTACTAATAAATTAGCTTTCTTTAGAGTACATGGATATAATAACAAAATTTTTTTAAATTTAATTTAACACTCATTTGAATAGCTACATATCTGGCGCTCTTCTCATATTATTACATACTTACCACCTGCATTCGCTTTCTCTTAAAAATTGCACGAAAAGTGAACTTAAGTTGCCACAAAATTAACCTTTCAACCAAGGCGTGGTCGTAAATTGTGCCTGTCGTTAATGTGTTGTAATAAAAGTATTTACTGGATTTTATTTATTTTATCGGTACTTACTTTTTTTTAGTGAACTCGTATTTCGTGAACAATAAATTCGTGCACTTAAGCAAAATGTTAGGCACAGATGAGTGGATGAGCAAATACTGAGAAAGTTAGTGTTGAAATTATATTCGTCAGCTACTCGCTATTTGACGTGCTGAAATAAAAAAGCTGAATATATTTTTTTTAATGCAGACACCCTCGTATAAAGTAGCAATTATGTGAATAACAAGTAGATATAAATGACAGCAGGTAAATATCTCTATAAAAACATGCGGGCTCATCAAACTCAAGCGCAAAACCACCAACATAAAATATTTGAAAATGCGACTGTGTGTGTGTGTGCATGTGAAGACCAATAAATCGTGCAATCATTTACATTGCGCTTAAAGAACTTGCAGATTGTATTGTTATAAGTGTGGCCAATAAATTTGTTTATAGCTCTGTGTATATACATATGTAAGTAAGCAACAAAAAAATGTGTGAGTTGTTATGAGAAATAAAGCTGGACAAAGTTAGTCTCTTGGCGCGATTCCCTCGATGTTTTCGGGGCAGCTCAAGGGAACATTTTTGGTTTTTTTTGGACTTTTTTTGGGTGATTTTGCTCAAAAAGTTACAGAATGATTCCTTAAACAGTTCTAAAATAGTGCTGAAAAATCCCAAATTGATCCCTAATACTATCCCGAAATTTCAAGTAGTCCCAACAAAAGCATCCTTAATGTCATTCCCAGCGATCCCGAACACATTTAAAGTTAAATTCAAATAATTGCGCATTATCCCAAGTTAACCGAAATCGACAAAAAGAAAATCTTAAATATGCTGATTCATTTAGGGACTCTAAACAGTTCGAAAATTAATCCGAAATAATATCTACTTGTATAGTAACCCATAAACTATATTAAAATAGCCTCTGTATGTTCAAGAAACAATCGTGATAATCTCAAAATTATATTGAAATAAAAAAAAAACTGAACCGCTAGATAATATTTCGAGTAAGTTCTACGAAACTGCAAAAATCGAATTAAAGAGTACTAAAATGGTTTCGAACGTTGAAAATTGGAAAAAAAGTTTAAAAATTTTGTGTACTTCTGAATCATTTTTGAACTATTTCTAAGACAAAGAATGTAGACAGAAAACATTTCAATTAATTAATCAAACCGAAAAAGTTTTTTTAAATAAAATTAAAAAAAAAAAATCTAAAGTCATGTTAAGCAACTTTCCTCATCTCCACCAACATCTCGGACTAACACATCGTTAACAGGCTCGTACAAAGCGTGCTCAAACTAGAATACCCGAACAGTTATGAAGAGCATATTTTGGTGGTAGCAGGTATTCCAGCAGGAGCGCGTACCCACATGAATGAACAGATTTTATTTTTTATCTTGATAGCTATTTATGTTTATTTGTATTTGTAATTGACTAAGCGCTGAATTGATGAACCTAATTTCCAAGTGATAGGAGCCCTCATCACATTTATTTGCGAAGAAATGCCAAGTTTAAGTGGTAATTTGATTTAGCTCACCACTAAATATCAGCGTAAAAAGAAAGCTTTTTAATACTTTGATAAATTGGGGTCGTAATTTTATAACACCAGCAGTAAATTTGTATGATGCGCATTACGAAATGTAAATCATTGACTTTGACTTACAAAAGTGACGCTTATTTCAAATAAATTATTGGTGGACTAAATTAGATAGTCTACTTGATCTTGGAGAGACTTCGTAAAAAGTAATCTCATAGATTTCTAGACTTTAACTTGTCACATACATTACTACTGTTTGGAAGAAAAATAAGTTTGAAGGATAACATAAATTTGGTTCCAGTAAGAAAAACGAAAGATGGCAGCACTCACCGAAAAAATTTACCGTTGATGAGAATTGCATTTGATTGATAAATCTGCTAGATATGAGAGAAACAGTAAAAACATTTAAATTTTTAGTGAAAAAGCTCTAGCATGATTACTTTGTTAGAAAATTTCTGTTGCATAGTGTTATACAAGCATGACTGCACTTGAACTGGAGCAGAATGAAAATCTTGCTTCGTATCTAAATGGAAAATGAAAAGTCTGAGCTGTAAAATGACCCTTTTTATATTGAATTACTTATTTTTATAGAAAAAAGAGAAAACCAACACAAAGCGGATTAGAATTCTGAAAAGAGCTGAGACAAGAAAATGTTTTCCATTAAAATAATTTTTTTTTAATTTTCTCTACTTAAAGCGCCCTTACATATAAACAAAAATATATATGTATATACACACAAAAAATGCAAAAATATGTATGGCAATAATTTAAATTTTAAATATCTCTGCCCTTTCATATTTATTTGCCTCATACCATGGTGTTGATTGTAATAAATCAAATCAAAAACAGACCGGAAACATGAAAGTTTAATGTCATTGAAGCGAGAAACTCAGCCCGCTCATAATTTGCCTCTCTGTACACATTAATTTTCTGCACAATCAAGTAATCAGCAGGACACAAGTGGATAAACACAGGTTTGATGGATCGCTACGAAGATATGCAAATAAGTTCAGATAAACGAATGGTATTTAGTTAGGCAGAGAAGTTGAGCAAAAGTTGCTAATGAATCAAAAATATTCAACTTGAATGTAAGAAATGTAGCGTTTGTAAATAAATTAAATATGAAGGAGTTCAAGTTGTTGAGGGTGGAGCGCAATTTACTTACTCAGTAGTTAGGTCTTTACTTTTAATTCTTTTATAGAGTGAAGGTGCAACCACTAAGGACTAAGAAGCGGTGGCTTACTGAAGCTATAGTAACATAGTAATTATAGCATTTCAACCCACTTAACAGTGTAATTACCGGTATAGAGCTGAGGATATTTTTTTGGCTATAAAAAATGTAATCTTTGACAGGTTCAGTGTCTTTCATTAGCCAGCATAAAAACGAGCTAAATATTTTATTCTAACGACAGCTGGCTCTACGTATTGGTATAACTGGGGCTTAACATAGCGAAGTGTTGGTAATTCATTTTTTCTTTATTTTTTTTTCTCACATTTTGTTTGGACCAAGCTTTGCTATGCTGATTTCGAACTGCAGCTACTAAGCCAGACACAACTTTGCTGATAATATTTCCAAGCCACCAAATTGTTCCGTTTAAGCATTTTTAACTTTACTATTAACAAATTAAGAAACTGACTCCACTTGCTATGAAAAATTTTAGGTTTTACTTACTGTTTTAATTTCTTTAAGAATTAATTTTTCATTTACGGCAACAGTTACGGTTCATTATATGGCTACGGCGAAGTTTCTGGCAAGAGTAACCGATCCGTTACTCTAATGTTTATGCTCAAATGAAGAATTAAGGTTTCATTTACGGCAACAGTTACGGCTCATTATATGGCTACTGCGAAGTTTATGCCAAGAGTAACCGATCCGTTACTCTAATGTTTATGCTCAAATGAAGAATTAAGGTTGCAGTTACGGCAACAGTTACGGTTCATTATATGGCTACGGCGAAGTTTATGGCAAGAGTAACCGATCCCTTACTCTAATGTTTATGCTCAAATGAAGAATTAAGGTTGCAGTTACGGCAACAGTTACGGTTCATTATATGTCTACGGCGAAGTTTCCGGCAAGAGTAACCGATCCGTTACTCTAATGTTTATGCTCAAATGAACTGCTATGGTTACGGTAGTGTATGATGGCTATGGTTACTCTCCAGTTGTGGTTAACCTTTCAGTTAGCACAGTGGCCACGGCTGTGTTTGAAGATATATCTGTGGCTGCGGTTACGGTTAAGGACAGTTTATATAACTTTAAAGTTACGGTAAGAGTTGAGGTTGGTTAAGGCCAGCTTTTTCTTATCGTCACCAACACCATTGGCATCATTGGTAGCATTGTCATCAAAATCAGGGTTCGTAGGGGCCTTCGTCCTTGCTGTTTCTATCCACTCCCCTTTCACTCCTCTTTCCCTTCTCTCTTTTTTTACTCGCTATCACTTTTTATTAATTCCATCTTATATATTCCTTTTAAAATTTCATTCTCTTGGTGTCTAATTTGGATTGTGTCCCAATTCCTCCCTAGACTTCAGGGTATTTTGCTGAATTCTGAAAAATTTTAAACAGCACCCTGCAAAATTCCTAGAGAAACTAGGTCTTAATCTCGCTGAAGCTCTATCGCACTACATTATTATTATTATTGTTACTATAGTGTCTTTGGAAAGCAGTATCCTCATACCAGCTTATAGCTCTTAACTCTGTTATTTCAAATTTCCATGCTGTGTGTTTTTAATTTATGTGCTCCTTTGTATCTTTTGCTTTTACCGTGTTCCAGTAACATTATATTACATTATCCAACTAGCAACTCAGGTAGCATAGAGCTTAGTGTCTCAAATTGGTTTATTAAAATTTTCATCCTTGCTGGAATGTTATTAGAAATGGCAGAGTGTACAGAGTTATACACACTTACTCGCAGCTAGTTTTGCTCCTGCGCTCTTTTAATAATTCCATTTTAGAAGTGAGTCCTAAGAGCACTTCCTTGCTACACAAACACTTGACTTTGGTCGACTACTTGCAAAACCTTTTACTGTTTCATTGAAGCGCTCCTTTCGCCACTTTATTTTCAACCACTTTGGTAGTACCAAAAAGAAAAAACAAAAAAAACGAAAGCAAGAGTAAAATTGAGATTTTAATATTGGAAGATTTTCCATTTCAATTTCGTTGAAACGACATTGCTGCCAACCCACCAACCCCACCAACCATACAACCAACTACTTCTCGTATTTTATCTTGTGTGAATTTTCAACTTGACTTTAATGTGTTCATGTTATTGAGGCTTTTAAAAGATTGTTGTTGTTGTTGCTGTTGTTGTTTTTGTTGTAGCAGCAGTAGCAGCATGAAATGTGGTTACTCGTTGTGTAATTATTGCTATTTTTGTCGTCACCACTTAACTGGTGCGTTGAGCACATAAACCCATTAACTGTCGAAGCGGTCGTTTTTGTGCTTTTGTTTATTTTTAGGGCGTAAGTTTATAGGAAGCCGTAAAATATTTGCCATTACTTTCATTAAAAAAATTTGGACCACACATACATACAAGAGACTACTTCTTGTTAAAAATTGCACATAATAAAGTATTAGCTTTAATGAATCGACCTCATTACTTGTGGCTACTTAGTCGTGGGCGCGGTATCTAAACCAAAACTCGTTTCTGCCGTAGCTGAAAACTTTAATAAAATAATTTTACACTTGCAACTATGGAACTTTACCAAATAATTTCTAGTCACAATCAAATGCCTAACATATCTCATAGAAATAAGAAATTTTAAGCTTTTTCGAAAATTTTATTGATATGTAATTTTTTTTATTTTGATCCAGTCTAATGTGCAGTCAGTTGGCTATGTGTTTTAAACAAAAAAATTTTGTCAGAATACAACTAAAATATTTGGTGTGATAAACCTTCGAAGAGATAACGAACGAATTTGAATAGAACGGATATTAAATTTCAGGAGCACCAATGTTTTTGGAATATTTTGTTCTATATTCGAGGCTTAGAATATTTTCGAAAAATATTTACCAAAAAAAAAAGTCTGACTATGACTGATCTGGAAGAAACAAGTCACTTGGGAAGGCAGAGCTAATATAAAACCGAAATTAAGCGCCCCAAAGTATACAACACTTTTCCATTTTTTTTTTTTTTTTATTCGAATATTTTTTTCATTCGCTCCTAACCACGACTACACATTGCCTGATATTTCGACTTCGGATTCCAACACCGTTTCAAATATTTTCTCTTTAACATCATCATGCATGAATATTTTCCAAGGAAGTGGGAGTCCCTATAGCCTCTGTGCAAGGGCACTCACATTGACATGGTCTAAAGAAACTCCATCTCCATTCATTATATACCTTTCCCTTAGATTTCGAAATGTGTGCAAAGCTATTTCAGCCAACCACCCAAAATAGATGGAGAAAAATTCATCATCGGAGGGAGACTTGAGTCATGCTAGCTGAATTTCGAACAGGTTGAACGTTTACCTATCCAAACTCAATCCCACCATAACGTATACTTCCCTGTTCAATAAAATTAACCCTTCTAACAACAATCTCACTCTGACCCAACCGATTTGAAACTGACAGTTTAGTTGGATTTTCGTTAGTAGAACTTCAGTAGTAGAGGAAGGGAAGACCACGACTGATACGAAGTGCTGAAATCTCTAAGGCCTTTAAACTTCAATAAATAATAATGAGTAACCTATGAGGTATGTCTGCAACAAAAAACGAAACAAATTTGCTCTCTAACGTACACAAATTTAATAAGCGAGAAAGAAATTCAATAAGCGATCACAAATGACTAATTGAAATGCCTAGTAAAGCTGAAAAAATTTTTTTGTTTTAAAGCTCTTACGCATTCACATACGAGCGACTTTTTACTTACCTACTCATATATTATTTCTTTCATGCAATCCCTAGTGTATAGCCTTTGCATAACAAACTCTATACAATTCGCTTTGATTATGTATTCACTTTTAAATACATAGTATATAGATTTACATTTCTCAAAGTTAACTTTACATTTGACCTTTTCTTTTTGTGCACAGATTTAGTCCGGTTTGCCCACAACGCCTACCCGATATATCGAACGAGACAGCCGCCTTAGAACGTATGCCCAAAGGGCGTTTGGAATATTTAAAACGTCTACTGCCCTATCTACAAAATCAATCGGAAGATTGCCTTTATTTGAATATTTACGTGCCAATACAAGGTGAGTGTCATTTGGAAATAATAAAAAAAGAGAGAAATATATACCTACATCTCTGTCTATAAATTAGTTTGTGCGTACGTGTTTGTAAATTTTTTTTTATAATGTATGTGTGTGCAAGTTTGTGAATTCCAAAATTTAAACTGAAGAAATTTTGATAACGGTTACTTCAACGAATTGTTGGTATTTGCATGTATTGACAGCTGTCAGCTATTAACTTATAACAGTCAATTTGCAAAAGCAACCTTCATGTAATAATTTATATTGGGTTACACGAACGCAAGCAGTGTGAGACCCTACTCTCTGGGTCATGCTCACAACAATATCGATGACCGCGAGCAGCTAGGTAAACTGGCAAAGGCGGAGCAAACATATTTCCAACAGCAGAGAGCAGAGCTCCTAGCAGTTTAATAAGTCGAGGAAAGAAGTTTGGAAGACAGACGAGAAGGGATTTAAAGAAATGCCGGCATCTGTTACACTGGGTAGCCGTAGTCTTTAGGCACTTAAGGCGCTTGCAAAATCACTTCATCACTGCCATCAGCAAAATTTATCGAACGTAAAAAATTTTATTAAACGAATAAATTAGTGAATAATGTTAAGCTGGAAGCAATTAATTATGTCAGGAAAAGCATAGGGGATAAAAACAGGCAGCACCCCCGCAGCTGTCAAAGTCAAACTGACACCTCAACAGCTGTTTTTACAATTTCAAGGTCAACTGCAGTCGGATAGATATCAATCTGGGAAAAACTTTTTATTTTCCTTAATTTTTTTTATTAATTTATTTTTTTTTTATTTCATTTCATTTCATTTTATTTCATTTTATTTTATTTTATTTTATTTTATTTTATTTTATTTTATTTTATTTTATTTTATTTTATTTTATTTTATTTTATTTTATTTTATTTTATTTTATTTTATTTTATTTTATTTTATTTTATTTTATTTTATTTTATTTTATTTTATTTTATTTTATTTTATTTCATTTTATTTTATTTTATTTTATTTTATTTTATTTCATTTTATTTTATTTTATTTTATTTTATTTTATTTTATTTTATTTTATTTTATTTTATTTTATTTTATTTTATTTTATTTTATTTTATTTTATTTTATTTTATTTTATTTTATTTTATTTTATTTTATTTTATTTTATTTTATTTTATTTTATTTTATTTTATTTTATTTTATTTTATTTTATTTTATTTTATTTTATTTTATTTTATTTTATTTTATTTTATTTTATTTCATTTCATTTCATTTTATTTTATTTTATTTTATTTTATTTTATTTTATTTTATTTTATTTTATTTTATTTTATTTTATTTTATTTTATTTTATTTTATTTTATTTTATTTTATTTTATTTTATTTTATTTTATTTTATTTTATTTTATTTTATTTTATTTTATTTTATTTTATTTTATTTTATTTTATTTTATTTTATTTCATTTTATTTTATTTTATTTTATTTTATTTTATTTTATTTTATTTTATTTTATTTTATTTTATTTTATTTCACTTCAGTTCATTTTATTTCATTTTATTTTATTTTATTTCATTTTATTTTACTTCATTTTATTTTATTTTATTTTATTTTATTTTATTTTATTTTATTTTATTTCACTACAGTTCATTTTATTTCATTTTATTTTATTTTATTTTATTTTATTTTATTTTATTTTATTTTATTTTATTTTATTTTATTTTATTTTATTTTATTTTATTTTATTTTATTTTATTTTATTTTATTTTATTTTATTTTATTTTATTTTATTTTATTTTATTTTATTTTGTTTTATTTTATTTCATTTCATTTCATTTTATTTTATTTTATTTCATTTTATTTTATTTTATTTTATTTTATTTTATTTTATTTTATTTTATTTTATATTATTTTATTTTATTTTATTTTATTTTATTTTATTTTATTTTATTTTATTTTATTTTATTTTATTTTATTTTATTTTATTTTATTTTATTTTATTTTATTTTATTTTATTTTATTTTATTTTATTTTATTTTATTTTATTTTATTTTATTTTATTTTATTTTGTTTTATTTTATTTCATTTTATTTTATTTTATTTTATTTTATTTTTTTTTATTTTATTTTATTTTATTTTATTTTATTTTATTTTATTTTATTTTATTTTATTTTATTTTATTTTATTTTATATTATTTTATTTTATTTTATTTCACTTCATTTTATTTTATTTTATTTTAAATTATTTTAATTTTTTTATTTTATTATATTTTTTTTTATTTTATTTTATTTTATTTTATTTTATTTTATTTTATTTTATTTTATTTTATTTTATT
>OX608079.1:6384728-6402228 GCA_951509765.1 Sphenella marginata | reverse complement strand
AAAGCTTTATCAAGATTCAAAAGAAAATTTATAGTTCAAATACAGCTTCAATAAATTTTCCATGGATAAATATCAGCAAAGTAATTTAATTAGTTGCAAAAAGCTTTTGGATTACAATTTACAATTTTGTAAAAATAAAAGAATCGTGGATTAAGTTATCTACACTTTAAAGTCATGGTAGACTTAAAAGGTTTCAGTCTATGACAATGACATTTAAAAATTTGGCATTTTGTTGTATTAGTAGCAAAATTTTATGGCGCCAAGCTAACATTTTAATGTAGTTGTGGGTATGATTGCATGACTTTCGTTTAAAATTGTATCACTTTCCTAGACAGAACTAAGCCTTTCACTAATGACTAGGATTAGGGCTGAAACAATAGCATTGGTATAGGGTTCAAAGTGTATATCAGCCATCAAAAGCTAAAAGCGAGGACCATCCTGTATCTAAGTCAAGGACACGCTGAATAAGCTGGAGCTACCTTCCAAACCTATGAGCAGCTGATTTGAGTCGTAGTAAACCACTTTCTAGCAAGAAGTCTTCTTCATTTATATAGAAATATAAGCAAATTTATAAAGTCAAAAGCGTCGCGTGGTGGGGTGTGCAAGCATTTATAGCAATTGTAAAGCTCTTTAGCCAAACTTGCTTTGAATATCGCACGCGCCACAAACAAAGTCTGCCCTAATTGAATAATTCCCAATAATTGACTTAAACTTTCTTTTAAGTACTCATATTTCCTAAAGCTTGTGTCATTCTGGTGCATCTGCCTTTTTTTTTTTTTTTTTTGGAAAATTTAAATCCTATTTTTCGGAAAACTTAAGAAATTATCGAATATTCAGCAAAAGTTTGTGCCAACAAAAACACAAAAAAAAATAAGCCAAACCAAATGCAAATTCTACAACGAGCAAACAAAAAGTGGCAAACTTTTGTAAAAACTTTGACTTTAGCTGACTTGCCAAATGGTAAAGAACAAAGACAATACGAATATGAAAAGTATGAAACTTATGGAAACGAAAAAGAAAAAAAACAAGAAGAAATCGATGCGAAATGATAATGAAAGCAATTGTGCTACTAATGAGTGTATGTAACAAGAAATGTGCACTTGAAGATTGGTAAGACGGCAATTGTGGCAAAAGTAGGTAGAAGCTCGAATCATTGGTAGTGAAATGCACACGAATAGGCGCCAAATGTACAGTAGCTGTCACACAAAATGTTTCACTTGCTTAGTCTAATAGTTTTCGAAATTCCACTCAACTAAAATTTATGTTTTAATTTTACAAAAGTTAAATAGATTTTTTAGTTTTAAGAATCTTTTGTACTAGAGCTTCCAGGATAATGGAAAAATATGAAATTGTCATAGTCGTCTACAATTTCGAAAAATTTTCGGATATTTCGCATAAGCTTGAAAATGCATTTCTATGTCAGAAAAATTAATTTTTTTATACGAAATTACCAAATGATTTTAGCGGCAAAGGTTTTTCTTTTAAATATTACAAGTATTTAGTGTGCCATTTTGTGTGGCACTCACTGTATATGAAAATGGAACGATGTCGTGCTTGCAGCACACTAAGATAATACATATTTAAGCATAAACTCACATAGATATACTTATTATATACCCTAGAACTTAGCTAGATATTTTAAGAGTATCTACTTATAAAAGCTCTCATTTTGGAAACCTGGGTAATAAAGCGCATACTATAAAGCCCACTACACAATTTTTCCAGTCACATTTCCAAATCAAAACAAATGAAGCCTCAAAAGTTTTCAATTTACTGAATTCTTACAAAACTTGAAAAAACCATAAGTGAAGACTTCGAAAGAGAATTTATAAACAGTTCTTAAAAATAGTGAAAAAAAATGACTTTCATAAATATGTTTTATTGTCAATGTTGAGCTTATTTATAGCTTTTAAATTTAACATCCCTTAAAGCATAAATTCTATTAAATTTGTTAGCGTATTTTTTTACCTAGAAATTTTGAACTGCCTCCGAGCTTTGAAACATGTCGAAAGTTTGAAATAAAATGCTCTGCGAAAATTCCATTCTGAGCTTTTTTTTATAGCTTTTAAATTCAACATCCCTTAAAATATAAATTCTATTAAATTTGTTAGCGTATTTTTTTTCCTAGAAATTTTGAACTGTCTCCGAGCTTTGAAACATGTCGAAAGTTTGAAATAAAAAGCTCTGCGAGAAGTTACTCAAAAATCAATCCCAAGATTCCCTGCGTTTTTGTAGAGTTCGCCTAAAAAGAATTTTTAAAATGAGCGAAAGGGTTAAGTTCAATAAAAGCTTTAAATAAAGAGCTTTCGTTATATTGTGACTTTATTGGCTTAACAAATTTATAAAGGCAAACTTGCGTGCTATTTATACATAACAAAAAAAAAATTATTTTGGCAATGTATAGGTTTTAGAAACTAACATGGAAATTTGTAAATATTTTAGCATTTTTGTCCATAATGCTTAGTAGCGTCTTGCAGGGTATATACACACACATACATACATGAATACATATATATGCACCGAAAAAGCAATGTAGATGTTCACTTACATTCTGACTTAGTTTCGCAACAGCCCATTTTGTCACAGTTCAATAATTTTGAAAAGACGCAGTGATAGCAAATATTAAACTTTCTCTATGCCTGAATATACATACATACCTTCACGTATACATATATAACCTACCGATATATTTTGTAAGCAGTGCTTTTGGAAGGACCACTCACGAGTCAGTCGCTTTTGGATACAGTCGGATAGGAGATTGTAAATGGAACCACCAAAGTAGATGACTCTCGAGAATAGGTCACGTCAAAACTTCTTGTAAAAGTGCAACCTATCTGAAAGTTTCTTACCAAAGCTACGCTTTCACTGAGCGTATTTGAAAATTTGTTTCTTAGAGTACAGTGGACTCGTGGCATCTTAAGTGTTGACTACTCCAAATTTGGCACTCTAACTATATCTCTACATAACATTTTTTTATGTCCCAATGTAGAACAAAGAACAAGAAACAATGCCATAACAAAAGTGAACAACAAAAGAAGTCTTTATTTTGCAAAAGTGATACAGCTTATCGGCGTGGGAAATCAAAATAAGTTTGATTTTGTTACACTTTTGCCACCTCAGTGCTTTTGCGACTTACAGACGTTACGAAAATTTATTGTACGTAGTAGCGGCCTATAAGAATTATTCTACTTATACATATATGTACATATGTACGACTACATGGTTATACAGAAATATGTGACTGTACTTACATACGTATGCGTGGGAGCTTTTGCGAAAAAGTTGTACAAAGTTTGCAGATTTTTGGAAAGTCATTTAAAATTTGAACTAGCTTAGCAAAATTTAAATGCTTATTTGAATTTTAACAATTACGAAGTGGGGTTCGATGGAGAGTGCTGATAAAAATTGTCCTCTTAACTCTCTAACCCTTTCACTCTCTGGAGTGTTCTTAATTTTTGAACTGATAGATGAATTAGTTTAATGCAACTGTTAGATTTGGCTAAAGGCTAAAATGTATTCTCAAAATCTATTCCCAAAATCTAGTGTTTGTATGTGGTTTCTTATTCTTTCTGTGTTCCTTATCATTACTTTTACCACCATAAATCTTTATTTATATGCATCCAATGTCAAAATAAATTATCAATAACAACTAATGTTATTCAATGGATGAATCTGTGTTATTGCAGTGGGAATCGCGAAATGTAATAATCCAAATGAAATTGCCGAAAAGATTTCAAAGAATCGTATATATATGTATGTGCCTGCAGGAACTTAAGTGGTAAAGGTGGAAAGCTGTCGATGGTTTCGAATATAGCGATTACTTTGAAATAAGCTATCGATTTATCGACACTGTGGAGACTTAGAGATATGCCACAAAATTTTATCGAATGAAGGCTGCTTGTCAGAAAAAAGGATTAAAGAGACGTCAAAATCGTAATATCAATTGTAGAATAATATTTTAGAGATGTATTATTAATCGGAGCACACGCGCACACTTCCTAAAATATTATCGATACCAACAATAGTAGTAAAATATTGGTCCTAGTATCAATAAGTAAAATCCATCTCCATAAATCCCAGGCCAAAAGTACGTGCTGGAGTGTTTATTATAATTTGGTTGCAGCCATAAAATATTCGACACAAATAAAAAATTCAGAAATACGGCAAAAAAAAATATTATAGGTAACACTTTATATAGAGATACACACTTTTCTATGTACATACATCCACATCGCTTGTGCAGCAAGCGACAAATCATAAATAGTCACTGTGAGAGGAAGAGTTCGCGGCTATAAAATATGCAAACAACAAAACCTGGAAACAACATAAACAAAGGAGTAAAGCACAAAGGACTATAAACAGCATTCTCATCATTAAACATTTAGGTCAACTGGCTATAAAGCACGGCAGGTGAAGTGTATGCGGGTGTGCTAATAAATACACTGTAGCCAGCTTTGAATCTATGCTGGTTTTACACTTTTCTAAGAGAATTTTGTGTGTGTTTTTAAGTGTCACAATTTTAAACAAAAGCATTGCGTTTTTTATGTTTGTATTGAAGGCATAGAGAAGGGGAAAATTCTTAATGAGAGATTTTAGAATTTCCACATATAGGTCACTATCACTATCACTATCACTATCACTATCACTATCACTATCACTATCACTATCACTATCACTATCACTATCACTATCACTATCACTATCACTATCACTATCACTATCACTATCACTATCACTATCACTATCACTATCACTATCACTATCACTATCACTATCACTATCACTATCACTATCACTATCACTATCACTATCACTATCACTATCACTATCACTATCACTATCACTATCACTATCACTATCACTATCACTATCACTATCACTATCACTATCACTATCACTATCACTATCACTATCACTATCACTATCACTATCACTATCACTATCACTAGAACTATCGCTATCGCTATCACTATCACTATCACTATCACTATCACTATCACTATCACTATCACTATCACTATCACTATCACTATCACTATCACTATCACTAGCACTATCGCTATCGCTATCACTATCACTATCACTATCACTATCACTATCACTATCACTATCACTATCACTATTACTATCACTATCACTATCACTATCACTATCAATATCACTATCACTATCACTATCACTATCACTATCACTATCACTATCACTATCACTATCACTATCACGATCACTATCACCAGCACTATCATTTAAAAATATAAACGCCCCCCAAAGCAGTTTTGCCCTTAGTGACACTTTGAACGAAAATATTCCATAAATAATTTTGTTTAAGTTTATATTAATTATTACAATTGAAGTGAATTCAATTAAGCTAATTAAATTTCGCCGTTGACTTCATAGCAAATATTTGAGAACAACAGAAGAAGTGGTAAAAAAATTATGTTGACTACAGCAAATATGAGAGAAGGGAAAATAAACGGTAGGCGAAGCACAAAATTAATGGAAATTATGAATAAATAAATTGAAGTGTATGCAGGTAAATATTTGCATAGTCGAAAAGAAAAATATAAATAATGCAGGCATGCTTTAATGTCACTGACATTCCTCACACACACTTGCATAAACATGTTTGTAACTTTATATACATGTTTGTGAGAGCTTTCATGTAGTGTGAGAGCTTACATACATACATAACTTACATGAGAACTTTTTGTACAAATTATGTAAAATAGTTGTTGTTTTATTTAAACGCATTCTTGTGCGCCGTTAAGAGGTTTCATATTTTGTATTTTATTTTGTTTTATTTTGGAAGACTTTGTCCTACTTGATTCGCTTTTCAACTAAAAGTTGGCAGCTGCCGCTTACAAAATTTTGCTAACGACTTATCATAAAACTACAACTATAACATGTTCGCTTAAAATGAGTAATCAAAAGTTTCAAAGTAATATGAAAATGAACTAAAAAGTGTTACTATTTGTTTTTCGGAATTATTCTTCTGTATGAACGCTTGTGTGCTTTTAGAAACTGCAATAAAATGTCAACTTTGCAATTTTTTAGTACTCAAGCGAGCGCGGCAAGCAATAAAAATTATATTAAATTATATAAAGTGGTTTCATAAAATGTTAAGCAACTGCAAATTTGAAAGGGTTAATTCAGGTTATTAATGTGTTTTAATATAGTTTAGCTTTATTGAAATTCAATTTAAAGTAGATATTTTTTCAATGGATTGCGTAGCAGATATTATCTAGTTATGGAGAAGTTTTCATGAGTGGGTCCAATTGACCCAATATACATACTAAATGCTTGAAAAAATATAATTGATTAATATGTATAACACATGAATCTATGAACTAAAATTATTTTTTTCTTTTAAATATATACATACACTAGCAGGGTACCCGGCGTTGCTCGGGATGTAAGTAGTTAGGGGGCCTTTCAAAATCAATAATATACTTTAAGATTTCATATTTATATAATATAGCAGGGTACCCGGCGTTGCTCGGGATGTAAGTAGTTAGGGGGCCTTTCAAAATCAATAATATACTTTAAGATTTCATATCTATATAATATAGCTGACCCGGCAAACTTCGTTCTTCCCATAATAGATTTTTTTATTAATTTTTCACTACTTCATTGTGCATACAACTTCAAAAATATAAAATTTTAGTATTCCGTTTAAGGCTACACGATACACAAAATTTTAGTTTTCTGTCCCGGAGCGTAAGTAAATAGCGAAAAAAATTTTCCTACACGGGAACACGCCACATAGAGCTATTGATATCATTGATCTCCTGATCAATTTTCAGGTCCTAACTTTAAACGCTTTTACGATAACCCTACTTTTATGCGGAAAAATTGTTTTGATATCATTTAGCTCTATACCAATTTCCAGGTTCCTGCCTTAAATACTTTTGGAGATATTTAGCTTGAAAAATTAGTATGGGAGGTGCCACGCCCCCCCTTTCGTTAACCCCAATTTTTTTGGAGGTGGTAGGGATCGATCTCGTATAACCCCTCACCAAATTTCAGTGGTGTAACCCGAATACTTCCAGAGATACGGACTATGAAAAATTCCATTTGTATGGGAGGTGCCACGCCCACTTTTTCGTTATACCCAGTTTTTTTGGAGGTGGAAGGGATCGATCTCATATAATCTCTCACCAAATTTAAGTGGTCTAACCTAAATAGTTCAAGAGATATCGACTAAGAAGTATTTCATTCGTATGGGAGGTGCCACGCCCACTTTTTCGTTATACCCAGTTGTTTTTGGAGGTGGTAGGGATCGATCTCATATAATCTCTCACCAAATTTCAGTGGTCTAACCTAAATACTTCCAGAGATATCGACTAAGAAGTATTTCATTCGTATGGGAGGTGCCACGCCCACTTTGTCGTTATCCCCAGTTTTTTTGGAGGTGGTAGGGATCGATCCCATATAACCCCTTACCGAGTTTCAATGATCTAACGAAAATACTTCCAGAGATATCGACTAAGAAGTATTTCATTGGTATGGGAGGTGCCACGCCCCCTTTTTCGTTATTTCCAGTTTTTTTTGTAGGTGGTAGGGATCGATCTCATATAATATCTCACCAAATTTCAGTGGTCTAACCTAAATACTTCCAGAGATATCGACTAAGAAGTATTGCATTCGTATGGGAGGTGCCACGCCCACTTTGTCGTTATCCCCAGTTTTTTTGAAGGTGATAGGGATCGATCCCATATAACCCCTTACCGAGTTTCAATGATCTAACAAAAATACTTCCAGAGATATCGACTAAGAAGTATTTCATTGGTATGGGAGGTGCCACGCCCCCTTTTTCGTTATCCCCAGTTTTTTTTGAGGTGGTAGGGATCGATCTCCTATAATCTCTCACCAAATTTCAGTGGTATAACCTAAATACTTCCAGAGATATCGAATAAGAAGTATTTCATTCGTATGGGAGGTGCCACGCCCACTTTGTCGTTATCCCCAGTTTTTTTGGAGGTGGTAGGGATCGATCCCATATAACCCCTTACCGAGGTTCAATGGTTTAACATAAATACTTCCAGAGATACGGACAATGGAAAATTCCATTTGTATGGGAGGTGCCACGCCCCCTATATATATCAAAATATTTTTTAGCCTGTGACCATCCCTGGAAGATGTACAGTGGGTGTGTAAAATTTGGTTACGATCGGTTTATAAGTTTAGGACGCAAGTCGATCTATACCTATTTACATAATTTGAATTTTATATATATAGATAAATAGATATTTAAAAAAAATTTCCAAAAAAAAAGCTTTTATCAGAAACGTGTATTTAATACAATGTAACATATTTAAATACCAATATGTCATCATTTTAATTAATTTTTGTTTTTTTTTTTAATAAACTACATGTTTGAAAAATTTAAAAAAAACATATATATACAATTTTTTTTTAAACAATTGACTTTTAAAGTTCTAACCCTGTTTATTAAAATTTTTTTTTTGGTATAATATAATGTTTTTACACGCCCGCAATTATCAAAAAAATGTCTAAAAATAAGATTATGGTTGCATAGAGAAAATGTATCTGTATGCAAAATTGCATCAAAATCTGAACTAAAAGTATTTTTTTTCTTTTAAATATTTAGATAAATACTAATGTTAAACAATTAAAAAAAAAATAGAAAAATTACGCAAATTTAGTTTCTATAAAATTTTTTTTAGAAAGGCCTATTTTATATACAATAATACATATATCAAAATACTAAAATGTCTTTATTTTAATTAATTTTTTATTTTTTATTTTTATTAAATTTCATATCTCACAATTTTTTCAAAAAATGATGAAAACAACACAATTTAAATTTCTTGAAAAAAAAATTTTTTCCTAAAAGCCAGCAATCATTACTAAGAAAAATAATCGATAATTAGCAAATTGATATTAATACTTAAAATTTTGAATATTTCAATTGTGCCAAATCGCATTGTACTTAATATCACAAAGGTTTTAAACAATTCTATAGTACCCTGTTTACTACTTTCTAAATATATTTCCTAGCTTTAATTGCAGAGTATTAAATATTGAAGTCAACTAGCAGATCTAGCAATCGGCTTTCAAACTTGCACTTTTCAAAGTAAAATTCTTCTTCACCACTATGAAGATGAGTGCGCATAGTTATCTATGAGTACCCTTTGACAATGTACTTAAAGAAGTCAACCCATGTGCATAACAACATTGGTATTTATGTACGCTTTAGGGTTGTCAATAATTTCAAGTCAAAGTTGTATTTCTGGTATATTTGAATTTTGAAAAAGAACGAGTTAGGGAGACCTTCCCTAGTACACATATCTAAAAGCGTTACATTTCTAGATAAAAAAATAGCTGCCTATGTTCATATGTATGTTGGTACCTGTGTACCTGTATTACTAATAGCTTTCCATAACAGCATCTACCCGCTCAATAAATTCTTGCATCGCCAGGATAAAGTCTCGTCTGATTTTTCTGCAAAGCACAAATACTTGAAAAGCCGCTTGCAAAACAGCATACCTTTCATTTTGTAAAATTTACAGTCACTTTCCACATGAATTGAGTGCATAAATAGATCAATGAGTTTGTGGCAGGGGTATCATTCAGCAGCATTTTTATTAGGTCGTATATGTTGATTTTTAAGAATTGCATGATTTTTATTGCACAATTTGTATTGCACAATAGATTTCCTTGTATATGTACATAAATATGAAGCTACTTATTTTTCGCGTTTCTCTGTTTTAATTTGCTTCCTTGATCTAAGATTAGTTGTAATGAAGTTTCTTCTTCGTTTGACTGTGGAAGCGCACGACAATTGAATGTACAATAAATGGAATTCATTGAGTGTTTTCGCTGGAATTTATCTGTAAAAAATGAACCTAAGTCGTATGTGAGAACAGAAATGTTGGACTGAGCCTGAAATTTACTTTTCAGTTACCTTTCGAGTATAAACAGCCAGTTCTTTTTGTCAAAGAAAGTTCGATCAAAACAAGTTTGTCCTTTGCCCCTTTTTCCATTTGTCTGTTTAAATCATAATGTTCTCTCATTGGAACTACATTTCCTTTCAAACCCTACCAAGAGCTGTGACTGTTAAATATCTTTCGCTCCTCATTTTTATATTCTTTACTTTCATTGCGTTTAATCCTCGCCGCCTTAAACTTATTCACGGTATTGAACCCACTGGCTTAAAAATATTTTCATCCGTCACTTAAGTGATTAATTTACTTTCTGCCATTTTTCTGGTTATCATACAGAGCCAGTTTCGAGACGCGCAAGCCAACCTTTTTGCCACTTTTCCAGCTGGTATTATGAAGTTAGTGGCACAATTGCGCTTATTGCCTCCAATATTAGTGTACCCCCTCAAGTGTTATTTTTCATCTTTATAAATTTGAATTTCTACGAGCTGAGCATACAGACTTTCACTGTTTACTTTCAAGCGCTTCGTCTCTCATCTTATTTGTTCAGCATATGCATGTGTATGTGTTTACTCACATGTATGTGTATTTAAATATTTATTTTTTTCTACCTTTAAATCAGCTGGTTTCATATATTTTAAGTCGAAAGAAAATTGATGACTACGCCAGCTCGAGTGTCAGGATACATTTGCTCTTCTTTCAATACTTTGTAAAATGTATCCTTATTTTTATTTTGTAGGTTTCCTTTTATAATACGGTATATGTGTGTACACATCTACATATATGCATATTAGACTGTGCTGAAAACAAAAGAATTTGTTTACCGAAAATGACTGAGTTCAAGGACATAAAAAACGTTTTTTCATAAAAATATTTTTGTTTATAATTATTTTTCAGAATAGAGAAGTAATATTTAAATTATAAAAATAACAATGGTCATTAAAAAAAGGCCATCATGAGCAATGTTAAATCTAGCTTAACTTCTACAGCGTGCCGAAATCCATCGTTCTGATAGCCCAAAGGTTGATAGAACATCGCAAAATTTATCTGATTAACAACTATAGTAGTTTCAAAAACGCAACTACAACAAAAGAAATTTCGGGTTGCACTTAATTTTCTATCTTTATTGTAACTAAAATATCACATAATCAATTAAGAATATTTAAAATAATAAAACTTTAAAGAGCTTCCAAAATAAAATCACGGGCTTAGTCATTTAATACGATTTTTACAGCTTGACTACTCTAAAGGAATATAAAAAATATTTTTATTTGGAACTACTTTTTGAAGGAATTTGACTTAAAAAAAAAACAAACAAAAAAAAAAACAGAACAAAAAATTTATGCGGACAAAAAATTTATCAGAAACTTTTTTTAGTATTTCTTTTTCTCCAATCTAAAAAAAAGACTTCAATTTCAAAAATAACACCCAGTCTAATGTATGTCTAAGTATATACACCAACTTTCATCCTTCGTCTCGTTAAATGTCTGGCTGTTGACTTTGCTAGAAGCCGTCGTACACACAACCCACAAACACCACCAAATCATGATTATGTTGCTACTTTCGCTGGCGTTCATGTCGATTTGCTTTCATATGTATTTTGTATTATATTTTCATGTCACCGGCACCGTTACTCAACCTGTAATCGCATTCGCCGGGAAATATGCAATTTGTCGTTAGGATTTGTGGCTTTTGCAATTTCGATGTATTATCGTTTAACAACATTAGGTGGCGTTCAACCGTAAAACTGCTCAAGCAAATTGCTGATAGAAGAAAAAGTACAACCGAGAATTGTATTGACAAGTAATCGAAGTTTAAAATGTCGCTTATGTGTAGATAATAAATTTGTTTACTTAAATTCAACATTTTTAAACTTGATGTGTCTCATTTGATTTTATTTCTTACTTTTCATTACAATAAATAAAGTTTATTATTTTATTTAATTTTATTTTGTTTTATTTTATTTGATTTTATTTGATTTTATTTTATTTTATTTTATTTTATTTTATTTTATTTTATTTTATTTTATTTTATTTTATTTTATTTTATTTTATTTTATTTTATTTGATTTTATTTTATTTTATTTTATTTTATTTTATTTTATTTTATTTTATTTTATTTTATTTTATTTTATTTTATTTTATTTTATTTTATTTTATTTTATTTATTTTATTTTATTTTATTTTATTTTATTTTATTTTATTTTATTTTATTTTATTTTATTTTATTTTATTTTATTTTATTTTATTTTATTTTATTTTATTTTATTTTATTTTATTTTATTTTATTTTATTTTATTTTATTTGTAAGTTATGAGCAAGCTCGAGACCAGTTAACAATAATTCTAAACGAATTAATATTGTCAGTTTTTGGGAAAAATTGATAATTGAAGAAAAATTACAAAGAACAAATCTACAGCGATGGATAGGATTGCATGTTTCAGAGTTTCCAGGCTCATCATCAGATCCCTTTTCGGACACGGATTCGAACTCGTGTCTGCACCAAAGCCGCTGTTAGAAAATTCCAACACTAAGCAATGATGCCCTGTGACGTCACAATGCACTTATCTCCACTTCAATTAATTCCCTTTTGTTTGTTTGTTCTTGCCAACAGTATACACAAAATTTCTTAAGACATGCAGTCTTTATGTTATAATGTGTGTTGGTCTTGTTGTTTGTACATATTTACATATGTACATAAACCCGTGCTTTGGTTTCAATGTATTTTGTTGTTGGATTTTGCGGTCTATTTTGTTTACAAATTTGTAAGTTATGAGCAAGCTCGAGACCAGTTAACAATAATTCTAAACGAATTAATATTGTCAGTTTTTGGGAAAAATTGATAATTGGAGAAAAATTACAAAGAACAAATCTACAGCGATTGCTTAGTGTTGGAATTTTCTAACAGCGGCTTTGGTGCAGACACGAGTTCGAATCCGTGTCCGAAAAGGGATCTGATGATGAGCCTGGAAACTCTGAAACATGTAATCCTATCCATCGCTGTAGATTTTTTCTTTGTAATTTTTCTCCAATTATCAATTTTTCCCAAAAACTGACAATATTAATTCGTTTAGAATTATTGTTAACTGGTCTCGAGCTTGCTCATTATTTTATTTTATTTTTTTTTATTTTATCTTATTTTATTTTATTTTATTTTAAATTAAATTATTTTATTTTTTTATTTTATTTTAAATTATTTTATTTTATTTTACTTTTATTTTATTTTATTTTATTTTATTTTATTTTATTTTATTTTATTTTATTTTATTTTATTTTATTTTATTTTATTTTATTTTATTTTATTTTATTTTATTTTATTTTATTTTATTTTATTTCATTTTATTTCATTTCATTTCATTTCTTTTTATTTCATTTCATTTCATTTCATTTCATTTTATTTTATTTTATTTTATTTTATTTTATTTTATTTTATTTTATTTTATTTTATTTTATTTTATTTTATTTTATTTTATTTTATTTTATTTTATTTTATTTCATTTTATTTCATTTCATTTCTTTTTATTTCATTTCATTTCATTTCATTTCATTTTATTTTATTTTATTTTATTTTATTTTATTTTATTTTATTTTATTTTATTTTATTTTATTTTATTTTATTTTATTTTATTTTATTTTATTTTATTTTATTTTATTTTATTTTATTTTATTTTATTTTATTTTATTTTATTTTATTTTATTTTATTTTATTTTATTTTATTTTATTTTATTTTGTTTATATTAATGCAGATAACAACAAATACTAATAAAAAAAACTTTTTTAGTAAGAAAAATGCCTCTTTCACAATTATTGCTAGGCCTCTGACATATATCTGATTTTCGGCACATCTTTAACATATAATCTGAATACAATGTGTTATACGTATAAACCAAAATGATTTATATTTTATACATACAAACCACAACCTTAAGACAGCCAATTGATAAATTGAACCACGACCATATTTAATATTTGACAACGATAAGTTAATGTATCATATATCGTGGTTATAAGGCAAGCTGGTGCCAGAAGCATCCATACCGCAAAATAGCAAAGCAAAAAGTCAACCAATGTACATATAAATATATGTAAGTAGCGGTGCAAACATTTTTGATGTCATTAATTTTCAAGTTGTCAGAAAAATTAAAGAAATTCCGCGAAAAGGAGATTGATCAGACATGTTCAAAGGAAGGAAATATCATGCGAGTAGTTGAGCTCATTTCATAATTGCCTCACAAATCATTCCACATTTTGGTCCCCAAGACTAGTGGCTCAACACTTTTCGGCTGTAGAATGCAAAAAAGTGATAAACAATAAAGCTGTTTACAATAAGATATTAAAATTTCCTTATGCCTTATTGTTGACCGTACTCTTTCAACACTTGGCCAGATGTTGTCTCCACGTCAGTTCCACTTTGAAGCCTTTGTAGAATAATTTATATTATATTCATCTTAATCCATATGTTTTGTATTTACGTTAGGTTTAAACAAACAAACTTTCCTACATATGCCGGAAGTGCTAAAAATTCGTGATGTATTGACTTCAGCGTACTTGGGTTGTTTACGTAAATAAGTTGCCAAGCAATTATTCTTCTTTCGAGTTTAAGATAAACATATACATATTTGTGTATGTATGTAAATGTATGCTTTTGAAATTTGTAAGCCTACTTTCTGGCTATACCTTTTTATACACGCATTTATTTTATTTGTTTATAAATGCTTTAAATTGTATTCAATTTATTTTATCAGAGCTTTGATGAGTTTAGTACCAAAGTTTTGTGAGTCATTTATTTATTTTGGGTACATTTCACTTTCTGTGGCTTTGTTTACGTACCTTAATTTATCTTAGAATTTACATAAGTATTATTTTGCTTCTAAAGATTGAAATTTTAATTGGCTGTGAGCTTCCATTTGCATTTTCAAATTTAGATTGTACAATTTTTCGACTTGTGTTCAATAAAAAGTTGCTTGCCAGGGCAACTGTTGAAGATATTTTTAGATTTGCACATTGGATTAAAAAGGAAAATTTCCTGAGCGGCTTTACAAGGACTCTCCATTCTGATAAAGCTCCCATTTTGTGAGGTAGTTATCTTATTGAAAGTTTTTATTGGAATATTATATAAAATATTTATCGGAACTAACAACGATAAAAATTTGTGACTCGCATAAATGATTTATTTAAAGTCGATATTTGTATGCAAGCTCGATAAAACTCGATAACTAAAAAAAAATCGATAAAAATCTATCATTCCAATATATAAAATATTAAAAGTTGATAACTAAAAAAATCGATAAAAGTCTCTTATAAATATAGATAATATATTAAAAGTCGATAACAAAAAAAACATCGATAAAAATCTCTAATAAATATAGGTAATATATTAAACGTCGATAACAAAAAAGAAGATCAATAAAAATCTGCAACTCCAATATACATACATATAATATATTAAAAGCCGATAACTAACAAAAGATCAATAAAAATGTGTAACTCCAATATATAATATATTAAAAGTCGATAACTAAAAAATATAGAAAATACATAAACTAAAAAAAAATCGATAAAAATCTATCATTCCAATTTATAAAATATTAAATGTCGATAACTGAAAAAATCGATTAAAATCTCTAATAAATATAAATAATATATTAAAAGTCGATGGCAAAAAAAAAGATCGATAAAAATCTATCATTCCTATATTTAATATATTAAAAGTCGATAGCTAAAAAAATCGATAAAAGTCTCTTATAAATACAGATAATATATTAAAGTCGATAACAAAAAAAACATCGATAAAAATCTCTAATAAATATAGATAATATATTAAAGGTCGATAACAAAAAAAAAAGATCAATAAAAATCTATCATTCCTATATATAATATATTAAAAGTCGATAACTAAAAAAAAGATCAATAAAAATCTGTAACTCCAATATATGAAATATTAAAAGTCGATAGCTAAAAAAATCGATAAAAATGTCTAATAAATATAGATAATATATTAAAAGTCAATAAAAAAAAAGATCGATAAAAATCTGTAGTTCCAATATTTAATACATTGAAAGCCGATAACTAAAAAAAGATCAATAAAAATCTGTAAATCAAATATATAACATATTAAAAGTCGATAACTTGCGACATGTTCTGCTATAGTTTGTACCTAGAGTAAGAGAAAAATATCAGCTTTTAGATACACCCCAATGTACTTAAATGACTGGCGAGCTATGTTGGACGGTCAAAATCGCTCAGGCGGTTAGATGGCCATTTAAAGAAGAAGAAGAATGTACTTACTACTATTAGCTAAGTTCAAGTTATCTTACTTTTCTTCCAACCGCCTCATTCTCAACTTTCTTAACAATCCTGCACATGGCATTAAATTAAATATGCCGAAACTGTCGTGACTACCAAACAAAAGAGCTTCAATAAGCTTAAAATGCAAATTACCTTTGTTTAGCAATTGGAAAAGCTTCTACAAATATTTGGCGGTGTGGAAGGAAAGCAATCTTTATCTTCAAAGGGTATCATAAAACAAAATGGAGCAGTTCATTTATTAAAAAGAGATCAAAACTGTTATTATACGTCAGATAGCCTGCTACTCAACTCGAGTGCATCCCAGAGTAATCGCATTTGTTGAACGTTACATACATACATACCTCTGTGAATATGTATGTATGCATTTATTTTTATGATTTCATTAACCCTTCCATCAATTGTTGAACCTGGTATAAACAGCCGATGCTGCACTGTGGAGCATAATCTTCTCGCTCGTAAACAGATGGAGGTGATTGATTCTATGCAAAATAGGTTGAAATTTTTTTTTTTTTAATTTTTAAATAAAAATAATATTTTCACTCACTTATAGGAGCTCGAATTATCAGCTGAGGGGAAAATCAAACCTATAGCAATATGTTTCAAAAACGAGCTGCTAAAACTATTTTTTCAAAAAGCTCCTTCTTTAATAAAAGTTTAATAAATTTTCGTTGCTAAAAACTGTCGATCGTTGCGTTTTAATCAATATTTTATAGGAAAAATTGCAATGTATTAAAAAATAAATTCTAAACTATTCAAGACTATAAATGAGCTCAAGCCCAAGACTAATCTTTTTTTTTTTTGATGTCTTTATTTTTAATAATTTATTTTTTTTTAATCTTTTAGAAAAGCGATATTGTTTGACACATTTCTGGTCGCTTTCGCAATGGATCCTGGAGAAAATCTTTAGTGCTAAATTTCCCACAAAATACCATTTATATCATATATTTTCAGCCACTTTCCATGGAATGTTCCAAATATTACTCATACGCCGTGTATTCCCATGATGACATGCGGCATACTTCATACACCAAACCAGCTTCAGCTGCATATAATGTAGTACTTCGAAGGACACGTGCATTATCGTGACATCAACGGCAGCTGATATCACATGCCAATTCACTTCAACACTTTCAAACCATGTCACAACGTTTTCCATGGCCCCTCACATCTCGTCGTACCATACAAACTTGCTACATTCACGCGTTTACCTTTCACCCCGTTTTCAATATGATTGTTCAATATAGAATCATTTTGTGAATATTAATATAGATATACATACACACGGA
>OX608079.1:6269728-6382228 GCA_951509765.1 Sphenella marginata | reverse complement strand
CGCGTATTTCATATTTTTATAATTACATATTTATTTCATATTTATGTATATCTAAAAATATAAATCAGTATATTTCCTTTTATGGGCTTTTATTCAAGACCATTATCTCAGTAATGTGTTCTATTATTACGAACGATACCCAAGTCTAACGCATGCAATTCTCTGTTTGTATGTAATTTACTGTTTTTTTTTTTTGACAAGTTCCATTTTTATTGCCTCTCTGCTATGTGCCATCGCATTTCCTCAACTTTCTCTTTTGGAATACAAGTTTTCTTGCTGTGCTTTAATGTCTTTTTAACGCCATGTGGCGTTTGATGAAACTTTTCTCATTGTCTTCGAGTGCAGTGCAGCGCTGTTAGATACTTCAGTTTTGGCTACCTCAGTTCACTAGATTGCAAGCACCATCATTTTACTTTTTATAACCAATTTGATTTTTTGCACATTTCTTTTTTCGCCAAACTCAATTTTTCCTTTTCCTTAATGCCAATTCTTCACATTTTTCTCATTGCATTTTTTTTTTATTTCTTTCTACCGCACACAACATGCCGGTCGGTGGGTCGCATGATTTTGTGGTGGTTAGCCGTTTTACTAAGTTCATATTGGCATTCAATATTTTAGTAGCTTTTTATTTCATTGGCATAGATACTCAAAGCAAGAAAAGAGAGAGAGAGAGAGAAAGCGTAGTGTTTCACGAATGAAATAAAAGCAATTGCTGTGCTGTAGTTCAAAGAAAATAAAAAATAAAATCAAAATGAGCTTGCATGAAATATTGCGGAGAAGTGTAAAAGGAATTTCTTTGAAAAATTCTTTGGAAGTGCAATTTTTTATTGCGTTTTTCTTTTAAACTCAATGTGCCACACAGTGGTCGTCGTGAAGGATATTCAGTGTGGCACGATGTCGCCTGCGGTCAGCAGCATCTCGATGACTCAAGCATCTTTTATCTTATAACATAATTTTTCATTTCATTTTCTTTTGCCACATAGCTGCTGCTTATACTCGACATACACCATTCTTGCATATATACAGACCGTGTTGCCAGCATGTTTTGTTTGGACCAAAATTGGATCTTCTTTTTCTTTTCACTTTTTACTTACGCAAAGTTTCGCAAATCGGATTTTTCCGTTTGTTTTATTTTATTGTATTTTATTGTATTTTATTTTATTTTATTTTATTTTATTTTATTTTGTTTTGTTTTATTTTATTTTATTTCATTTTATCTTATTTTATTATATTTTATTTTATTTTATTTTATTTTATTTTATTTTATTTTATTTTATTTTATTTTATTTTATTTTTTTTATTTTATTTTATTTTATTTTATTTTATTTTGTTTTATTTTATTTTATTTCATTTTATCTTATTTTATTTTTATTTTATTTCATTTTATTTTTATTTTATTTTATTTTATTTTATTTTATTTTATTTTATTTTATTTTACTTTATTGTATTTTATTTTATTTTCTTTTATTTCATTTTATTTTATTTTATTTTATTTTATTTTATTTTATTTTATTTTATTGTATTTTCTTTTATTTTATTTTATTTTATTTTATTTTATTTTATTTTATTTTATTTTATTTTATTTTATTTTATTTTATTTTATTTTATTTTATTTTATTTTATTTTATTTTATTTTATTTTATTTTATTTTATTTTATTTTATTTTATTTTATTTTATTTTATTTTATTTTATTTTATTTCATTTCATTTTATTTTATTTTATTTTATTTTATTTTATTTATTTTATTTTATTTTTGTTTATTTTATTTTATTTTATTTTATTTTCTTTTATTTTCTTTTCTTTTATTTAATTTTATTTTATTTTATTTTATTTTATTTTATTTTATTTTATTTTATTTTATTTTATTTTATTTTATTTTATTTTATTTTATTTTATTTTATTTTATTTTATTTTATTTTATTTTATTTTATTTTATTTTATTTTATTTTATTTTATTTTATTTTATTTTATTTTATTTTATTTTATTTTATTTTATTTTATTTTATTTTATTTTATTTTATTTTATTTTATTTTATTTTATTTTATTTTATTTTATTTTATTTTATTTTATTTTATTTTATTTTATTTTATTTTATTTTATTTTATTTATTTTATTTTATTTTATTTTATTTTATTTTATTTTATTTTATTTTATTTTATTTTATTTTATTTTGTTTTATTTTATTTTATTTCATTTTATCTTATTTTATTTTTCTTTTATTTTATTTCATTTTATCTTATTTTATTTTTATTTTATTTTATTTTATTTTATTTTATTTTATTTTATTTTATTTTATTTTATTTTATTTTATTTTATTTTATTTTATTTTATTTTATTTCTATTCCGAAAATGTCCGATTTTATATTTTTTTCATTCAAAATTTTGGTCAATAAAATTTGATATGGCATCCATGTTTTTATATGTTGAAATGTTAAAAGGCAACTCTACAACTCACATATTTATGCAACACTATAAATTGACAGATGTCATTATCAATTCGTTGAAATTCATTCGTTAAACTATGTAATAGTCATGAAGTCTTTTTTATAACTCCAACTTGTAATAACACATCAAGATCAAATATCGTTTCTATTAAATGTAATAAACTTTAACACAGTGCGTTTTTATTACAAAGACTTGAGATCCAGGATACTGCGTGAATAAAGAGATCTGTATATCAGACAAGTTATATCCAGATTTCCAACAGGTTATGGGACCAGGTACAAATTCCTGTAATCTCAAGTGAATTTCGTGTATAAAATGGCGTCGTCAATGTTCAACATTGAAAAGTTGAGTGAGTCTAACTACGACTCATGGCATCTACAATTGAAGAGCGTATTAATTCATCAAGAGCTATGGTCCGTTGTGTGCGGAGAGCTGGTGTGTCCAGACTCAGGTGCTGATGAAAAAGATGTGCTGATGTGGAAGGCAAAAGACGAAAAAGCCAAAGCGACGATAATTCTGAGCATAACGCCGATGCAGATACAATATGTCAAGAATTGTAAAACAGCAAGTGACGCATGGAATTGTTTGGAGAAGGTACACCGACCAAAAGGGCCAGTGAGAAAAGTCACGTTGTTCAAGCAATTGATTAGTGCACGCATGAGTGATGGTGAATGCGTACAGCAATACGTATGCAAGTTTACTTCAATTGCAGAAAAACTCGCGGAGATTGGTGTAAATCTACAAGAAGAACTATTCGTAATAATGCTTCTAGCAAGTCTACCAAAGTCATTCGAAAACTTAGTTGTGGCACTAGAATCACGCGACGATCTACCGAATTTAAATTCTGTGAAAATTAAATTGATAGAAGAGGGTGAACGCCGAAAATCCGAAAATTGTGAGATTTCTGGAAGTTCGCATATAAGAGCATTTGTTGCGCAAGAATATGCAGGCACGAAAACTAAGCTTTCGGCGAATACGAATTCCGAGAATGTAGCGAGTACAACATACAAAAACAAAAACAACAGCAAACGGTTGAATTTAAAATGCTTCAGTTGCGGCAAGAAAGGCCATTTCGCTGCTCAGTGCAAGCAGAGAAATCCAGAAAGTTCCCAACATGTCAACAAAAACAACAATGGGTTGTTTGCAGCAGTCAACTGTAATGTGTTACAGTCCGATACTTGGTGTTTAGACAGTGGTGCTTCTTCGCATTTATGTTGCAACCGCAACATGTTCGATAAGTTCGAACAGCATGAAGAATCGATCATTCTAGCAGGCGACAACAGAATGTTAGCAACCGGATTGGGAACAGTGCGTTTGACAACAGAAAGGTTTGACGTCACACTTGTTAATGTGTTATATGTACCGGGCTTGCAGTGCAACTTCATGTCAGTGGCAAAGGCAGTTAACAGAGGGTATACAGTAGAATTCAAATACAACGCAGCAGAGATCATCAACGAGCACGGAGGAATCGTATTACGTGCAAACAAGCTAAGTAATCTCTATTTATTTCAACCAAATGAAAACAAATTATTCTTTTCAAGGAAGTCTTTAGAGGAAGGCATGAGATGGCATGAGCGTTTTGGGCACTTAAATTTCGCAAGTTTAAGAGACCTAAAAAACAAACAAATGGTACATGGATTGAATATTAATATACCAGCAGACATTAGTTGTTCTATATGTATGAAAGGCAAATGCAGCCAACGTCAATATACAAGTGCAGAAAATCGTTCGACAGAGATTTTGGGTTTGGTGCATACCGATGTATGTGGACCAATGAAGACAACATCAATTGGTGGCGCACAATATATTTTGACATTTATCGACGACAAGACTCGTTACGTATTTGTTTACTTTTTGAAGCATAAACACGAAGTATTTGATAAGTTCAAAGAATTCAGGCATATGGCAGAGCGACAAACGGGCAAAAAATTGAAAATAATAAGAAGCGACAACGGCAGAGAATTTGTAAACAATGAATTTGATAGTTATTTGAAGCACAATGGTATTGTTAGGCAGTTGACGGTGCCTTATACACCGCAGCAAAATGGTGTAGCAGAACGGTTTAACCGTACATTAATCGACATGGCAAGATGTATGCTGCTTAGTGCGGGTGCTAGTGAGAGTTTGTGGGCAGAGGCTGTGCATACGGCAGCGTATCTACGAAATAGATCGCCAACAAAAGCATTACATACAACAACGCCTTATGAGGAATGGTATGGACGTAAACCAAGAGTGGCACACTTACGAGCGTTTGGGTCAACAGCAATAGCACTAGATAAGAGGCAAAGTAACAAATTCAAACCGAGGGGAAGAGAGTACATTTTGGTGGGATACTCCGAGACATCCAAGGCATATCGCTTATACGATGGTTCAACAAGGCAGCTTATTGTTAGCAGAGACGTTTACTTCATTGAAAAGGCAAATGTACAACAACAACGCAATGGTTCAGTAGAGGCAGCAGATCCAGATAACAGCATTAATGTTAATGAGCAGATTGTTTATATGCCATTAACACAACGAAACGAAATCAGTACAGCAGAAGCGGAGACTTCAAATTTCGATAATCAGCCAGATGATAGCGAAGGCGAGTTCGAGTCAGCTGAGGAAGAAGAACCAACTGTGGCAAAAAGAGGTCCAGGTAGGCCAAAACTAATACGTTCAGGTGAGGTTGGTAGACCTAGAAAAGAATTTCATATTCTAAGCTTAATACGTACGGAAGATATTAAAATACCTGAAACAGTAACAGAAGCGTTAGAAAGTGAATTATCAGACGAATGGTACAAAGCAATGCAGGCTGAGTATCAAGCTTTATTAAAAAATAAAACTTGGGAGCTAATAGAACTTCCAAAGGGGCAAAGTATAGTGCGAAATAAATGGGTATTCACTGTTAAGACAGACAATGAGGGAAAAATAGAGCGTTTCAAGGCAAGATTGGTTGCGAAAGGCTGTTCGCAAGTTTATGGTGTTAACTATAATGAGACCTTTTCGCCAGTCGTGCGCTATAGTACCATCAGAATGATTTTTGCGTTAGCGGCAGAATATGGATTACATCTACACCAAATGGATGTATCTACTGCTTACCTCAATAGTGAATTATCCGAAGATATTTATATGACACAGCCAGAACTATTTATCGATGATCGTTATCCAAATTATTGTTTAAAGCTAAATAAAGCTCTTTATGGTCTTAAACAATCCGGTAGGCAATGGAACATTAAATTGGACAAAATATTAAAGCGAATGGGGTTCAAGCCGTGTGAGAGCGAACCGTGCGTTTATGTTGAAAACAAACAGGGCCAAATAAATATTTTGGCAGTATATGTTGATGACTTATTAATTGCTTGTTCAGATTATAAGCATATGCAAGACATCAAACGTATGATCTCAAAAGAAATTGCAGTCGTAGATAAGGGACAGGTTAAACATTTTTTAAGTATGGAGGTCGAAAGGGATGGTACAACTGGAGCCATAGCAATAAACCAAAGGTTACATATACAAAATTTATTGAGGAAATATGGTATGAATGATTGTCGACCAATAGCAACACCCTTAGATCCAGGTCATCGAGTAAATTGCGAAGATGATAATTGTAAGAAATCAGATCAAAAGCAATATCAATCGCTTATAGGATCACTAATGTATTTAGCAGTATGTACACGCCCTGATATTTTACATTCAGTATGCAAATTGGCACAGCGAAGTAATGATCCACATACTGAGCATATGGCAGCTGCGAAGCGTTTATTGAGATATTTAAATACAACAAAAGATAAGCAGCTGAGGTACTTTAAAACTGGTAAACAAATAGAATGTTTTGTTGACGCGGATTGGGGCGGTGATTCGAGTGATCGGAAATCCTACACAGGATACGCAGTTTTTTTAGCTGGGGCAGTATTTTCGTACGAGTCGAAAAAACAACAAACAGTAGCTCTTAGCAGCACAGAGGCGGAGTATATGGGACTTGCATTAGTTGTAAAAGAAGCCGTATACTTGAAGCAGTTGTTACGCGAGATGAATATTGGTTGTTCGGATAAAATCGTAATAAATGGCGATAATTTGAGCGCAATGAATTTAGTAAAGAATCCAGTATATCACTCACGTAGCAAACACATTGATATTAAATATCATTACATACGGAATGTTTATCGTGATGGCGAAATCGAATTAAAGTATTGTAGCAGCAGCAACATGATCGCAGACGTTTTAACTAAGAATTTAGCAAAGCCAAGTCACGAAAAATGTACCAAAATGTTAGGTATTAAATAAATTACTATCATTGCATTAATATGTTCATTGAGGGGCCGTGTTGAAATGTTAAAAGGCAACTCTACAACTCACATATTTATGCAACACTATAAATTGACAGATGTCATTATCAATTCGTTGAAATTCATTCGTTAAACTATGTAATAGTCATGAAGTCTTTTTTATAACTCCAACTTGTAATAACACATCAAGATCAAATATCGTTTCTATTAAATGTAATAAACTTTAACACAGTGCGTTTTTATTACAAAGACTTGAGATCCAGGATACTGCGTGAATAAAGAGATCTGTATATCAGACAAGTTATATCCAGATTTCCAACATTATATACAAATATATAACAGTCGATAAAAACGTGCCAAAGTTCAAATAAAAGTAGTAACCACGTACTTACGGTTCAGGTTTCTTTCAGCTGAATTTTCAATTTGGTGTGAAATGCTCTTCGTAACTTAGTTTGCAAAAGTTGAATTGTTGAAAAATTAGGTATTGCGGTATTACTTCATTTACCGCAGACAAACGATAATTTATGCATTGACGCATAGCTCTATAAATACACAATGTTATGGCTGTAACATGACCGCATTATTAATGTGCAAACATTTATCTTTTAACTTTGTTATTTTCGCAGTCTATTAATTTTACGGTGCTAACTCGATGAATTATTACAAAAACAAAAAAAAATGGAATAAGTTATATAAAGAAAAGGTAATAAACGATTAATGGAGTGATGTATATTTTTTAATGCAGCGCAAGACAAATTCAATGAAGTGTTTAATATTTGCTTGGAACTTGAATATTTTCGCTGATTAACTAATACTATAAAGGACTTTGAGTGTCGAAAAATCTTGTCATGTCCGACTGCTTACAATCCAGTTTAAAATTGTCACAAATACAAAAAGAGAATGTATATTTTGTTTATGCGGTTTTTCATTTATTTCTGCAAAGCTTTGTTGTCACAAAACATACAAATCATAATATAGTTCAGCTTAGCAAGTCGTCGTACATTTCAAAGTCATCCACCTAAAAAATCACTCTTGTACATATCTACATATGTATGTACATATGTTTGCATACACTCTCCATGCTCCTCCTATTTTAAGCAGCGGGGCGTATGAGTAACATTCTGCTTGCGGTCGGCCTTTTGTATTTTCGTTTCGCATTCATCAAATCAACATACACATACATTTTTATATGCGAGAAAATTCTGTGTTAAAAGCAAGTTTGTTGAATTTTTGCCTATTTTGACTAGCATGTGAATGGGACAATTTGAATTAATATTTTAAAGGAGGATAAACTTAGAAGGGACACGAAAAAGAAAAGTCAAAAGAAAAGGAAAAATGAGAAATAGAAATAGAAATAAAAATAAAAAAGAAAACTAAAAATGAAAACAAAAAGAAATAAATGAAGACGAAAAGGAAAAAGGAATATAAATACAAAATAAACATAAAAAGAAAAAGAATAAAAGGATAGATATGACATTGGCTGTTATGCCCTATTACACTATACAGGATTTGTGTCTACTTGCTTAGTTAAGAAGCAATAAAATACAAATTTCCAGCATTTTTCCAACATAAACAAATCTACTAAAGTATTTAAAAGTGAATTCATAATATTCAGCTGTCAGCAAAATTTCACAAGCAGGGTTATACGTCTCACAGCAAACACCTAGAAACACTCGAGAATACATATTTCGCTGTAAGTAGTCATAAAAAAAAGAAAAACTTTTGTTGATTTATTGTCATTTAAATGCTAGCAAAAAATCTGCCGTTTACCTTCAGCCACCTGCTGCTGCCGCCAACTGAGAGTTCCCTTTGTCTGCTGTGTGTTTTTGCTGATAACGATTGTCAACGCATGTGGCAAGACATATCTACACTCACATAAGTGCTCACATACTTATACTTATAGATGTGTTGTTTGAGTGATTTTAGTGCTGCTGAAGCTGTAGATGTCAGTTGATGTGCGCTCAACTTTTTCACTTGTTCTGTGGCAGGTTTCTTGCAAGCACGTGTAATGTTTTCAATTTATTGTTATTTCAGTAATGCCATTATTTCGAGATCTGCAATTTGTGTTATGATAATTTGAGTTATTTTATATAATAATATGTGATTATTAGAATGTGTGGGATAATACAAACATTTCATTTAATACACTTTTTATATATGGAATGAAGTTCAAGGATGTCTATGATATTAATATACTAAACGATGTGTTATGCAATAGAGAATTATCAAACTGATTTTGTAAAAGAATTGTGTAGAGATTTCCTGAACTTCAACTGAGATCAAATCAATTGGACTCCCATAAAATACCCATACTAATATGACTAACCAATATATATTTTTGCACTTACATTTTTTGTTGATATTAAGCCTTTACAGCTTTAGATCACTGGAAAATTTATTTAGTGCTGGTGGAATGTAAAAATAAAAATGTAAACAAATTATTTTTTACATTTCACTGGCACAAACAAAATTTTATAGTGTTGAAAATTGATGAATTTTGTATTTAACTAATTGAACTACACCAAAAAAAAAATTTGGAAAAAGCAAAAAAAATTTGGAAAAATTTAAAAAAAAAAATTATATATGAAAAAAATACCTTAATTGAAAAATGTAATGGCGAACTAAAATTTTGAAAAAAATTAAGCATTTTTTAATTTTTTTTTTAATTACAAATGGTTTTTTTTTTTTAATATTCTTTGTTACACCTTCAAGTACCCCTTTGAGGTTGTCAAATTCCATTTTGTTGACTACAGTAGTTTCCCGGACATTGAAAAAATAAAATCTAAAAAACTTTTGAAACCAAATTTTTTTTATCAGAACGACATTATGCGGTTTATGTACATACATACAAACTTTTAAAACTATTTATATACTAGATATAATTATAGTTAATCCAGATGCACTTGCTATCATCACAAATCGAGAGACAAAAGCGTAATAGGTGCTGAATATTGAAAAGTCCTTATTTACTTATTCATTACCTTAAATACTTTAATGAATAAGGTGCTAATTAAAACTGACGGCTGGTGCACTTTTAGATATAAGAATACATACATATATGTATTTATTGCGAAGATATGTATTTACTACTAATCGCTTTGTTGACGATGCATATACTGCGTATGTAATTTGTAGGTAGAATTTATTTCAATTAGTGGTTCATTGTTTCAAGGTAAATGCTTAATCACAGTAAAAGCATTGACTGAGAGATTTTCAATTACACACTACTTAACTCGCTGCAAGCAGAGGAAAGTAAAATTACGAATTACCTCAGGAAAGGTAGGCAATTATAATGTTTATTATACTTAGATAAATTAAAAATCAGGAACATCATGTGAGATACAATCATATAAAATAAAATGAAATAAAATAAACTAAAATAAAATAAAATAAAATAAAATAAAATAAAATAAAATAAAATAAAACAAAATAAAATAAAATAAAATAAAATAAAATAAAATAAAATAAAATAAAATAAAATAAAATAAAATAAAATAAAATAAAATAAAATAAAATAAAATAAAATAAAATAAAATAAAATAAAATAAAATAAAATAAAATAAAATAAAATAAAATAAAATAAAATAAAATAAAATAAAATGAAATGAAATGAAATAAAATGAAATGAAATAAAATAAAATAAAAAAATAGATCGATTTAATAAAATTTGTTTTTACCAAAATTAACAAGTTCTTGGTTCACACGCCCTTTCTCAACTTCTTCTTCTCAAAAACTGTATATTGTATTTCTGCTTGATTCATAAAAGATTGTGCAACTTTTCAGTTGCATTTCATAACATTTTGCTCAGCAAACTATGAAAACTAATTTTGTAAGCTATGTGTGTGTATGTGTTTGTGTATATTTGAGATATTTTTGTTAAAATCCTTTTATATGTAGTTGGTACGCAAATATTCAATTGTCTTATGCTAAATTAAATTGAAAATTTACATTTCCGTTTCGTTTGCTATTTTCTAGTTGCATCACGTGATTCGACAAGCAGTGGAAGCATAAATAGTGGCAATAATGGCGCAGGCAGCAGTGGCAGCAGTGGCAGCAGTAATAGTGGGAGTGGTGGTAGTGGGCAAAATAAATATCCTGTACTCGTATTTGTGCATGGCGAATCGTATGAATGGAATAGCGGTAATCCGTATGATGGTTCTGTGTTGGCAAGCTTTGGTCAAATACTTGTTGTTACAATTAACTATCGTTTGGGCATACTTGGTAAGTATAGCTATTATACTAAATATTTGCAAAAAATTTAGAGTTGAGAATGCTAGGACAAACCTGATTTTATTTTATTTTATTTTATTTTATAATACTTTCTTTTATTTTATTTTATTTTATTTTACTTTATTTTACTTTATTTTACTTTATTTTACTTTATTTTATTTTATTTTATTTTATTTTATTTTATTTTATTTTATTTTATTTTATTTTATTTTATTTTATTTTATTTTATTTTATTTTATTTTATTTTATTTTATTTTTATTTTATTTTATTTTATTTTATTTCAGTTTTTTTTATTTTATTTTATTTTATTTCAGTTTATTTTATTTTATTTTATTTTATTTTATTTTATTTTATTTTATTTCATTTTATTTTATTTCAGTTTTTTTATTTTATTTTATTTTATTTCAGTTTATTTTATTTTATTTTATTTTATTTTATTTTATTTTATTTTATTTTATTTTATTTTATTTTATTTTATTTTATTTTATTTTATTTTATTTTATTTTATTTTATTTTATTTTATTTTATTTTATTTTATTTTATTTTATTTTATTTTATTTTATTTTATTTTATTTTATTTTATTTTATTTTATTTTATTTTATTTTATTTTATTTTATTTTATTTTATTTTATTTTATTTTATTTTATTTTATTTTATTTTATTTTATTTTATTTTATTTAAATCGAAGCACTGCTGGGGACGCTTGCGTTTAGTATGTTAATAAATTTCATCAAAATTAAAAAAGCTGAAAATAAAAAATAAATCACTACTTTCATAAATTTTATACAAATCGGTATAAACAACTTCGTGGTACGACATGTTCGCCAATTTGTAGTGTCCCACACAAGTTCACCTACTGCGGGTCGCACTTAAAATGTTGTATGCTAATGTCTACATATATAAATATATACTTGTATGTACATATGTATGTATATATCAATGAAATGTGCAGTTTATTATAAAGCACAATTAGCGCGCAGATTGCAATGACACAGTGGAGCGATGTTAATTTAACTACACACACAAAGCCACACGCATGCATACACATACACGCATACATACATGCACACAATAAGATTGTGGGAAAAAAACTTGTATTACTGTTTAGCTTTTGCCATGTTCGTATTTAGTATGCAGCTTTACGTAATATTCATTTATTTCCTAATTTGCATACGAAATTTGCTTTTCAGCGCAAAGTAATGCTTTTGGATTTTACTGTAATGTTGTGGGTGCACGCTGTTGTGTGTATTGGTGTGTGTGTGTGTGTGTGTGCGTGCGCTTGATGTTGGTTTTAAAGTTGGTCATGTTGAAATGCCGATGTTGTGTGTGTGTGTGCGGCTGTTGTGGGTGCCCAGTTAGTGTGCTGCTTTTACTGCTACTGCTGCGGAATTTATAAATGCAACTTTTGCTTTTATGAATTTTTCATGAGGCACCCCACTAACTAAACCAACCGACTACGACTACACAACCAAGCAACGAACCATACACGTCGTTTGCACACAACTCAGTAAAGCGATTCCAATTGTTTCCGCCCACTAAGCGTCGAGTGAACAAATGCCAAATACTGGCCATAAAAGTAAATGAAATTTTTCATTTAAAAATTTCACATTTAGAAGGTCAACTGCTGTGGTGTAAGTGTGGATGTGGAGGTGTGGAGGTGTGGCCGTTGTTGGCTAAAATGGCAGCTTCACGAGCATATTAAAACGCAGTGTTAGTTAAGCGACTTTTGGTGAATGTGTCACATTGAAAATACGAGGAGAACTTAGCATGTGAAGAGGTCTAAGGTTGTTTGATGCTAAGCATTTTATACCGAGTTGTAAACATTGTTTTAAATAATATAAATGCTATGAATAACAGATGTTTCAGTGAAAAATATTTATTTTTTAAATCAAATTACAAAAAGTGGAAAATTTTAAACTTTTTATAGCCAGTTTCACGAAACAATTTAAGTGAAAAATTAATTCTTAGCTGTCAGATTTCATATAAAATTTAAATTAAAATATGGGGTTTTTAAAGCCTTTTCGAGCTTTAAAAATTTTCAGTTTTTCAAAATCGTATAAATTCAAGCCATTTAATGTGGACAAATTTTTGTTTTTACACCTCTGTTATACCAAAAGATATCTTGAAATTTTTATGGTAGTGTTTTTTCCAAAATATTATTTTTTCAAATATTTTCAAATATATTCGAGTTATAATATAAAAAATTAGTGCCCCAACTTTTATAGTGAACTTAAATTTGATTTTGAAAAATTAAAAATTTTTTTTTATATTAAAAATATTTTTTTTTTTCATTTTTTAAAATGAACATTTTTTTTAAACTAAAAATTAATTTTTTTTTTTAAATATTCTGGATACCTCTACGAAATCTCTAAGTGAAATATTAAATTAAAATTAAATTTTAATAAAAACAAAAGGTGAAAAAAATTTAATTTTTTCATAGTCTTAAAAGTAATAAAATTTGAAATAATTTTTTTTTTATGATTAAAGAAAACTCCGCCAACAAATTTTATTCAACACGAAAGTACTCGATTAGAGCTATTACATGTATTAAAATTTAGCCAACTTTTTGAAAACAACAATCCTCCCAGCGGCAATGAATAGAAGTTTAATTTCGAACTTTGTATAAATTCAAAAAAAATTAAAAAAAAAATTATTCTCGTAGAGGACTTTATTTCACGATAAAAGGAAGAACCCCATCAAAATTTCTTTCAAACAGCCATTTCTCGATTTGTAGCTATTCGCAATTATAAGTTTTATCAACTTTTTTGTTAACCACTCTTCACAGCGCGACTTAAATAATTCCTTTACATAAAATGAAGCCCTGACTTTAAGTTACGCCTCAGGTAATACTTTGGTGAAAATTGCATTCAATTCTACTCAGCGCTGCTTGAGTGAAGCACGTACAAACTTATAAACATACAGACTAAAATTTAAAAAAACAATTGCTTTGTCTTCTATTAAACTTGTAAAGCTCTTATCCATAAATTCTGTCTTTATATTTAGAATGAATTCGCATAAGATGACTGCAGAAAAGAATTCTAAAAATTTAGGACGAGTTTTAAAAAACTTAGAAGATGCCCCTTTCTTACTCAGCGCAACTGGGTATAGAACTGAAAATGCATCAACATTTGCCCTACACATAAACCACAAAAGTATTGGACGGAAAAAATCTCTCATGTAAAAGCTCAATTTTTTTTTTGCTAAACCTACACTTCAACCAAATTTTCACGTACCATACGACACGTGTGAAATAACAAAAATGGCTGACTGTGCCACAGCCCTTTTTCTTATCTGAACTGCATTATGTTTTTGAGGTTATAAAAGTACGTAAAAAGTAAGCTCCCATATTCAGCTACGTATACTCGTATTGTTCTTGGAATTATTTATTTGTGGGGTTCTGAGTTAAAAACAAATTTTTTCATAAGGTTGGTCTAAAATGTCAGTAATTTCTGTATTCAAAAATTTTTTTAGAGATGTATAACATTTAAGTGTCGTCCTTACTCAAAATATATTTACTAAAAGCTGACTTCAAATGATCCAAAGTTCGAAAGTTGCTTGCAAAATAATGCTTCCAAAAAAGCTTTCTTAGTAATGAAATGTCTTAATAAAGATAAATGAGCTTTTGCCTTCTTAAAGCAATTTTTATAATTTTTTGTCAAAAAGACTGAGCCATATCAATCGTAGTTTAAAATACAGAGTTAGTATGTCAACAAACGTTTTTTTTTTTGCAAGCACTTAGCGACTTGTGAATAAAATAACAAAATGAAATTTAAGCTCAAAATTTTAAAAATAAACTTTTTTCTGTTTTTTCAAAATTTCTCTTTTCCAGGTTTCCTGAATGCCAACACAGATCGCTACTCAAAACTACCAGCCAATTATGGCCTAATGGATATCATAGCCGCACTACATTGGCTAAAAGAGAATATTGCTGCCTTTGGTGGTGATCCACAGAGTATAACGCTAGCTGGCCATGGCACAGGTGCAGCATGCGTACATTTTCTCATCTCTTCACTCGCCGTGCCGGAAGGTAAAAAAAGCAAAACAATAATTATACGCCTCAAACAAAAAAAAAAAGGGAAAAACAAGTAATTTAATTCAAACATTTTTTCTCTTTAAACTCCACAGGTCTGCTGTTCAATCGTGCCATACTCATGTCGGGCTCTGGACTGGCGCCATGGTCATTGGTTAGTAATCCCGCCAAATATGCTGCCATTGTAGCGCATCATGTTAACTGTGCACCCGATTTACCACATGCACACCTCATGAAATGTCTGCGTGACAAAACGTTGGAACAATTGTTGGGTGTACCTATACGTCAGCCAGAGTTTGGTTTTGCCTTTGGGCCCAGCATTGATGGTGTAGTCATTGATGGTGGTGACTATGTGCCGCCAGCACCTGGATCAATGGCGGCGCACGTACAAGCAACATCAGCTGGCACGGGTGGTGGTGTATTGGGTGGTGATGCGGGTATTGCGGCTGCGGGTGGTTGGGGTACACCAGGGCAATTGGAGAATATCGGTAAGTGCTCGGGGTATGTTGGTAAGCTGTTTTGTTGTTGTTTGTGTAAAATTATGTTTCATCATATGTAGTTGGAAGTTAATGCGTAATAAAAAAAATATATTTATGCTAGTAATTAATTTATTTCTATTTTTTTCTTTTCATTTTTTCACTATTTTCCACATCCACTTAATTCACACACAATTTACTCTTACGCTGTAATTCATCTTGCCCGCGTCCACTTACCAACCAATGAATCCACAAACAAACCTACCAACACGTCGATTCCATTTCAATCGGATTATAAAATATTATCGGCTTTGGGTGCATCCGATTACACGGCTTACTGTGGCTGCTTAATATGTGTGGATACTCATTACTGTCATCTTCAACGGCTCTGGCGTTTCACTTCACTTCATATGCGTTCATAATTAATTCAGTATTAATGAGGAAAACAGCCATTAACAAGTTGTCAAGGTATGTAATCTATAGCGGATTCATTTCGTTCCAAATGTAATTTCTATAATCAAGGATATCTCTCTTTGGGACGTTTATATTTGGGTGTATGTATGTATAGTCTTTATACATATTATGTATTTGCTTAATTTTGTTTGTATACATTAGACTGGTAAACAAAAACTTTTTTTATTGTATTGTTTAACTTCGATTTTTAGAAATTACTAAATTTAAAAAAAAAAAAAAAAAATGTTCTTCGTTAGACTTAAAAATTTATTTTTCGAAGTAAAGGAAAAAAAAAAAATATTTGGAAAAAAAGTTTTTAATTTCTGATATTAAAAAATTTGAAACTTTTCCAAAACGATGAAATTATACTTCGCCATTAAATTTTTGACAAAATATTTAGAAAAAAAATAAAATTTTTATTTCTGATATTAAAAATTTTAAATTTTTTCAAATCAAGAAAATTATACTTAACCATTCAGTGTGGGACCAAAAATTACAAAAAAAAAAGTTTTTATTTTCTGATAAAAAATTTTTCAATTTTTCCAAAACGATAAAATTATGCTTGGCCATTCAAATTTTGACAAAATATTTAAAAAGAATTTTTTTTATTTTGATATTAAAAATTTTAAATTTTTTCAAATCAATAAAATTATACTTAACCATTCAGTGTTTGACCAAAAATTACAAAAAAAAAATTTTTAATTTCTGATATTAAAAAATTTTAAATTTTTCCAAAACGATAAAATTATTTGTTATTATAGAGTTTGACCAAAAATTACAAAAAAAAAAAGTTTTTAATTTCTGATATTAAAAAATTTTAAATTTTTCCAAAACGATAAAATTATGCTTGGCCATTCAATTTTTGACAAAATATTTTTAAAAAAAATTTTTTATTTTTTTTATTAAAAATTTTAAATTTTTTGAAATCAATAAAATTACACTTCGCCATTAAATTTTTGAAAAAGTTTTTAATTTTTGATATTAAAAATTTTACATTTTTGCAAATGAAAAAAAAAATTAGTATGCTTAAAATTTTTGACTAAATATTTTGAAAAAGAAAGTTTTTAATTTCTGATTTTAAAAATTTTTTTAATTTTTTCAAATCGATAAAATTATACTTTGCCATTAAATTGCTGTCCAATTGCCTATCCTGATTTTTTTTTTTTCGGAGCATGAATTTTAGAATTTTAGGCAAACATTTTTTTTCTGCTCGATTTCACAAAATGATTTTTCTTTAAATATTTAATTAATTTACTAACTTAACAAGAACGCTATAAAAAAACTGGTTGCCCAAAATTTACAAATTCATATTTTTAGAAAAAAAGAAATAAACATTCTCATGCCGAAAATTAAGTCCTTCGATTTTAAAAAATTTAAAACTAGAAATTAAACTATTTTTTTATTTTTTTTTTTTTAAATATTTTTTTACCGCTTATTTTTTTTTGTACAGTATGATGAAAAGTGTGGAAGAAACAGCTTTGAAAATTTTGAATTTGAATAATTGAAAAAAAACCTAATTTTTTAGCTATAAAGCTTTGTCTTATGATCTAAGAAAACACCTCACCAAATTCCATTTAAGTCGAAAGGGGTGAATTCAAACTTTCTAACGGTTTGATAACAAAATATTTTCATATGTCAACATACACATTTTTTTACAATTGAATATGTCTGTATTCAGTTTTCAATTGCATAAAAATTACAATTTGCCTGATTTCATTTACTTCGCAATTTCCGGATTTATTCAGATTTATCTTATATTGAGCGTTCTACGAATATATGCATGTTTGTAGTACGAATACTTGGAAAAGAGAAGGAAATAAATATAAAAGAAAGTGTGTTTTTTGCAATGATGGAGAATTTGTAAATATAAATATATGAATATATATACACATATTTGTTTGTACATATAAACGTTGTCCACAGATTTTAAGTGTTGGTGAAGTGTTTCTTCATATACATATATAATGCTCAAGTCACACTTATAAATCTTAATTATATGATATACCCCATTTCAACAAACTCAAAAATATTATTTTGAAAATAAACTATCGTTTTTAAGGCTCAAGCAGCGCGCCATCTATCGTCTTTGACAATTGCTGTCAACTAGTTTTAACCTAACATTTTTGTTGCCCAGAGGCAGACGTCTAAAATCATGCGCTCATCTAAGACATTGAAACCATGAAGTCCTTCAAACGCAACTTGTTTGAACTGTTTTCTTACCCTTCGAATGGCGCACAGACTGCTTGAAGCGTAATTTCGAATAAAAGAAAATTTAACCGGAAATAAAACAAATAAAATTACTTGAAAAGTTTATCAAATAGAAATTCACATAACGGTATTAGACGTTCGATTGTGCACTCTCCTATATTCTTGCTCCTTTCAACGTATTTCTTTTCTTATCCAATTTACACCATGAAAATGCATTTAAGGCGCAGCTGAACCAATTTGTTTGCTTCGGTTGTGGGTGTTTTATATGAATGAATTTCAGTGCGAACACCCGAACAGATGTATATCTATACATAAATAAGTATAGATGTGTACGTATGTATTTTCATTTATTCTTACATGCATTTACAGTTCATACTTTTCTCGCTTTTCTGTCATCAATTTGAAATAACTTTCATTTCTTTCATTTTTCTCTATCTTTCATGTATTTTCATTGTAAACGCCTGAATACATTTTGTCACAGATATGATTTGTTGGCTGGGGTCACACGTGCTGAAGCATTTTTCTCCTTCAATTCTGGCGATGTGCAGTATGGCATTGAGGCAGATCGTCGTTCGAAAATACTAAAGGCATATGTAAGGAATACATATACGTATCATCTCAATGAAATATTCGCGACGATTGTTAATGAGTATACGGATTGGGAGCGACCTGTGCAACATCCAATTAATATACGGTAAGCAAGCATTTATGTACACTATACATGTATGCATGTGTATTTTTTTTGTGTAAATAAATATAGACAGTAAAGCAAATATGAAAATATGGTTAAGCAGATGAAAGTATGGACATGCGTTTTACATATATTTGTCAACAGATATAGCACAATCCACTTACAGACAGGCATAGCTCGAAATATAGTACCGTTTTTAGTGGTAGTAGCACCTTTTGGGGTAAATGCCCCGAAGTAGGAAAAGTTCGGACTAAGCGTAATTAAAACACCAACAATGAGCATATTCGAATATATGTATTTTTTTTACTTTATTTCATTCGATTCCATTTCATTTCATTTCATTCCATTCCATTTCATTTCATTTCATTTCATTTTATTTTTTTAATTTTATTTTATTTTATTTTATTTTATTTTATTTTATTTTATTTTATTTTATTTTATTTTACTTTATTTTATATTATTTTATTTTATTGTATTTTATTTTATTTTATTTTATTTTATTTTATTTTATTTTATTTTATTTAATTTTATTTTATTTTATTTTATTTTATTTTATTTTATTTTATTTTATTTTATTTTATTTTATTTTATTTTATTTTATTTTATTTTATTTTATTTTATTTTATTTTATTTTATTTTATTTTATTTTATTTTATTTTATTTTATTTTATTTTATTTTATTTTATTTTATTTTATTTTATTTTATTTTATTTTATTTTATTTTATTTTATTTTATTTTATTTTATTTTATTTTATTTTATTTTATTTTATTTTATGTTATTTTATTTTATTTATTTTATTTTATTTTATTTTATTTTATTTTTTTTTTATTTTCTTTTTTTTCATTTCATTTCATTTTATTTTGTTTTATTTTATTTCATTTCATTTCATTTCATTTTATTTTATTTTATTTTATTTTATTTTATTTTATTTTATTTTATTTTATTTTATTTTATTTTATTTTATTTTATTTTATTTTATTTTATTTTATTTTATTTTATTTTATTTTATTTTATTTTATTTTATTTTACTTTATTTTATTTTATTTTATTTTATTTTATTTCATTTCATTTCATGTAATTTTTTTTTCATTCCATTTTATTTCATTTCATTCCAATTCATTCCATTTTATTTTATTTTATTTATTTTATTTTATTTTATTTTATTTTATTTTATTTTTTTTTTATTTTTTTTATTTCATTTCATTTCATTTCATTTCATTTCATTTCATTTTATTTTATTTTATTTTATTTTATTTTATTTCATTTCATTTCGCTTCATTTCGTTTCATGTAAGTTTTTTTTTTTATTCCATTTTATTTTATTTTTGTTTATTTTAATTTATTTTATTGCATCCATTCGCATTACGGCATTCGAAATTAACATGACTATACCTGCATACATAAGTATGTCACTGCTCATCTATGTATATAAAAGCTTTATGGCTTTATGCAGTTGTGAAAAATAGTTTATGAAAAGAACAGGATATTCATATTTTGTTGGCATAACAAATGTAAATTATGTATAAATCTACATTATTTTCACAATTTCACGATGTCTACAGATTTCCATTTTATTTATAATGTATGTACATATCTTTACTGTTCATTCACGTTTTCGGTTTATTCTACTTTTCGTGCTTATTGCATAGCTTAATCAAACTTTTACAAATTTAATGCTTCAATCAGCTATATACTCTGATGCGATAAAACGTGCAAAGTATGTATGTTGTCTCATATTATTTGTATAACCTTCAAGAAACCGAAGTTTATTTAGTTGAGAGTTTCATTTAATTTTTTTTTTAATTTGTTTTAGTTTAGCATGCCGATCTATCTCTATTTCTGACATTTTTCATTTGATATAGTCCTTTATACTAACACCATAGTCCTTTATACTAACATTCCAATTAAAAACGCAAAATAACAATATCTAAATCAAATTACATATTTCATATAATTTTCCATCATTTCCTGTTTGCGTATGAAATTAGTCGTAATTATTACGATTGGATTTCAACATTAACTCTGAATTAGTATAATTGGAAATTCGTATTTCCATAGCTTTATATCAGTTAATGAAAATTATTGCATAATCAGAAACACAATTTTCAATATAGCTAATTATATTTTATGAGGGTGGTTAAAAGCTTATTAAAAAAATACGAAGTTTTTTAAAAATTCAATATCTGAATTAAATTACCATCAAGAAAGTGCGGGTTCAACACAGCAAGTAGCTGTCATATATTTTGATAAAAAAAATGTTCTTGTTTTCTCGCTTTCCTCCTTAGTTAGTTATGTTAACATAACTCCAGTTGACTTCAGGGATATTTTCGAATCAAAATGTTCAACATATCACAAGAAATTGCTTTTAGCATCATTTTGTCAACATTCTACAACTTGTATACTCAAAGGAATACATTTGTTGATATAAATATGTGATTTGAGTTATTAAAATAAAATGTTGTTAAAGTACCCGTTGATAATTTATAGATTTCTAGTAATAGTAATCAAAGATAGTAGATTAGTAATCAAAAATAAAAAGTTTTTAATTATATGCTTGAGGATATTCATCGCGAAATACACTAAGCTGCCGAGGTGCACCTAAATAGCTACATACATACAAACGAGTACTCATAATGCAGGCTCGGAAAAATTTCGACTTTTTTTTAAACTCATTTCTATTTACTTCGTTTTTCAATTAAATTTTAATTTTTTTTTTTTTAATTTTATTGCATTTTATTTTATTTTATTTAATTTTATTTCATTTAATTTTGTTTTATTTTATTTTATTTTATTTTATTTTATTTTATTTTATTTTATTTTATTTTATTTTATTTTATTTTATTTTATTTTATTTTATTTTATTTTATTTTATTTTATTTTATTTTATTTTATTTTATTTTATTTTATTTTATTTTATTTTATTTTATTTTATTTTATTTTATTTTATTTTATTTTTTTTTATTTTATTTTATTTTATTTTATTTTATTTTATTTTATTTTATTTTATTTTATTTTATTTTATTTTATTTTATTTTATTTTATTTTATTTTACTTTATTTTATTTTATTTTATTTTATTTTATTTTATTGTATTTTATTTTTTTGGATATACTTGAAAACATGAATCAATTCGCAAACAAAATCCTTTGTTTCTAATCAAAATTAACGTGGATTCCCTATATGTATATGTATGTTACATGACCTGAATAAATAGATAAATAAATATCTGTATTTTCGAAAACGGCATTATTGTTATTATTACTAAAATATGAAATTATGCATAGCAATAAATTTCAGCGCCAAATATTAAATAAATAATGTTTGTAAACTTGTATAGTCATATGGACATACATACATATATACTTGTAAATAAACATATTTTAATTTAGGTTTTACATGTCAAAAGCAAACGTTGTGTGATTTTCGGTTGATTCAAAAATTTAATATATTCTGACCAAATTTTGCCAGCAAACAACCATTTTTGATTATTTCAATATAAACAAAATGGACTTTTATTAAAATTTTCATAAATATGTATATCAAATACGAGTACAAACTATGTTCCATGGACTGATAGACTTTTGTTATAAATTTTGAATCCGCGATTATCTAGTAGTCTAAATCATTCGAAAGTTGTTTGAAATTAAATTAATTATTGCTAAAAACATTTATATTTGATCCACAAATTAACGAAAAATGTATCCAAAGTATTGAAAGGCATTAAGTTCAATTAATTTAAGATTGTGCTTGTCGTGCATAGCGATGTTCCCAGGTGCTATTACTTATATAAAAACTTTCTTCTGTTTTTATAAAAAGAATGTTTTAATAGAGTCCATACAACAGTAAATTTCCTTTAAGTTCCTGTTTATCAAACTCAGAAAACTTCTTCAAACCATAGTAATTTTAGTATTTTAAGAATAACAATCAAAGCTGAGTGAGCTCACTTACTCAACTAGCATGAAGCAAGTTGAGCATTTTTATAGCAACAAAGAGAATTTGTAGCAAAGTGAAATGATTATGATTATGACATTTCAGCTTGCTTAGTAAGAGTAAGTCAGCTTTTGTGATTTTTTACAGCTTTCTAGCTTTGCTTTCGAAAACAAGATTTCCTCTCCCTTTGTATTTTTTCGTGCAATCTTTTTGCGCTTACAATGAGCTTCAAATTTTGGCCTCGCATTGGGTTGTGGTAATTGAGATATGCAAATGTGTGTTTGTATTGAAGCAGCTGGAAAATCATTTTTGCATTTTTGTGGTTTAAAGCTAAGCGCATTTGTAGTTGCATTAAAATCTATATCTATGTACATATCTTTATTGTGCAGAAGTATGTTTGTATGTATGTATGTTTGTACATTAATCTGCATGCCGTCGGTAGTATGCACTTTAACCGCATGCAGTTTCAGCCAGCCAAAACATCTGAATGTATTTCGCTTCACTGCCGCTGTGGTGCTTAATGTAGATTGAAAATTTACCAAAGTCGCACTAGATTCTTTACATGCCAACATACATACATACATACATATATTCTTACAACTCTCGGGAATATACTAACATGCAAGCGCTAGCATCTATTTGCATTTAAAATGCACACCCAGTTAACATTTTCAAGCTTAAACGACTGCCTTGTTGTGCTCATTTCGCTACTGAATACCCAATCTTCCTTCATAGTGTAATGATCAAATGTACGCTCATAATTTTTGAACTTACATACATATATTTTGAAAGAAAAAAAAAAGACGATCCCTTGTTCTGAAGAGTTATTTCTGGAACATGATTTTATTTAATTAATAACTTTCTTCAGTGCCACTTGATAGTGTATTTTATTAGATCCTAAAAAATATTTATTTTCCGGCCCTGCTCGGGACACATCATTCAGCAATCGTTGAACTTCAACTTTTACTCAAATTTTTTAATATATCTTCTATAATATAAATGCGTCACTTTAGCAGAATTGTCCCACATTACGGCCAAACTATGGATCTAAGGTATAAACAGTTCCATATGAATGAATAAATATGGCCAACCTTAAGTGCAATCAAACAAAAAAAATTAAAAAAAAATAGCTTTGAATGTAAAATCTGTTTGAAAAATACACTAAAACTAGCTTCTAAATTCTAGCTTTAGTTTTTGTTATTGCATTGATTACTGATTACGATTCACAGTGTCAACGGCGCTCCTGAGTGCGCGAAGAGTTTTATGGTTGAATTTTAATCACGTTCGAACTCAAACATACTTAAATTAGTGAGGTTAAGTTTGAGTCACATCTAAGTAGATTTCTAACCTAAATTTTATTTTTTTTAATTTCTGACATCTTGTAAATCATTCTATATTTTTTTTTGGAACCCAAAATTCTGCTCTCTTCTTTTAACAAATTATTGAGATCCATGTCTCTTAAGTGAAATTGTATACGGTTGCTGGGTTATTGAGAAGATTGAAATTTACTAACATAAATATGTATGTATGTCTGCATTTATGCAAACAGCCGCATGAAATGCACAACGTTCACACACATACATACACACGCGAAAGTTCATAATATTTTATAGCTAAGCAACTACTGCATTTTAGCTTAAGTAGCGATGTATTAAACATACAAACAAACAACTGCACCACATATTTATGAATATTTAAGTAAGTGATTATTTTTTCAAAATTTATGCTCTGTTTAAACTGTAAAATGTACATGACTTCCACTTATTTGACTTTTTGCAGCGACGAAACTCTTGAGGCGCTAAGTGATGCCCAAGTCGTAGCACCGGCTGCTCAAACCGTTGACTTACATTCGGCAGATCATCGCAATTCATATTTATATGTCTTTGATTATCAGACTAGATATGGAGATTATCCACAGGTAAATATTTAAAGATTTATAGTACAAAGATTTGTAATTATTTATACTATTTTATATAGATGTATGTATGTATTTTAAATTGGTTTACTCTTTTACTTCAAAATTAAAAAAAAAAAATGTGAGTACGAAAAAAATCACATGAAATCACTGACTAGCATTATCATAATTGGAATTTCTTTTTTAAAAATATATAATTAGTAAAAAAAGAAAAATATTATTTGCATATAAATCTGATACCTAGTTGAGATCCGCGAATAATCAGTAATATTGTGCAGTCCTTATTTTAAGTATTGTGCGACTAATCATTTGCGAATGAACTTAGTCTTAAGTCACTAGCAATAACTTTGAATTTTTATAGCGTTTGTTTTGCAATTTTTTGACAATCGCTGAATTGGTAATATTATATCAAGAGAGTCTCAAAGAACTAAATTTTTGAGTGCAGTTTTAGAGCTAAGTTTTGGCTAAGAACTCAAAATGATCTCAATTAATTAGCCAAAATTAATTTTACATTGAAGTCAAAAAAATTTCTCTAAAAATAATTACAATTTATTTTTTAATCTAGTAAATATAATTTATTAATTTGGAAAATACTTCACACTACTGATTGCATTTAAATGAAGTCAAAGAGGGATTTCAAAAAAAGACTTAATGAGAAACTTAACTCCCGGAAATGAGTTTAATGAGAGAAGTCATTCTGAAGAGTGCAATCAAAAAAGGAAAATGGGTTTGAGAAAAAATTATGAGCAACAAATAAAATGTGAATCAATGACTAAGATCAAAAATTACAAAAAAAAAAAATTACAAAAAAAAAATCAACTGACTTAATATTAGCAAACAATAGAATATTTTAAAACTTCTATACTGGTATATGATTCAATTCAATAAGCAATTAAACCACACGACTATAATGAGAGATTTCATTCAAAATCTTGTAAATAATTTTTGATTAATTAACTTTATTCTTAAGATTACAAACAAATAACTTAAAAAATAATTTTAAGAATGGATCATGAACAACAAATTTAGTGTGAATGAACTAATAAATGTTTTTAGTCTTAGTCATAAATTAACAACAATTATTGCAATAATTTTATAAGAAAACTAACCGACTAAATATTCTCAAATAATATATTTAAAACTTGTTTACTGATGGAGAAATAAATGGGCTGAAAAAATTTTTAAAATGTTTTACATATAGAAACAAAAAAAAGAATGGATGTATTAAATAAAAAAATTGAATGATTGATTGCAATCAAGAAAAAGATTCATGAATGAAATGAATAAATAGCATCAATTCCGCATATTTTCAAATAAGATATTTTCTGCTCTAATTTAAAATTTCAATTGCAACTCATTACATTCCCTTTTCTCCGCCTATGTTTTACTTTTACTGTTGCTTTGTTTCTAAAATTTCAAGTTTCAAACACATAATAATAGCTGCAACCTTGCTACATTTATTAAAACTTTCCGTATTGTTGTAATGCTTAAAATTTTTGTTTGAACTAGTCAGTTGCACAAATAATTGCAAAATCGAAAAACAAATTAGTAGCAGCTGTCAATATAACAAAAACAATGGCATAACCAAAATCAAAGGGTCAGGCTGTCACTGAACTAATGACTGTGCTGTAACTGTAAGAATGCTTAGTTTACTGATCGATTAGGGCAACAGTCCTTGCGAATGTCAATCTCTGCATTCGTTTGCCACTTTTTGCTGTTTCTTTTCTTTTCTTTTGTTTTGTGCATAGAGTTTTTTGAAATATATTTGTAAGGATAACTGCAAAAGTCAGTCAAAGCAGTGGCGCTTCATCTCAAGTTTCCAAATATAATTTCGAGCACTTCAATGAGTTGAGATAAAATAAAATGCTTGGGAAGTGAGCATTTTGAATTTAACTCGTTCAAAATTGAGCTCAACTTTGTATGGAAAAGGCGCCAAATAAGAGTAATTTAATGCTCAATCTCACAAAAATATGTTTAAAATTTTTTTACTCATACTGGAATATTTTAGTGGATTTTTAAAAAAACTTCAAACTGGCAGCTTTGAAAAAAATATATACCCAGTAGCAATAAATAAGTGCACGTTATATGAATATAGCTCTCTGTCTATCTAGCTGTATCTATACATACATACATACATATACATATAATCCACATCCACTGCGAGTAATTTCCATTCTTCAACTTTTTTCTTTCATTTTTCAGCGTCAAGGCTGCATACATGGCGAAGACTTACCATACTTGTTTGGTGCACCGCTGGTTGGTGGTTTCACACATTTTACCCGAAATTATACGAAAACTGAAATTAATCTTTCGGAAGTTGTAATGCTTTATTGGTCAAATTTCGTACGTACTGGGTAAGTTAATAGAGTAGGAAAAAATAAAGACTGGAAGTAGTTTGTTTTTGGACTTTTACTTATATCAAATCAGACCCTTTAAACTATGATTATGAATCTTAATCATTGATAGTCGAATTAATTTTTTTTTGCTATTTTTGTAATAATTATTAGGGCTGTGCGATTAATTGATTAATCAAAATTTTGATTATTCATAAATTCGATTACTCAATTAATCGATTAATTATGATTTTTGATTAATGAAAAAGGGTGTTTACTCGATTAATCAAGATTTTGATTAATCAAAATGAAATTTAATTGATAAATCGCCTTTTTGATTAATCGTTTTTTGAATAAAATTCTTAATCATAATTTAAAACGGCTCAAATTTAGAAGTTCCTTAATACTTCAACCATTTGTTGCATCTTCGACATTTTGCCCATTCGCGATCGGACAACACCTCAAAATTTTCTAAAATATTTTTATTTTTTAATATTTTGAAGCATGTTTGGTTTTTAATTTTTCTTATTTTCAACTATTTCAAGGCAAACTTTCATATAAAAAAATGTGTAAATTAATCAGTTTTTGATTAACCATTTTTGAAAATACTCGAGTAACACTCGTTTTGATTACTCAGAATTTTGATTAATCAAGTAATCGATTAATTGAAAATTTGATTAATCAACTTACTCGATTAATCGAATAAAGGCACAGCCCTAATAATTATTGATTATGATAATCGAACATTTTTGGAATAATTAATTGATTGGGATTAAATTTTGTGTTGGATTAATGAGGATTTATTTCGTTTTTATTAATCCTGGGATTAATGACGATTTATTTCGTTTTTAAATTTAATCCCAGGATTAATAAAAAATTAATCACAATTTTAAATTGAATACAATTTTTGATTACTTGCGATTAACGATGATTAATGCCGATTTGAGTATTATAGACGAGCTCATAAAGGGCATTTAGGGCTCCTTTCTGACTAATGCATGATTCTTATGATTTGCTGGGTATATATAATATTTTTGGATGAATTTATAAAAAAAACACAAATTTTTTTAATTTTTTAATTTTTATTAATATAAATTGTTTATTATTATTTTTTTTATTTTTTCGCACTTTAAAGCAATCCCAACGAGCAAATGGAGGGCGATCATCCGAATAGTCGACAAGAGCGCAGCCGCTATAAAACAGTCGAATGGACAGCTTACGAGAGTGTGCATAAAAAGTATTTGAATTTTGGTAAGTCTTATAAAAAAAAACTATATTTTATTACGCCTTGAAAAGTCTTCTTCTTGATCATTACTAAACAATTTCGTATAATTTCGCAGCTTGTTATGACCTAAAAATTAAATTTGTTTGAACTTTGAACAACATTTTCCATATTTGCTTGCTCATTCACACAGATACAAAGCCGAAGCTTAAAAATCATTATCGTGCACATCGACTATCCTTCTGGTTAAATCTCATACCAGATCTACATAAGCCAGGCGGTGATAATGTACCAGCTGCACACCATCAACTGCACGACGACACCGATGATGAATTGGACAATAATATAGCAAGTGATGCAACTATAAAACCCCTCAATCCACCATATTCACCACATGCAGGCACTGCAGCACTTGGTAATTTTACATTATTCACCAATCAAGTATTCTCTTTGCTGAATCTATCATCACCCTCATCAGCACGCAATGGTTCACGTTATGGTGGTAAACTTTATCCTGGCGATGATGATGGTGGCGATGGCGCACATGCGGCAGGTAGTGGACAAGCACCCGATACACAAGATGGCTTTGCTGCCTATTCAACGGCATTGAGTGTTACCATAGCAATTGGTTGCTCATTACTGATACTTAATGTACTCATATTTGCTGGCGTTTATTATCAACGCGATAAAACGCGTCTAAATGAACCGCGAGCACAAACAAAATTAAAACGACAAGAAAATGGACAAATGCCAAATAATATTTGTGGTGATCTTGAAACATTAACGATACACACCAAAAGTGATCCGGCCACAATATTATCACATCATCATGCATTGCAACATCAACATCAATTGCCACCACCTGAATTTGCTGATATACCACATCGTGCGCCACCACCACCAAAACATTTGAAAACGCTGCAAGATGCGGGTGGTGGTGGTAGCATGAATTTGGGGAGTGCGAGTGGGGCGCACAATGTCACGAGTAGTGGAGTAGGTGGCGGTGGTGGTGGTGGTATTATGGGTGTTAACAATAATACAGGTTTGTGTGCTACAAATAGTCCTAGTGGTAGTGGGAGTAACGATGGTGGTGGTGGTGGTGCTGGTAGCAGGTGTCTCATAAGTGGTGGTGGTGGTGGTGGTGGTGGCAATAATATGATGAGCCTTATGTCAACGCCACATGCTTTACAAGTGATGGGCAATCAATGTGGTACACTTACAAAAAAAAGTTGTATGAAACAAACGCAACAACAGCAGCAACATCAACAACAACAGCAACAACAACAACAAATGGTTGTAACACATCAGCAACATTTGCAAAATCATCATAATCAAAATATGACGACATCATTAATGGGTGGTGGACCACCGCCACCCTCAGTATCCAGCGCACAAGCACATCAGCAGCATACACATGTTGTGCAACAACAGCAACAACAACAACAACAACATCATCAACAGCAACAGCAATCACAATTACAACAAGCACAACAACATCCATTAATGGATGAATTGCGCGTGTGACATTAATTGACGGTGCGTTTCAAATGTGATCTCTAACGGTGATGAAATGATTGTGATGTGATGCGTAATACGTTACGAAATTAATCCCAAATGATGTGTGAAGTGTGTGGTGTGTGTATGTGTGTGTGTATGTGTGCGAGTATTAATGCCTGTTTGTTTGATAGATACATATATGTATATGAGTTCAAGCCAATTTCAAGGTCTCAATGCTGTTTGCATTAAAACTTTAAGGTAAGAGATTGCGCCCAAGCCATTTAACACTCAGCGCTTGTAGAAATGAAATGAATTACAATGCGTTGCATAAATATAGCATCATCAATATTGACATGGTATAATCAATTTTAAACTATCATTTCGATTCATTATTTTTCACAAAATAATTGCTTAAAATATAAATTGTGTGAGAGACCAAAGAAACTTGTTGCATTTAAAAGTCGATGAGGTGTCATAATGTCAATTGAATTAATGTCACTGCCATTAATTCACATTTCAAAATCGAGTTTTGCCAAACAGACTTTACTTCTTATAATAATTTGACATTAATTCTCAGTGACATTAATTCCATTGACATTATGACACTTCACCTAAAAGTCGAGTACAAGAAAAGTTCTCTTGGTTACGATTGCTTGCCACTTTGTACGTCATTTAAGAAAAGCACCCAATCGGTGTTCGAGTTCCATTCTCTACCCCGCGGATTTTATTTATAAAAATTTTGAATTCATTCCGATTTTTAAAAATTTGTTACTCCCTGTTACGAAAATATGTGGCGAAATCGCCAAAAGTTAAAGAATTCTATTCGAGAACATTTTACCAAATTTCCATTTCATTCATAACAATTTTATTTTCTATGATTATAATAAAACAATTATATTTTTTTTTCATTAAAAAATAATTTTTAGCACAGAAGTAGCTACGAGTTATCAGAAAACAATTAAAAATAACTACAAAAAAAAATTTATATAAAAAAATTTATATTTTATTTAAGAAAATAAAAAAATTAAAAATTTATTGTCTGAGGACCTACGTTCGAAACTGCGACTCCACTCATGCTAAACCTGACCATGACCCTTCCTACTACAGTGCTTTAGGCGATAACTACCTGAAGTAATTTCGAATGAACTACAGAATACCACTGTGCATGAGAATCGAGATTGATTTCGAGTAACGGCACAGATTTCTTAAAGATATTCACAAATGGCGCTAATTGAAAACTGGACTTAGCAGCTTCTAATGCGATTTCGAGGATTTGTATAATGTTGGTTTTAACTATTTCAAAGCTTTTTTTTTTATCACTTTTAAGGTTGTGAGTAAAAGCTTAGCACACAGATTTTAACGACTTTTAAATTATATTTTCATGACAAAAATATTAAAATTCAAGCGAAATTATTTACACAAATGAAACGTGTCAAAATTGTACAAGTATTTGTTTTATTTAACAAACGTGCTATATCTGCAAGAATTGTGTATATGTATGTATTTTCTTTTAATATTCAAATGTATGTTTGTGTGTTGAAAGTATGACTGGGTGTGACTTAATTGAGATTGCATTATGTAGACGCAGTAATATTAATTTATTAAATGCCTAAAGGTGGAAGATACTAAAATGAATATAAATACAAAGTTCTATGAAATGTCAACAGAAATCAGTAAGTAGTACAGAAGTATAATATAAAATTAATTAGGAACTGAAAGAAAAATTTTCAAATGTCTAGCAAAACCAAAAGCATGTTGTGTAAAAATGATTTTAAAAGAAAGCAATTATTTTCAAAAAAAAAAATGAACTAATTTGTTTAAAAGTTAATGCAGCAGAAGAAATAGATTTATGTAGTGTATAGTTAAAATGTGAGTAGGTTTGTAATACAATGTTCTAAGTAACTAAATACTTTTATTTTTCTAATTTCAAATGCGCGTTGAATTTCTGGGAATTTCGGTAAAAAAGTAAGAAAAAAAAATTATAATTGAAGCTTTCGAATTACGTGACTTTCACCAAATCGGCACCAAGCTTCAAGTTTAAAATCTCTTAATTTTTTTTTTTATAATTTCTTGAAATTTTTTAGCGTTGTTTTATAATATTATTACTTGCTTTAAAGTTGCAAAAACAATTGCAAACTACAAAACATTCTCCGCCACTCTATCCAACACTTTTTTCTCTGCCCTTTTACTTTCTATATTCACTTTTCTTTTAATTTTTATTTGCCTCTTACACTTTGTCACACTTTTAAACTAAGCTTTGTTCATCTTATTCAACTTCTTCCAGCATATTACATGAAAATCAATCAAGGAGCTTTTATACATATTATTTTTTATGTGTGGAGCTTTTGCTAAGCTTTGAGTGTTTATTATCTACTTCATTCAAAAAATTATCACAACTTTATTTGGTTAACTCGAAAATTATTCTTCCAAAGACTGAATTAAGTACACGATAATTGAAATTTTGTAAATGTAATAATGTAAGATATAAATATGTACATACGTGGTAGTAGATTTGTATATAAAACATGAAATATAGTAGTTTTGTTGTAAATTTGTATGTAAATATACATAAGTGCGAATTTTAGAGAAATTTGTTTGATTTAATCTAATTTAATTTAATTTAATTTTATTTTATTTTATTTTATTTTATTTTATTTTATTTTATTTTATTTTATTTTATTTTATTTTATTTTATTTTATTTTATTTTATTTTATTTTATTTTATTTTATTTTATTTTATTTTATTTTATTTTATTTTATTTTATTTTATTTTATTTTATTTTATTTTATTTTATTTTATTTTATTTTATTTTATTTTATTTTATTTTATTTTATTTTATTTTATTTTATTTTATTTTATTTTATTTTATTTTATTTTATTTTATTTTATTTTACTTTATTTTATTTTATTTTATTTTATTTTATTTTATTTTATTTTATTTTATTTTATTTTATTTTATTTTATTTTACTTTATTTTATTTTATTTTATTTTATTTTATTTTATTTTATTTTATTTTATTTTATTTTATTTTATTTTATTTTATTTTATTTTATTTTTTTTATTTTATTTTATTTTATTTTATTTTATTTTATTTTATTTTATTTTATTTTATTTTATTTTATTTTATTTTATTTAATATCATTTTATTTTATTTTATTTTTTTTATTTTATTTTATTTTATTTTATTTTATTTAATTTTACTTTATTTCAATTTATTTTATTTTATTTTATTTTATTTTATTTTATTTTATTTTATTTTATTTTATTTTATTTTATTTTATTTTATTTTATTTTGTTTTAGTTCATTTTATTTTATTATTATTTTATTGCAGGAATACCCCTTCTGTAAAAAGCAGTAGTCAAATGATCTAGCCTGCTTTTATGTTATCAATTGGCATCAGGACTCTACGTCATCTTATTCCAAATGTATAGACTAAATTAAAACTACCCGAACCTACGTTTCAAATCAACTTTTCTTGTGGCCTTTCAATTTTATTTAATTTTTACAAAAATTCACAATAAACATTTGCATTTCTTTAATTAAAAGTTCATAAAACTTTAGTTCCATGAATTATTTAACAAAAAGTTTACATAAACAAACAAAAAAAGCATTTCAATTAAAAACATTTATTATAAATAATTAGTAGAAAATGTGTAATGTATTTAATTACTGAAAATATAAAACTATAAACATGCATACATACTGACCTATGTACCTAGCTTTAAGTAAGTTAATGTTTACGTATGAGTGTGTTACAAGAAAAAAATTTTTAAGCAACAAAAACACGAAAATGTATCTCATTAGGGTTATAAAGAAATTCAAGTGTAGGTTATACTATACAAACAAAAAAACTTAAAGTGTAAAAAAACACTCACAATTGTCTATGTGCGTGAAGTGAAAATTTATAAATAAAAAAATATATATATAATTGAATTTAGTAAGAAATGTAAATTTAAATTAAATATTTATAAGTAAAATTTAGTAGTTAATTATTTAAGCTCTTAAACTGTAAAATGAATTTAAGTAAATGAAATCTTAATTATGTGAGTGCTGCAGTTAGACTAAATAGCACTTGCATATTACGTAGATATTTCTAAAAACATATTGCAAAAACAAAAAACAAAAAAAAAAGAAAACACTTTAGCTAAATAAGATCATCTACTTAGTAGTTACTTAAACAAATTGTGGCAATATAAAAAATGTTAATGGACAAAACGTAAAGTGATAAGAAATGTAAATTTAAAATGCGTAAAACTATAAGAAATTATTAACGATTAATAAAAATGAGGAAAATACTAAAAAAAAGGATGAGTTTTATTGAAAATTTTGGGTGAAAAATTATAAAGTGAGTATAAGCATGCAATTTATAGATTTACAGGAAGTAAAATTTTGAAATATAGAAGTATGATTAGAAACGGAGCGCTTGGAACAGCTAACAATGGCCGACTTCAAGGCAAAAATAAAACTGCAACTTTCTTACTAAAACTAGCAGCTGAGTATAAAACATAAAGTAAAAAAATGTTCAACACATAAAACGTTGTGGAAACTATGGTTCCCAAGGCCTTCTTTGATCCCTATTGTTTTGGGCTGAATCTTCTTCTTTGGAAATCTCATTGTGCTAAATTTTTTTCCTAAACGAGCCTTTAGATGAGTGTAAAGTCGTATGAAGCTTTCTCTGAAACACTGAATTTGTTGGAACTGATAAAGCAAGCTTCTTCTTCTTTTCATATTATAGGAAAACGGTTTCCTTAGCATGTGTTATTAATTACTCTATACACTCTAAATAATCAAGCTGATTGCTATAGCAATTTTATTTTTCATGCGAATATATGAAAGTTTGCTCGACCCCTTTTATGGTATTCAATATAACTTTACTGAGTAGATAAATGATGTAAATTTAACTTTTAATTTTGTTTTTCACAAAACTCCATGCTTTTACGCACATCCAAACTCAAATTAAATAAACAACACTTGATTTTGGCAGTAGTGGGAGGGGGAACCGAAATTTCTCAGTTACAAAAAGTCAGTTGCGTTGGTAAAACTTTCACCTGACATTAGCTATCTACCTGCAAAAGTATTTGTGGAAACTTATTTATGTATGTATTTACCATGTAGTCAAACCAAGTAGTTGCAAACTACTTCAAAAGTAGTATCTATACCAACCCCAATTAGGTCTCCAACTAGTCCATATAGACCAACAAATTTAGCACAATCACGGTAAGCGACAATTATTCAATTGCCATTGGGTGCAGTAGATACATATGTATTCGTTTTAAATTCGCTAGGTATCTGGTTCGATTTCCAGTAAGTCAAAAAAGAAAATTTTAAAAATTAGTTTTACTTGGAATTTTCCAACTCTGGTCATTTTAGCAGTCAACATAACTTTGAATTTTAATTAAAAGTTTAGCCCTTTTTGCACTGTTTTGGTACCATTCAAAAAATTCTAGTTGTATACTGGTATGTTTCCTGACTAGTTTGGTACTTCACTGCCCGGTAAGTATGTACATTTGTACGTTTGTAACAGCATAAGTATTTAACTTTGGAAAAGTGAAAGAAGTTTGGTTATTTGCAATTCTACCGCTAATTAGTACTTCTCAGCGTATTTAACTGTGTTTTGTAATTGGGGAGCTGAATTGAGACCAATAAGACTATGATACTGTTGTATGAACAATTTTAAACGCGGAATGGGTTAAGATAATTCCTGAAAATGTGCGATAAGTAGATAAAATATATGTAAATATACTGGGGGAGATAAACGAAGAATAAAAAATTGATTTTTAATACTTTCCATTAAAAGTACAAAAATTATAGTGATATTCCCATTTGAATTGAGCGTGGAATTGATTGGAAAGCTCTTTCAATCATCAATGATTACTTCAATTGTTATCAGAAATCCGCAATTACTAATTTATAAGTAATGTAAAACTATCAAAAGTAAAGTTAAAAAAAAAATTAGTCAAATAATTGAAATTAATTAATTAAAAAAATTTAAGTTATTAAATAAACTGAAAAAATCAAGAGTAATCAAATAATCAAAAATAATTAATGACAATCAAAAATTTAAAAAAAAAACTACAACAATTAAAAAATATAAGTAATTAAAAATAATGAAGAAAGTTAAAAAAAAATCAAAAGTAATTAAAAATAAAAAAAAATCAAGTAATTGAAGTAATAAAAAAAAAAAAATTAAGAAAAATTAAAAAAAATAAAAGTAATCAAAACTATTAAAAAAAATTAAAATAATCAGAAGTGATCGAATAATCAAATCCATTACAAAGCAATCAAAAATAATCCAAAAAAATTTAAGTATTTAAAAAAAAGTAAAATAAAAAAAATTACTCAATTAGATATAATCGCAAAAAAATAAAAAAAAAATAAAAAAATCGGAAGCATTCAAAAGTAATCAAATAATCAAAAATAATAATTAAAAAATTAAAAGTAATAAAAAAAAAAAAGAAATCAAAAAAATTTAAAAAAACCAGACTCGTCCAAAGTAATCGGTAATGGGCAATCAAAAAAACCCAAAAATTTACAACAATAAGAAAAACTTAAAAGTAATCAAACATAATTAAAAGAAATTTAAATAACCAAAAGCGAACAAATAATCAAAAACAATCCAATGCAGCCAACATAATAAAAAAAAAAAATAAAAAACTAATTAAAACAATGAGAAAAAAAAACAGTTATTAAAAAAATCATAAGTAATCTAATAATCTAAAGTAATCCAAAAAAAATAGAGCAAATCAAACAATCAAGAGTAATCAAGTAATCAAAAACAATAATTAAAAAATTAAGAGTACTTTAAAAAAATTATATATAACAAAACTAAAAAAAAAATTAAAAAATATGCAAATAATTAAGAAAAAAAAATTTAAAAGTAAGAAAATATGTAATTATTTTTCGACTTTTCGAGATTTTTTTCAAAACACTTATGAAAACGTGAAAATTTTCTAATGGCATATTTTCCAAAAAAATAATCAATAAAACCAGTAATCATAAAAATTAATAATTATTACCTAACAGATATGGCGTTCAATAAATTAATTATGGGAAGATTTCCGAAACTGGCATATTCGTACTTTATCGCATAGCAGTTCTAAAATCGGTGTTTCAGGAGATTTATAATATAGTAGGGGGCTGCTGTTAACTAAATAACTCTGCAGCTGGCTATAGGTGAAATGTAAAAATTAATTTGGTGGGTCGTTCGAGAGTGAACATTATGGAAGAATATTGTAGCCTGCCTCAGAGTCATCAAGTTTAAGTATTAGTTTTTTGATTTTACTTTCTTTGTTTTCGAAATAAGTTAAAACCGAGACTGCATTGTGTTATCTCATAATGGATGTGTAAATCATTACTTAGTATGTCGTTTTTTTCAAAAGTTATTTACCAAAGGTCCCTAGATCAAGGGAACACCAAAATGTATACAACAGTTTTTTCTTTCAAAACGAGGTCTCCGCTGTTGCTGTTGGGAGTCAATTTAAAACATAAAGTTCCCAACAATTTTAATATTAGCTCGGACAAATTTTAATATTAGCTCTACCCCAACCTAATTTTATTATAACACAATCAAGAAACTCATAACTCCTACTCAATGTACATACAATGTTTGGTCATACCTGAACTTCTACGCTTTTCTTTGTTTGTTTTGTTTTCACCTTGAGGTGTAAAACTCATAAAACTTTTTCAATTACCATTAAAAACCTTTCATTATTTTTTCGTTCACAAGAATTTCCATGCCACACTTTATTTATGCGCATTAATTCATGCTGAGCGTAGGAATTTGTATAAAACTTTCTAATAACAACAATTCAATCAAAGGAAATTTTTTATACAAAAACAAATATCACTTGTATACAGATTTACTAGATGCTTTTAAGCTGGTCTCTAAATTTTTGTTGTAAATATGTAATGTTATACATAATGGAAATCTCTAATTTTTGTTGCATATCCAATTCCACGAATAGATGCATACATACATAACTTATTAATTAAACTTTTTTAAGTTTTTCATGATATTTATGCAAACTTCCAGCTTGTTTCAGAGACTTATAAATTCCCGGAAATTGTTTTGTTGAAATACGAAAATATATAAAAAAAAAAAAAAACTTGGCTATCTACATGACAAGTTTGATTCAAATCGTCTCTGCGATATTATACTTATTTTATTTTATTTTGCCCTACCCACAAATCCTGAATCCTGGTTTCATATGCCCCATACATACATATTTGCCGATATTAACTTCATCAAAAACTCGTGTTCATTTCAAAAATAGACACATTTCACTCTTTAACACAAATTTATAAGCTCTAACCAAAATGAAAACATTTCAAAGTGTTAAAAAGTTAAGCGATTTGCATAGAAATTACGCTAAAGTGATAAAACCACTCAAAAACAATAAGAAAAATGCAAAAAACGGAAACAAAAAAAAATTGTGAAAAGAGTTTTGTGGTACACAGTGGCAAAAATGCAGATGTGGTAGATGAAGAAAGAGGAAGCAAAATAGGTTTGCATCTGATTATTACGAAATTGAACTTTCAAAAGCATTGCTATTTCACACGCTTCGAGTGAGAAGAAAATGGCTGGGAGAAAAAGGAATCAGTTGCACCTTGAGTTATTAATTACTAAGCTTCGAATTATACTCAGAACAAATAATTTTTTTTTTCTCTTTAATAAATCTCAAATAAAAAATACATTTTTATTTTTCAAGAAAAAAATATTTTTTTAAAAAGACATATCCATACAAATTTTGTATTATAAAAGCTTCATAAAGAAAAAGAAATTGTGCCTCAACATAATCCTCAAAAGTGGAACCGGCTTTTGAAACTTTTTTTTGTAAGGTCTAGAGAGCATCCAAACATTTTTTTTTAGTGCAATACTACAACTTCAGCTCTCTATTGAGCTTTCTCTCTACATATCGCTTCTCTAGTTCAACAACGACGCAATTGTCAATTTTAAAGTTTCGAGATAACGCTCACAAAAGCTTTAAAAAGTACTAATTATTGCTGTGTATCAATTTTATAATTGTATTACAAATAGTTTTCGCGCTAGACGCTTGCGAAGTTGTTCCAATCGTGAATAACGTATGCGCGGACAAATATTGAAACTTGCTTCACCAAAACTTTATATTTTACAATTGCGTCGTTGTTGAACTAGGGAAGCGATATATCAATCACTGCTTTGAATGTATCAGCGGTTACTTTTAGTGGAAGAGATATGAGAAAATCGCACTCAACTTTATTTTAATTTAGTGCTTTTCACTTAATTTTTAAAAATTTCTTTGAACCTATTTAAATTATAGCTTACATTTAATTTTTGATTTTTCTTGTTTGTGTGAAGTATTTTTTTTATACCCAGCGTACTAGTACTAGTACAAGGGTATTATAACTTTGTTGGGATAACGGTTGGTTGTACAGGTATAAAGGAATCGAGATAGATATAGACTTCCATATATCAATATGATCAGGATCGAAAAAAAATTTGATTGAGCCATGTCCGTCCGTCTGTCCGTCCGTCCGTCCGTCCGTCCGTCCGTCCGTCTGTCCGTTAACACGATAACTTGAGCAAATAATGAGATATCTTCACCAAATTCGGCATGCGTTCTTATTTGGGTTCAGAATAGATTGGTATTGAAAATGGGTAAAATCGGACCATAACCACGCCCCCTTTTTCGATATCGAAAATTTCGAAAAACGTATTAAACGGGTTAATTCAATATCAGAAGCAGCTACAATGATAAAATTTGCAGTATGTATTGATTTAGATGTTCTAAGGCCGATTTTATCAAATTTTTTGAAAAGGGGCGTGGCACCGCCCACATATATTTAAAGAAATTTAAAAATTTTGACTCTTAATAACTTCAGAACAGTTTATGCTAGTACAACGAAATTTTGTAGAGGGCATACTATTGTTGTGTTGAATTCAGATATAGAAAATAAACGAAATCGCATAGCGACCACGCCTACTTTTTCATAAAAGTTATATTGAAAGGAGGTGGAAATATTGAAAAGCCCATATCTAATTGACTGATACCGCTATAATAATATAATTTGGTAGATAAATAAATTTTCATATTCTTTACATTATTTTTGCAAAATTTTGGAAAGTGGGCGTGGCACCGCCCACTTATGAGTCAAGCAATTTTCAAATTCGACTGCTAATAACTTCAGAACGGTGTTAGATAGGTTTACGAAACAAGGTACCAGGCATGTTATGTTTATGTAGAGTACTACCACAGAAAATAGGAAATCGGTGAACGACCACGCCCCTTTTTGGACTAAAGTTCTCTAAGCGAGAGTTAGGAAACCGGAATATGCAATATCTGTTTAACTGATAAAGATATAATGCTAAAATTTAGTACACTCATTCACTTGATGATTATTAGTGTTGTTTAAAGGTTTTTTGGTAATATTTTGGAAAATGGGCGTGGCACCGCCCACAAGTGAATAAACAAAATATCAACATTTCACTATTAACAAGCCACTGTGAAAGTATCATAAAGATCTGCAATGAAAACTGATCTTCAAATAGGGACAAACAACATAATAAAATCCGTGGGCGTGCCACCACCCACTTTTTTAAAATTATGTAAATATTGATTACACATATATCCGTATATCAAAAATTTCACAAAATACGTTAAAAGTTATTGGCATGGCACGCCTTCTTTTCCAAAGTTATATATAGGACATGGTATAACCCTTGAAAAGATCGATTGAGTACTTTTGGCTCATGTAAGCGGTTAAAGCTTTATAAGCAAGATGCGTGGCCGCGCCCACCAAATTCTCTATTGTTTACGCTCGGAATAGATTGGTTTTTAAAATGGGCGAAATCGGATGAAAACTACACCCCCTTTTTCTGAAAACTAACGCTGGGTATTTAATGTTCGGTTCACCCGAACTTAGACTTCCTTACTTGTTTTTTTGTAATTTTATTTTAAGCACTGCTGGTTGTCGCTCTAAACCACTACTATAATAAACAATAAATAAATAATATACGCTGCAGGTGACCAAATCCACAGGTTATTCAAAATAAAAAATTAAATCTTTTTAATTCCAATGAAAACTGAAATGACATGAAAAGAAATGCCTACAATACATAGAATTTATTATGAGCAAAAGTATTTTTCTTTGACATTCAATTGGGTAAAAAAAATTCGTGTAAAATTTTTCAATTGAACAATGAACGGCTTTGAATGTAAAAATTTAGTAAAAAATTATGTACATATGTACATATATACTTTACTTTTACATAGGCATATTGCCAATTGTATTTGAATATAAAAATTTTACTAGAAATTCAAATAAAATTATTCAATAAATTATTAAATAATTTTCAAGGAATTGTAAAAAAAAAAAAACATCACAATTTTTAAGCATATCTAACAGAAGAAAATAACAAAGCAATATATTGCTTCGATTTCCATAAAATATACAAACATACAGTTGTGTTCACGATAATAGCAGTAAGAGTAAATTAGATATCGTGCTACGAAATACGAGCCGCTTTTAAGAAAAAATTTTATTTTAAAGTTTACGCAAAGTATAGCAAAGGGCTTTCAAAAATTCCAATAAAATTTCAACACCGTTGGGCAGAGTTTTTGATTTCAATTAATGTCATTAGGAACCATATTGTGAAAACACTGAGTTTTTATAATTTTTCTTTTTCTAGAGAATTTTGGATATTTTTTTGTATTTATTATCACTCTACTAGGGAGGTGCCTGAATATAGAAATTTTTTATTTTAAGTTTATAAATTTACTGTATCAACGATCAAATGTTCTATATCGGTTTTAGACCCATCTTTTCTAAAGAAAAAATTGTTGTAAATGATTCGTAGAACAAGAGGGCGATGGTGTACAATAGATGACCATCTCATGCGGTATGGGTTAACTTCTCAGACGTCTTTGAAGTGTAGGACACTATGAGCAGACGCATAAAGAGGCATTAAAGTAAGCTCCGTATCGAACGATTTGAAAACTGGTTCAGTTCGAGTTTTACAGCAATTGATTAGAAACAATTTTTATGTATTTTCATTGTGAAAAAAAAAAACAAAATGTAACCTTAAAAAAACAAAAAATATTTCGAAGTATGAAACACAAAACGAACCACACACCAAACCTTCTTTTGAATCGGTTTCACTCCGTGCTAGCTGAAAAGCTATTGTAGCGTGCTATCAAAACCCATCAAAAATAGATTTATTATGCAAATATGGAGAGCATAAGCGTATGCGAACTCTCTTTAACCCCGTCCAGTTACTCAATTTTTGTTTTCGACGCTTTCAACCATTAAAGTTCAATAAAAGAATGAAACAAAAGAAGCGAAAGGAAAACAAAGGAAAATATGTTTGTGTCGCTATAAACATTTGTATGTATATGTATATGGATTTATGTTCTTATTTTAGGAACAAAACAAAAACATTAAAGGATTAAGCAAGTTGCTGTTGTATCTATATTGTTTCATATTGATAACAATAGTTTGAAAAATGATTTTGTAGAGAGAAGTTCATAACAAGAAAAGTAGGGGGAAATTATAAAATAAATATTTTGTTTTTGGTTTTTTAATAAATATTTATAAAAACGCTTTAAATATTGAAAAATTGAAAATTAGGAGAAACCTTGAAACATGCAGAAGTCAGCCTCAAAATACGGTTGAGCTACTACTCGAGGCTTGACCAAAGCTGCTAGGCTCAAGTCAACATAAATATTTTGTTTTTTTTTTTTTCATAACTGAGTTTCAAAAACCCTCATCTAGCTTAAGTCTTGCCGATTTGTAAAAAATCAATCTAAAACAAATTAAAAATTAGAACAGAAACGCGGCATTCAACCCCTTTCACCAATTTCTAACTTTTTATTATAATTTTGTTGCTATTTTATAAATTTCAAACAAATAATTAGTTTATGCGAAGGCATGCCGTTTGTGCAAAAGTTTTAAATTTCATAGCATACAATTTCATAAACGAGAAATACTAATTTGAAATAACCAACTATATGACATACATTTTTCAATTTGTTAATATTTATCATTTAAAGTTTTAACTCATTCATCAAATCTCGAAATAATTTCACAAACAATAATGTAATCGTAACTGAAACATATGCAATCATGTTGAATTAAGTAAAATTTGTGTCCACAAAAACTAAAAAAAAAAAAAGAAAAACAAACATATGGGCAACTTTTAAATTGGCACAAAACTGCTAACACACACACATGCACACACGCACACACATGCACACACACAGAGTTGCATTTTCGAACGTTTCTACTTGATCCTTATTTTCCCTATTGTGAGATTTTACATTTCATTTTCTATTTAAAGTGAATACAAACAGTCCATGTGGTCATTTTTGCTCGAGAAATTCATTAGTTTTAGCTTAGCTGCTGTTGAAACTAATGAATTGTGGTAGAAAATGCTTTTATGTAGAGAACTTTATATGAATGTGTGTGTGCGTGTGTGTGTGTGTGTGTGTGTGTAAACGGGTGTGTTATAACCCAATGAACCAACCAGTGGCACGCTGTGCTTTTGCGATTTAAATCGATGGTAAATTTTAATTTGTGTAGCATACTTTTAGGTGTTGAGAGTGGAATTGAATGACCGCGCCCCCAAGGAACGAAAAAGGATCTATCTGATACTATCCACTCAGTCTCAGCTTGCTCAAACCCAGAGATCAAAACTTGCACTGGAATATTTTGTGACTAGTACCGAACTTATACTAGACTAGATCTCCACTGGCCTGGGTTTTCATATATTTTTTTTTTTTTTTTAATTATATTAATCTCTCATCAGAATTATCCTCCTTCATAGCGCTGAATAAAAGACAGTGTCGATCTAAAATGGGATCGCTTTCTTATCGACGCACTTCATACCAGTTTCTCAATTGTTTATTGGGTATTTTTTAATAAGTTCATTGTTTGTACGAGTATGTAAGGAATGCACATAAACTTTCGTGTATGAAAATTAGTAACAACAATTTTCAAAAGCAGAAGTACTAAACACAACAGCAAACAATTTCTAACTAATACCATGGTAACGAACTCAAAATGGATTTAAACTATTTTAGTTATCAGCAATTGAATTGAATGCCAATAAATTTTTTTTTTTCATTTTAACCAATGAAAGGCAAGTAAATCAAATATTTAAACAAAATTAAAAAAAAACTATCATTCGTTAGATATTTAAAAATTTTTGCATGGTTTAGCGTAACTAACAAAGAAACGAAAAAAATAAATTTTTTTCATACAAAACTAAAGCCAACTTTCGTAGCCATGAACGTATGGTAACTCAGAAAAAAAAAGCAATAAAATATTTAATGTAAAAAATGTAAAAGTTTCAGAAAGTTTGTCAATTGCATCGTCAAAACCTTGAGTGCTCTACTCAATTAAAAACCGCAAAACCAACTCTAATTATTTGGCATTATCTCATGCACGTGGGGTGGGAAAGCAGATTATCTGCTACTCTCACTCAACGCTATTGAGTGCATTGCAGTGTGGCTAAGCTTGTGTGTACGTACAAAGTTATTTTTACCGCTTGTTCGCTGATTTAGTTTTTATAATTTTTTTTTTTTTGTTTTTTTTTTTGTCCGCAAACTTTTCTAAAGCACAGGTTTTAGTCATTTTAAATCTGCTGTCGACAACTGCTTTCTCCAAACAGCCACACAAAAGTCCTGTCCGTTGATTAACCGTTAAATTTATTTTGATTTGCTTTTACCGTAAAAATGTTCGTGACTTTGAGTTCCCATTCTTATGGTTCTATAAATACATTAATCCGTGGAGACTTCTTTTGGTAAGGCAATGATTTGAAACCGGTTGGAACGGGGGAACCATGATTTAATTATAATTCAACAATGCGTGGGAACAAAGCCTACAATTTTTGTTTATTTTTCAGCTACTGTGCTTCGTTTCAAAAGCGCTATAATATCTTTCTGAGACTTTTCACAATATTTCGGTTTTTGTTGACAATATCATTGAGCGCTTAATCTATTAAAATTGTCAACAAGTAAAGTCATTTGTATTAGACTGTGCCAAAAAATGTTTTCGTTTTACTTTAAAGTTTGAGATGGCAATTTTTTAATATTTAACAAATAAAACTAGATACTTAAATCAATTTAATGTTCTAAAAAAAATTCTGAAAAAAGTTTTTTTTATAAAGTTAACTTAACAAAACTCAATTTTCTTCAAAACTATATTTGTAGGTTTAGTTTTGAATGTATTTACTTCATTATTATAAGTGATTTTTCTTTTTTTAAAAAATTCTAGATAATTGTTTACATTTTCGATTAACAATTAAAAATTGTCCATGTTTTGCTTTCTTTTTTAAAACACATTTCTTTAACAAAAAATAAATTTTGTAAACAATATTTAGCTACATTATTTTACTTAAGGGGCCTAGTAGATTTAAAGCAAACATTAGCTCACACAAAAAAAAAACTAAGCTGCAATTATGAGCTACAAAAAATAAAAATTAAGATCTCAAACTTTCATTAAAAAAATTAATTTTCATATAAAAAAAAAATTTATAAATAAATAAAAAAAATTTTAAATCCATAAATATAATTTTCAAAAAAAATAATTTTTTTTTTTGGAACCGTGTAATCATTTCAGTACAACAACTTTCATTTTCACTAAGTGCAACTAAAACCATTCTGCACCTTCCCTCATCTCAACGTTTTATGACCAAAAGCTTTTATTTGGCAATGCAAATATTTTATTTTGCTTTCTCCTTTCCGTAAAACTAAAAACCAATGAAAACTATGTGCTATAAACCCAAACGCTACAATCAATAAATTTGCTGAAATTGGAGTTTATTTTTCAAATTCTCGTGAAAAATTTGTAAAACATAAAATTAATGGCATAGATTTATTTTTAATGGAAAGCTTGAAAATGCGCAAAAGCTTTTTACTTTGCCATTCATTACCTTGGTTAGCGAAACGCGAAATAGTGGAATACATAGATATATTTTTTGAATATTTAAGTGATCATGTAGTTTTTTTTCCGACAACGAAAAAACAAATTTTTTGCTTGGTAGTAGTTATATATTTTAAAAAATTAAAAAATACTAAAAAAATATAAAATTTAAAATTTAATTTTTCGAAGACTCAAGAGTTCGACCCAGTGAAGCACATATCGTTGTCAAAACGCATATAACCTATGCCACTGCTATATATGTATACACCGTGGTTACCAAATCTGCTGAAAAACCGTAAATCAGCTGACTGTTCGCTGACGGCATTGCCAGCTCAATAACAGTATAAATTATTATGATAATATGGTATAACGATAATTATAAAAAGCTCACCATAATACAGTGTGCAAATTGAATTAATTGAAGAAAAGCAGAAAGTATTACTACAACAACAGCAATGTTTATTATTACTCTATCGATTTGCATATGCGCACATTTAACAAATACAAAATTAAGCGTCCTTATTATAATTACAAAGGCACATGGCATACAAAAAAAATTCAACAAACGATTACTACAATTATTTCAAATAACAAAGTTTTTGCATAAAAATTGCTGACAACGTAAAAAAAAAATATTTATTTTTAAATAAATTGCGTGTGCAACCAATAACAAAAAATATTTATTTGCAACATTGAAGTATATTATCAAAGGAGTGGTTGAAAATAAATAAATAAATAAACATCAACAGTAAAAGCTGATAGGCGAGCGCAAATCGTTAGCGCTTAAAATCAAAACAGAATAAAATACATTGAAAATTATTTAATTCGCGCCATATTAGGATGCGCCAAAAAAAAAAAATTTTAATTTTTTTCGATTGTGTGACGGAAAATCGAATGGAGTACTTATACCAACCAAATATGAGTTTTTAATATTAACGAGAGAAATATGCTCATCAGAGTGTCTCTTTTTATATTCGCTCTTTGATCGTATGCAGAGCTCTTGATAATCGATTAAATGATTAATCGATTTCCAGTTGTTATTTCGAAAAAGAATCGATTATAGTTATTGTTAGCAGTTGCGAGTTAATTTTTTTTTTAAACGATAACTATTCGTATAGTGGCAGTTAGTCGAAATCGAATATTTGTTCTAAGATTTTTTAAGAACTAAATAGTTTATATTCGACTAATCGATAATATGGATTATCGATTGTTAAAAAAAAGCACTACTTATATGAAAAGGATTTTATTTTATCACTAATAGGTGAGCTCTTTATCAGTTTTTAGTCATTAAAAAAGATATTTCATAGTCAATTTCAATTCGGAGTCAGTAAAGGCACTCGCTTTTTTAATCTCAAAAATAAGCGTAACTAATATGAATGTGAGGTGGTTCTGAGCTGAGTGAAAATGACATGCCTGACCTTCTCATTAATATGAAACACTCATACTTAGTTACTAGAAATTTGATTTTCCAAAAACCAATAAAAAAAAATTGTATTCTATTTGCTCCACCCTAGTGCATGGATAAATATAAAGGGTGAGACAGACAACAAAAGTAATTGTGATTCAGTATGCACGTAATCCACTTAACTTAAGCTATTATAAAAAAGCACTTACACCGTTAGCAGTATTGAATTAAAAGTACGAAAACGTATTTTTTGCTCGTTGCAATTGGATATCATCATAGTCATAAATGAATAATTAAGTTTTACATAATAAGCATAATATTGGTCAACGCAATTCAACACTTCAAAAACAAATTGCTGGAAGTGTTGCTTCTAAGTTTTGAAAGTTGGTTTTATATTTGAAACACAAAGCACTTCTTATAGTTCTCATTTTAATACTTAAACAGCTGCTTAATGCGCATTAACAATGCATCTGCCTACACCATAAATAGTTGCCTCATTTACATACATATCTATTATAGGCAGCACATAAAAGCATATTTTATAAATAAAAGCTCTAAAAAGGTTTGCTTTGTTTTTGACATAATAAGGTCATTATTACATTGTATTAAAATAGAATAAAGTAATTAAAGCATTGAACAAGGGATTAGTGGCGAAAAAAAAGAAAACCTTAACTTCAATTGGCAAATAGGTAAAAAATCAAATTACTACTTAATAATTTTTTATTTTCAAAGTTTATACAAAATACAGGAAAGTTAATAAAAAACTACCAACCAAATTTTTTTTTTTGAAGTCTACTCTTCACTGCCATGGTATTTTTATTGGCTGCTGGCCTAAATGCTTAGCTTATGCATCCACCTAGAGTATGCCTGGAACTCTAAGGATTTCTTCTGTATTGCATAGTTTTGCTAGCTTAGTTGCTTCTTAATTCCTTTTCCCAACTTCATCCAAAATTTTTCTAAGTTTTAAATTGCTTTTTGTCATTTTGAATTGCTTCAAAATTTAGTTTTCATATATCCTTTATGTACATACATATGTTTTCCATAATCTTTTGTTTTCTCAAGTTTCTGCAACGTCTGCAAAGTTTGTGCTGAATCAATTCATAAGTAAATTTACAAAACTTCTCAATTTATCGTGAATTGGTCACTTTGAACTTAACACAGTAACAGTTTTTGTGGCACAAGCAAAGGCTTAACAAAGTGCCGCATAACTTTAGATTGTGCACGCCTCCAGAAAAAAGTTTTGTTGTGCCGAGGTATTTTTAGACTAAAAATAGGGTGATCCATTTTGTTATTTTTCATAGTTTTTCATAGAATGACGACGTAAATGTATTAATAAATAGTTGGGAAAATAAATTAAAAAATACAATATAACTTATTTGATATCCATTAAATTTTTATATTCTAATTTTTTTTATAACTTTTAAATTTTTTTTGTTTGTTTTCAATTGACGATTAATTTTAGTTTCTACTTTTTTTAATTTTTAAATTTTTTAATTGTTTTAAATTTACAAAAAAACGAAAAAATACGATTATTTTCAATTCAACTTTAACTTTTTTTCATTTTGTTTTCATTTTTCAAAGCCTTTTTTTAGTTTCGAAATAAAATTTTTATTTTTAACTTTTTTGTTTGTTAATTTTAAATAACATTTTTTTTTTAATTATTTAATTTTTTTGAATATATTTTTTGTTTGAAACTAACAAAAAAAAATACAAAAAAACTACTATTATATTTATTTTTAACTTTTTTTTTTAGTTTAAAATTTGTTTAAATAATTGAAATTTTTTAATTTTTATTTCTTGTTTGAAACTGGCTAAAAAAAAAATAAAATAAATATATTTTTAACATTTTTTTTAATATCAAATTTTAAATTTTTTTGAATCGTTATATTTCCAATTTTTTTTTAATTGACAAAAAATAAAAACGAATTACGATTATATTATGCTTCAACTTTTTCTTTTAATTTCAAGTTTTAAATTTGGTTCAATATTTTAAATAGTTAAAACACAATAAATTAAGAATATATTTATTTTTAACACTTTTTTAGATAAATTTTAAATTTTTTTAAATAGTTTAGATTTAAATATTTTTTTTTAGGTTAAAAAAAATAATAAAAAAAAATTATATTATCTCCAACTTTTTTTTTTAATTTCAAGTTTTAAATTTTGTTCAATTTTTTTCAGGGACGTATCTGTTATAAGAAATATGATAAAAAGGTCCTATTTAACCTTTAATACTGATGTATTCAAATATTGGTTATAATTAACCAATTAAGGAATTTTCGAGTAACCTTTTCTTCTGAAAGAAAAAAATTCCAATTATTTTCGTTCCCTGATTTTTTTAAATTGTTTAAATTTTTATTATTCGTTTGAAATTGACAAAAAAGAATTAAAAAAATTACTATTAATTTAATTTTCATTTAATTTTTAATTTTTTTTTTAAATCAAATTTTAAATTTTGTAAATTTTTTAATTTTTCTAAATCGTTAAGATTGCTTAGTTTTTATTTTTTTTTAAATTGACAAAGAGTTTATCTTTGAAGCTTTCGTAAAATGTAAGCTTTTCATATTACTTGTAAAAGCTCAAACTTTCACTAGGTTTTAATAATTTAGATTTTCAACGCAAAAATGCCTAAGCACCAAAATAAATGCTGAAATCAAATAAATATACGCACACTTGTACATACTCATGAAAGCGAGAATATGCTCATCCGCTGCCTAGATTCAAACAAATGCTTAAACCTGTAATAATAGACGACTGTCTTTTGGGAAAATTTTTTCAAATATCATTTGCACCTAGTACGAGTACGCTTTATGTCACTGCATGAACGCAAACAGTTTGCAAAATCTTATTACTCATACAATCAAACAAAAGGCTTATAACATGGTAAAACTATGCGACAAACATTGCTTGTGGCATGTGGCATGTAGCATGTAGCATGTTATAGCACGCGACATGCCACATGTGTGCATCTTGCAGGCAAAGCTTACTAATTGCTTTTGCTTATCGAACCAATTTCATCTTAGCAAATTAAACACATACTAAAGCATACACACACACACAAACATATACTAGCGTTGCAGTTAAACACTAAAGTAGTCAAAAAAGATGCTAGTTTTTAACTAGTCCGAAAAAGACAAAAATTATACTAAAAAAAATTAGAAGCGTTTGGCCATTAGTGTACTGGAAAATGCCTTAAGTTGGATTTAAAACTCTAAAGCCGAGCAAGTCTTTGTTGCGTCTCAGAACTTGTGATAGACCGAGTCCAATGTTAAATAGCATATCTTCAAAACTAGTTGAGATATGAAACATATTCGCATTATTTATTATAGCACTCATTAGCCCCTTTCTTGTGATACCCATATCGCACTAACACGTTTTGTGTCAAATTTGTTCATATATTGATGGATAACTCCGAAACCGTATGAGTTATGGGAATAAACGATATCTCACACTTTAAACCAGACGTGCAGTAATGCAAAGATGAACGTTTCATTTAGTTCTATTTGGCAGTTTTCGAGTGATGTGCGAACAAACACACAGACAAAAATACAAAAACTCTAAAAACTGTTGTTATGAAGTTTACATGTATGCTCTTAACTTTTTGAATTCATCACTAGGTAGTTAAGTATCTATGTGTGTACGCACGCACAAACATTTAACCGCAAAACCAAACAAAAAAGCTACAAATTTCAGGTGAAATTCTTAAAATAAGCAAAAGGAAAAGCTTAGTTATGGAGATTTTTGGCAGCCGTAAGCACGCAAAATAACAGTAGTTAACAGTACAAGGATAAAAACTATAGAAATGGAAACTAAACAGCAGCACTTAATGAATGGGCGAAATGACAAATAAGGCTAACGATGTTGATGTAGACAAAACGATATGGACTTTGGTATCTAAGTGCTAAATGAAAAAGTGAAAGGGAAATGTGGCAACCCTTGTTTTATTGCTACAATATTTCTATTTATTTTATTTTCGTACTCCCTAATACCAAGTATTTCTTAATGTACGAAATTTGAATTGGATTAAGTACTTAGCGTCCAGTAGGTACTTAGATTATTGAAGTAGAATTAGGTACTTCCATATTCATCAAAAAATTTATGGAAATTTCATGTCAAAAACTTTTATTTTTTCTGAGTAAGGTGGTTATAATTTTGTACACCTTCCATTTCGTTTAAATATATAAATTGTTTAATGGAATTATAAATTGTTTTTGCTTACTTTCTTAATGGAACTTTTGTACGAATGAATATGGCAGCAAAGAGCGGTTCGTGTTTCATTCATTAATCTTTTTACGAGTTTATTTTATTTAATTTCCGTTTTTTAGCGCTTACGCAGTGGAATTAAAGTTCAAAGATCATTTGAAAGCTAGATTTACTACCTATGATGATACAAATGTGGGATGGTGCCCGGATAAAGACGATACTAAATTTATGTGTAAATGCATTCGAGTTTGTTTGACATTTATCTTCGTGGTTTGTAGGTACAAAATATGAAAATATATTTATCTTTTTTTCAACAATCCGCTGACAACGAAGATGACAGCTGTCAGGCTCCACACATACGCTCTGGCAGTTGAATTTGAGTAACGACCTTTCGCAACAAAACCAATGAATATATGTACTTTTTATAATTTTTGTCATGTACATTTTATTTCATCCCAGTGAAAAAGAGAAGAAAACATTAGAGGTTTATTTATACGAAAAGTAGAAATCTAAAACAAGCGAGCTGCTGAGTAGGTAGAGGGTATGTATGACATTTCTAATTTATACAATTAATGTTAATGAAGGCTAAAATTGTTTGTTTGTTTATGATTCAAATTGTAATGTATTTACAAAAGTGCTTTGTAATTTTTTTTCATATAGTTGAACACACACACATACATATGTATATATTAATTGTTGCTCTTTGACTTCTTGTTTTCAAGCTAGCTGAAATTTTAATAACATAATTGTTTTGTGTACTTACTTATATTTTCCAAGTATTTGTTGCAGCGGAATTGTGATTATTTTTTGTTGTTGTTGTAATTATAATTGAATTGTTTACTTTTATGTGAATTCCTCGAATGCAAATATGCATTCTATATACGGCTACTAGTTTTCTCGTACGCAGGGCAGAGTGCGGCAAAGTTTTTTGAAGCAAATATTTTTCTAAAAAGCTATATTTAATTCTTGAAGATAAGGAGTGAGTTTAATAATATTTTTTAATTTTTTTTCACAATAACAGTCCGCACGAATTTATTATTAAAATAATTTAAAATTTTTTTATTTCATTTCATTTCATTTCATTTCATTTCATTTCATTTCATTTCATTTCATTTCATTTCATTTCATTTCATTTCATTTCATTTTATTTTATTTTATTTTATTTTATTTTATTTTATTTTATTTTATTTTATTTTATTTTATTTTATTTTATTTTATTTTATTTTATTTTATTTTATTTTATTTTATTTAATTTTATTTTATTTTATTTTATTTTATTTTATTTTATTTTATTTTATTTTATTTAATTTAATTTTATTTTATTTTATTTTATTTTATTTTATTTTATTTTATTTTATTTTATTTTATTTTATTTTATTTCATTTCATTTCATTTCATTTCATTTCATTTCATTTAATTTCATTTCATTTCATTTCATTTCATTTCATTTCATTTCATTTCATTTCATTTCATTTTATTTTATTTTATTTTATTTTATTTTATTTTATTTTATTTTATTTCATTTTATTTTATTTTTTTTAGGTTTTTGAAACAATACAGAAATGATACTGAAAATACCAAGAAATGTTTACGAAAATTGCCAAAAATACATTCCAAAGATACCTCTGAAAACAATACCGAAGTCGTCAAGAAAATAATCGCGAATGTGTTCAAAAGATTTCCAAAGATACTTCTTGTGCGATATCTTTAACCTGGTACACATTGCTGACGGCTGACATGGCGTATGAGCAACAATAATTTACCAACCCAACAATTTGTTGACCTAACCAACTAATACAAACACATGTAAACGCCTCTCTATTTCTCTTAAAATGCTATATCGACTCAGTTATGAAAACACTTTCTCAACCCTAACTTTTTCCATAAATAAAATAAAATCTAACAAAACTTTCCATTGTAGATTAACTTACTTAACGACCTAAATTATAATTTTAATAATCTCATGCGCCAACCCAAATTTATTTATGCGTTGACATTTACAAAACAAGTTTATTTCACACTCCATCAATATATAAGTATGAGACGTGAGTTTAAAGTTTATTGAAACATTTTCGGCAGCTACTCTATATAAAAGGATGACACTAAATTTTATTAGCCACCAGTGACTACACACAGAAATGTGTTCACACAAACAAAAACAAACACAACTACATAAAACGGGACGCATATACATATCTATCCCTTGGAAACCTTTACTCAAATCTATTTACATAGCTCAATTTCATTACAAATCTTAATTTCTTAAGTAGATAGCTTTTGGCTCATTAAAATTGCAGTTTATACTCGTTGTTTACATTTCACTACAACAAGTGTGTATGTATGTATATGTGGTGAAGGTGTATTAAATATCTTGAACTGTATGCTTCGTTGCTCTACATTGCTAATGTCAACGACCACAACCATTATTCTATCGTCATCGTATAAGATATCCATGAATATACCCTCATATATCTCAATTTCACTCATTCTGACGACAGACTGCAAAACTAATTAACAAAACCTCTGCGAGGCAGCATTCAGTTTGTGCATGTGTGTGTGTGCTGGTTTGCTTATTTGTTTGCATGAAACTTTAGGGCATATACAAACCCCAAATAAGCACAAAAGGCAAGTAACAGGTAATAAATATGGATGTATGCTTCAATAAACAAAACAACAAAATACGGTTGTTCTTAGTCTTCGACATAGTACGCAAATTCTTCGACTCGTTCTCATACTTTGAAGTAAGAATGTTTGAATTTTTATCGTTGTATCTCTTTGGTTTGGAACCCAGTAAACTATTGAACTAAAGTGAGTCAGCAACAAAGCTTTTTATGAGCTCACTTATGAGTCCGAAATGAGGTTAATTCTCTTATTGCAATGGTCATTCACTATGAGCCTACTTTGTAATACCTCAAAAGCTTCAATAAGAGTCAGGTCCAATATTATCGTGACAAAATCTGAAAACAGTTCAAAAAATATCCACAACTTATCTTGAAATGCTGCCACAACAATCCCGAACTCAATCCGAAAAAAGCTCAAAATGGTCCCAAAAGCTCTCTCAATCAAAAGTCAGAAAGCTCTCAAAAATTTTGGCTGATTTTTGTTAATTTTGTTTCCTATGTGGTATTTTGGTATTCTCTTCCATATCATCTTGTTACAACAATTCAATATGTTTGCTTAAAAGACCAGCTCACGCTTCTCTGCATTTCCAAATTTATGGACAAATGATCCAATCTTAACAAACATACATATATACACATGTATCTCCGAAACCAGTTGAGATATTCAACTTAATCACAACGCTTATTACAACACTCATTAGCACCTTTCATTTGATACCCATATTGCATTATCAAATTTTAGGTCACCTTCATCCACATATTGCGTAATAACTACGAAACTAGACAAGGCATAGATATAAAGCGTATCTTAAATTGTGAACTAGGCATGTAGCAATGCAACGCTGAAGATTTCATTCCATTCCATTAAGTAGTTTGTCAGTGATGCGCGAACAAACATGCAGACAGACAGACTAAAATTTTAAAAACTACCGATTTGGATGCTATAAACTCAATAATGATATCTTCTATAAATTTTGCTTGGATATACAAAGTATATATTACTTATTTTCACGCCGAAATAGACTTCTTAATGCTACCAGTTTTTCCTACTGGGTACAAACACATTTAAAAATGCTCAGCATGTGTATACGATGTACAGTTTTGTGTCTTCTACTTTCTTTTGTAGCGCTAATTTAAATTTATTGACGCCAAATACTTTACCAAACTATGCCGGTATCGGTGTCATTTCGCTATTACCAGCACCTTGTTAGTGGAGGGAAAGCTGCACAAAAGGGGTTAAATAAAGTAAACGTTAAAGACTTGCTACGGAGCGGAGCGCAAAAGACGCTCAAACAATAACAACAAGAACTCAATGAAAATATGCAAAAGCGTTCTTTCGTACAAAACTTCATTCAAGGCAAACGGAAATTTTTTCAACCATACAAACGGTTTACAAATTGCAATAAGCAAAGTAAAGGGTGGGTCATATAAGGGTTTTTTTTAATTCTTACTATCGAACTTCTTTACTTCTTTGTAGAGTTTTAGCAACGCTTTTAGCTTTTTTTGAAAGTCCTTTCAAGTTTTATTTAAGCTGATTTAAAATAAAAAGTTTTCTGTAATCTAATTCGAGCATCTGAAATACCTCAAATGCATCACCCTTTACGTGCACAACTAGCCTACTTGAGCTTGCTTGTGGGTGCAAGTCGTAGCTATGATTCTATGTGCAAGTTAGCATGAATGGCAACGAAGTTGCGAAACAAATTTCGCAAAATCCTAGTTTCTGTACAAAGCATTTTTGAAACAGCAAAAAAAAAAAAAAAAAAAAAAACACTGGCTATGCCGCTGTATGTGCATGTATGAGTAATGGAAGATCATCAAATGGGGCATTAAAGCAATTATGTAGCGCCACCAAGTCACGGCAACTATGGCAGCCATAAGAGGCAGAAAATGATATGGCTACATAGTGGAAAAAGTATGCTTAGTAGAGGCTCATTTTACGTACACAAAATTGTGGCAAAAATGCAATTGTGTACGTGTGTGTGGTAGGCAGTGGCGCTTTAGAAGTTAAACGTTGCGGAAATAGTTGCACCACGCAGCGCAAGCATGCAGCGTGATGTACAGTTAAGTCTTTTCACGTTTTTTCCTGTTTACGTGCTACTGCTTTTGCAATATGCATTTAGTCTTGTTTTTGGATTAGAGCCAACGCTAAGTGTGGTGTATGTATGTATGTGTGTGCTTGTGTTTGACAGAGATTTTATCGTTTGGAAATTATGCCCTAAATTTTGGTATGCCAAATAATACATGAACGATGATTGAGTTGGGTTTTTTCTTATTTTTTTGGATTTTTTTTTTGGATGCTGCTGTTGGTTTAACGTGGCATAAATTAAGCGCTGAAATGTCTTTTTAAGTGTTCAGCTAGCGGTTTTTATAGCGAGTTTTAGAATGGTGAGTTCTTTGTTTTTTTTTTTTAGATGCAGTTCTCTGGTGCATTTCACTCAAGCTCAAGTTTTGTCGGATTTTTTGCAAAGTTAGAGTTTTTTTTCTCATGTTCTGTGAATCTGAATGTCCGATTCGCTTGAAACATCATTATAAAAGTGGGTTCCAACTATCCACTAAGATTTTAAACGCAGCTGGCAGTGTCTAAGCATATTACTATTTTGTTAGTTGATTTACTTTTCAAAGAAAATTGTGTTCAAAGACTAGCAAATCCGTCCATGCCTCGCTGCATTTAAGCGCCTGAAGTCAGTCTATCTACTTTTAATCATTTTATCTCTAAAACCAGTTGAGATATTTAACTCAAATACAGCGCTTATTGCAGCACTCATTAGCACCTTTCGTTTGATACCCATATTGCACTATCAAATTTTTGGATCACCTTCGTCTACATACATATGTATTGCTCTATAACTCCGTAACCAGTCGAGTTAGGGAAATAAGGCATATCGTAAATTTCAAGTGAGCCACCCAGCAATGTAATAATAAAAATGTGATTCAATCTCATCAAGCGGTTTTTCAGTGATGCGCGCGCAAACTTGCAGACATACAGACAAAAATTTTTTCAATTGTTGCTAAGTGTTCTATTAACGCAATAATGACGTCTTCTGTTAATTTTTTTTGTATATCTGCAATGTTGAGATATCGACATTCCACAATTTCACTAAAGAAGTTTGCTATTCAAAAAATTCACTACTTTTTTCAATTTTTTTTATTATTCCTCTCAAACGAAATATTTACATTGACTACAATAGTATATATATATATATGAGTGTATCTAAAATTAGACAACTAGTTCCATGTGTCGTTTGTTTACCTTGCATGCCACCAATTCATGCAATTCAATATCTGCATAGTGTCGACCATGTAAAGCGCCAGCATCCGAATAACTACGTGACCCATATTAGCAATACAAAAACAAATAAATGTACATACATATTTAAAGGTACGTTACAAATAAAGCGATTAGTGTGGGATGAAACCGGAATCAGACCAAATTAGCATGCGACTAATATCACATTTGATCTCTCACTCTCTCTTTCTTTTGTAAGGGCATGTCCTAAGAAGAGGCTCTTTTATGCCTACATCGGAAATATCCCCACGGTTTCGGATCGAAGAAGTTTACTTTCCACCCCTGTAAGTATGCTTCACAAATTAAAATTAATCTATCCCTTCTGTATCCCTTACTGACTAACTTGGTTTAGTTATAGTTCGCTCCAGCCCAAAAAGATCTAATCCCGTACTACTCACTTCAGAGATTATTCGTACGATTTCTTTGCACAATAGATACATATATACTTGCATATATGCATGAATGTAAACACTTTCACTGTTGTGATGTTATTTCATTTTCGTATAAACAACAACAAATTTTACTAGCTCAACACATTGGTAAATGCAAACTAGCAAAATGTCATGTTACAAGAGATTGTAGAAAATGTCAAGGCAGTCACGTCAGTGGACAACAAACATGAATTCCCATAGCACAATAGATTGGAGGTTTTTGGTACCTCGAAAAGATGTGTCAACATGCATGAAATGAGTTAAATTTCAGTTCACCATACTGACATATTAAAGGCTTTTGTTGTTTGCTTTGTTAGTGATTTAATACGTGCAATGACCGCTAGGTGGCCCAATAGTCGAGTTATTGGTTGATGTTGGTTTTAAAATTCAAACTATTTGAAATATTGATTTGTAAGTGAAGGTAAAAATACAAAGTTCATGCTTTGAAACTCGTTGTTGTAGTTGGAGTGTTGAGTTGTGTTTTTGCAATGATTTTCATAGCAGGAATCAAAATCTTCACAGCATTGCTGTTAGTTTTTAACAATACTTTACAGAGTTGTACAAATGTAAATGCCAAATGACTGCTGGTTGTTGTTGTTGTTTTTGAAAGCGGAGCAGCACTTTTGCATTTTGTACATCGGTAATATAACCATTCGGTATCCGATCCTTGACTATGCTTTTTGTAATAAAAATGCGACAAACAGATGATGAAGAGTGCATTTGAAACGTGGTTTTGTTGTTGTTGCTATCGCATAGGTAGTCCTATACTAAAACTGTCTGCACCTACGGGAACGAGTTGTTTGAGCTTTCGTCATTGTCATTCTTATTCTAATTATCGCAGTCATTGTAATTGTAATTGTAATAATTGTAATTGAAATTGTAATTGTAATTCTAATTGTTATTGTAATTGTAATTGTAATTGTAATTATAATTGAAGTTGTAATTGTAATAGTAATTGTATTTGTAATTGTAATTGTAATTGTAATTGTAATTGTAATTGTAATTGTAATTGTAATTGTAATTGTAATTGTAATTGTAATTGTAATTGTAATTGTAATTGTAATTGTAATTGTAATTGTAATTGTAACTGTAATAGTAATTGTAATTGTAATTGTAATTGTAAGTGTCACTGCTATTTTCATTGTCATTGTCATTGTCATTGTAATTGTCACTGTCATTGCCGTTGTCACTGTTTTGGTCACTGTCTTAGTTGTAGTAATTATCGGTATTATCAACGGTATCAACATTACCAGCCTTTATATCTAGACAAATAAAATAATTTTGTTTTCCTCCTCTTTCATCTTGTGGTATCTTGCATTGTTGTCTCCGTTTTATTTTTCCTTTACTTTTACGTTATGTAAAATAGAAATTTTAAATTGCATTTTAATTTATGTATCTTCTCCTTCCCTTTAACCTGTCACAGAATCAGATACCCTTCCCGCAACTTTTTTGGGTTTATCGTAGTGTTCCCAAGTACAAATTAATTACTAAATTTTGCGGCGATAAAATATCTACAAAAATTTATCTCGTTTCATTAAAGTTATTATAAAAAGCCATTACTAAGGCACTCCCAGCGATCGCAAGGGTATGCCTTAAAGGACTTAAAATACAAACAAACAAAAAATAGGAAGTAAACACTCACTGCTGACATTTACAGCTAAAAGGCCATAGAAGTTTTTGTGATTTGAATTACAAATTTATTTACTTTTCACACGCAACATACTTCCATACATATATATGCGTATATATGTATATATTCACCTTTGTTTTTTAATAAAATAAGATATATCTTAGGATTTTTTCTACTTTTTTAGCATTTTTGTTTAGACACCTAACATTCTCATTAATTCAAGTATTCGCATCTTTAAAATAACCCAAAACAAAAACAAAAAGATTAAAGGACACTAACTTTTGAATACTCAATGTATTTACTACATACACAAAAATAAGATAATAGATTCAAATTTGAACGCTGACGAATACATGACAACGGTGTGTTTGGAACCTCCCTTTTGCTTACATTCAACAAAAGGACATCAAATCTTTTCGTAAGCGCACACCTTTATCAAGAAAATGATTTCAGAAAACTTAATGTTAAAGTTATGTTGGTAAGAAATTCCATTTCTGCATGCATAATATTTTGCGAAGCAACTTCAAATGTAATTTTCAAATTCAACAACAACAAAAAAACCTTTAACCACTCTCATCACGGCTTTTTATGTCTTACTTTTTATCATTTGCTTTATATTATACGTTCTTAAATAGTTATCTCTCAAATCTCTTACTTCCCATTTTGTATACGACTATGTAAGCCCTAACTTAATTCAGATGTCCATTCTGTAGAAGTGTAAAATTCTCAGATTTTAACAAAGAAATTCAAATAAAATGAAGTATATAAAGCACTACAAGTGAATAGCTTTTAATATAGTTATTTGTCATGAATTTTACAGTCACTCGCATACATCTACATATTATATTATTAGACTGTTTTAAAAAAAATAATTTTTTATAGTTTTGGTAAAATAAAAAAAAACCAACAATAAATAGAAAATAAGCAATTATCAGACAAATAAAAGAAATCAGCTGATGATATATTAGACTGTCCTAAAAAAAATTTTTTTTGTGGTGTGGTAAAAATAAGTCATAAGCAGACAAATGAAAGACATCAGCTGATAATCTATTAGATTGTCCTAAAATAAAATAAAAAAACAGTCAACAATAAACAGAATTGAAGCCATTAGTAGAGAAATCAATGATTTCGTAGGACTTTTGCCAGTTTATAAGATAGAATTCAAAACTCCTTTCCAAACAAATGTCAGAGAAACTAAAAAAACCATAACAAAAATACCATTTTTTTTTTTTTTTAAATAGCTTTTTTTTCAAATAATTTGTTAAAGATGTCATACATGTGTAGGAGACCGCATTTTTTACAATAAAACAAAATTAATTAACATTTTCATATTAAAATAATTTTCCAGAAAAAAAATTTTGGTACAGCCCAATGCTATTTATAAACAAATTTGTTGGCGCCCAATGTTTATTAGCTTTTGCTGAGAAAGGCGAGCTGAGCTATTCAGGAAATCAGTTTGGAATACTATTTGGAATACAAGTGCTTGGAAACATAATAAAGTCAAAGCTGGCTAAAATACTCAGAAATGCTTATTGAGCATTTCATTGCCAGTAAATTGTTTGCACAGACATATTTTCTTGTAATGTGCGTATTTAACTGTATTAGCCTATTGAAAAATAATAATTTTGGGCCTAAACATTAAATTTCAAAAAAAAAATTATATACACCTTATGTAAAAAGCTTATAAAAAAAGATTATAAAAAAAGAATTTCTCAAGAAAATGTAGCTAAATTTTTTTATGTTTACACACACTGCAAAAAAAAAAAAAAATTAAGCAGATAAAAAAGTAGAGTTACGTGGGATTTATTGTTAAAATGTCAACAAAAGAAAAGGCAACCCGAATTGCTCAAAATAAGCCGATCAACGCCCTAAGCTTGAAATCTTTTCTCTTTTATATTTGCATAAGCTTAGAAAATTTCATGTAAATACATAAAATTTCAATAAAAATTGATTGTGCTAGTTTCAAGAAGGAAAATCCTTTTTCCGACTACATTTTTTATTGCAATTTGTCCCAAATTCGAGCTTAGAAAATCCCTTAGAAAAAGTTAAAAAAAAAGGTTAAGAAAATGAAAATAAAACTTTAATAAAGATTTACTCATACCACAAGTTGGGTTTGTTTGGTCATGTTCTACGCAACCGAAGTCTAAAATATGCGTCCAGCGGCAATAAAAATAAGTTATGTGTAATAAAGTCTTCAACTTTTTTTTTTGTCTGAGAGATTACCCTATTTTGTGGATGTATCTTAAACACTTTATACACAAATTAACTCACTTAAGCTACATGCCGATAATGCTATTGCTCTCCCTTTTATTTGTGGGTCAAGAAAGAGATTTGCATTTCAACCTTTTCTAATGTACACAAACAAAATGTATTTAATTAGTTTTTTTGGCTTGATTGAGTGATTTGATTTATGACTTGAATGCGTTGTAGAAACCATTGGTCAGCGTATTGGTAATGAAGCGCTAGACTACATAGGAACTTCTAGCACGATTCATAGACCATCCAAGACTTTTTTTATGCAAATGAGACAGCGCCAAATTGGTATAGAATAGAATAAAAGCGACAGAGAACCTTTCCTTGCTCCTTTAACTCACTTACGGTTCTTATTATTGAGAGCTCGTGAACTGGCTCATTTTTAAAGTACGAAAAAACCTTACTCCGCAATATAAAACCTAACAATATCTTTGTCTTACTAATACCCCAATATTTTTTCCGTCAGCAGCTCATAAAAAACTTGCCCTCATTTCATCGAACCTAAAGTAATTCAATTTGAATATGTGAAAATCAAAAATTGATAGTAAAAACAAAAAATTATAAAATAAGAAACCACCCATGGAGTGCCTTTTTGTTTTATTTTAGCTGCCAAGAGTTATAATTGCGTAGGTACATTTATATGTAGATATGATTTCCGAAAAGTGTCTGACACCAAACTAAACTAGTCGGAAAAGCTCAAATCCAGACCTGTTAAATCTGGATTAAAATCAATTATTTTTAACTGCTCTATTAATTGAATTAATTAATTATAATAATCGATAATAAATTTCAAATTTAATCCTAGGATTTATCAAATTAATCAAAAGTTCAATTTCATTAAAAAATGTTATTAATTGCGATTAAGAAAGATTAATAACAAATTTTAAATATTTCAATATTGATTAAAATTAAAAATGTTTACAATTTTGTGTCATTTTTATAAATTCATCCAAAAAAAAAAATATAATCCCAACAAACCATAGGAGTCATACATGAGTCAGAAAGGAGTCCTAAATGGGAGCTCTCTTATGATTTTTATGAGCTCGTTTGTGAGTAAGAAATTAGGGTATTTTCCTTCTTGCAATGGTAGTCCCATATGAGCCTAATTCCATATATCATATGAGCTTGAATAAGAGTCATCGCAATACAAATAATTTCAGCTCTGAAAAAAATCGTTTAATTCGAGCTTGCTTTGAGTTTAGAAAGACTCAAGCACGAGGTTCTCAGCGCACAAAGTATGATCTACAGCGATTCCAGTGTTACCAGATGGTGGCAAATTACTAGATATTAATTTCACTATCGTTTAAAATATATTTAGAACGAAAAAAAAATTTTTTTGGTAAATAATTTTGAAAAGTTCAACTTATTGAGTTGACGATCATAAAGTTACCATTGGTCATGAATTTGAAAATATTTTGTCAAATAAAAGTTAAGGGAAAGGATTGTATACAAAGAAAAGTTTTTGTTTTTTTATGTGTCTACTCTATGCTCTAAAATTACTGAAATAAATATTTTAAAGTCAATGAGAACTTTGTCAGATTTTTTATTTAAGATGAGCGAAATTGATGGAATTTTTTTAAAATTAATTTGGGATGTTTAGTGCAGACTATCTGGCAGCACTGAGCCGTTCTTAAAAATACATGAAATTTTGTAAATAGGAAATTAATTCAGATTCCTATTAGAGAGTAGTTAAGTGCCTCATACTAGTAGTTTTTGGAGTAGTTGATAACCAACTGAGACTTACACATCAGCTCAATACATGCAAGAACAATGTTGTTGATATACATATATCCTCTAACGGAGCAAAAGCTGCGAAATTCGTGCGGCGTAATGAAAAAAAAAAATCTGGCAGTTTGGTAAATGGAAAATTGCGGTTGCAGTAATCATAGGGAATATATAGTGTTGCCAACAACTACAAAAAAAAAAAACAATTTTAAAATATGCACCCAAAATTTAACAATAACAACACATGTGAAAGGGAACTCAGTGGGGCATATTAAATGTATGATTGTATGTATATATGTATGTATGTATGTAAGGGTGAAAGTGCATAGTGAATTTCAGCTCTCTCCTGTGCACTTGTCTCCTTTTATGTTTGTATGTATGGTTAAAGTCATTGCGGTATACATGTCAAATGCATCAGTGAGCAGTAACACAAACGATTTATAACACAGCACGAGCACACACACACACACTGACACATACATAAATGCATAACAGCTAAGGACAGAGATATAGCGCGCTTGTTCAAAACGAAAGCTGCAAACATTTCTTTGTTGCTGGGAAGAATTGAAAAGGATAAGGAACGCACAGATAGAATCGATATTTCGAAAAAGTTATCGGAAGCCGTAGCACTGACTATACGACAACGAACGAAACAACAGTGGGTAGACCGTGGACTTAGAATGATAGACGTTATATATTCTCAAACCAAGGAATTTCTTCACTCCTCATTCCATTTATTTTGTACCAAAGACTTCCCAAGCTCATTATTGTCCATGTTCACTTTGTGCAGAACATTGGCATGTCAGACCCTTTTAAGAAAAACTAGTCCTATGGGTAGCTGTGCTTAATCCCTAGCCATAGCTGTAGTAACACAAAGGATATCATGCACACGCGTGTATATAATATTTCCGTGCTTCCAGGTTTATATGTTTATGATCTCCCTTTCCACTTACTGTTTTGCGGTTAATTCATGCGTACAATTTGGCAATTCCTAATTCGATCGCTGTTTTCACCCAAAAATATATACATATGTAGTTCATAGCAACGGTAAGTCAATGTAAGGGTGGTTGAAATATCTATTAATTTTTGTGGAAAATTATGGAAACTATGAAACAGCTGTTGAACTCAGTCCCCAATATTTTTTATTGCGATAGTGATAAAGCGTTTTTGATCAGTATCCTACTTTAATCTCGTGAAATTATGTATAAGGTAAATGTCCATAATTTCGTGGTACTAAGGAATTTTCTGACTTTCTACCTCTCGTGCGTAAAAACGGATGAAGGAAAACTAAAAAAGTAAATTTTTCCCATTGAGCTGATCTATTAAGATAGCTTTCCATTTAATTTCAAACAAAACTAACAAATGTTTTATTTTATACAAATAAAAATGTGTGAGTACCTCAAATGTCCCTAACTTCGTGGCAAAAATTTTTTGATGTACCTAACTTTGTGGTAAAGTGTCCCTAACTTCGTGGTATTTGGTTAAACTCTAATTTTGTGGAAAATAAAAGTTATTTTAAACGCAAATTCCTAAAGATACACAAATTTCTTTATTAAAATTTGTTCAAAAATTTTAAATTTTAAATAATTTTTTTATTGTTATTGTATTTATGAAAAGAAAGCGTTTTAAGACCAAATAAGTAAGTAAAAAATTACTGTAAGCAGACCTGTTAAATTTGACTAGTACTTAGTAATCAATTGATTAGACGGATTTTTTAATTGTTAATGATTATTTCAATTGGTTTTTGAGAAAAGGCAATTAGTAATTGATTACGATTGAAAAAAATCAAAAAAAAACCAATAAAAAAAAAATTAATTTAACTGATGCAATTTGTTACTTTTTTCAAAATTACTTTTATTTATTATTACTAAAAATGTTTTTTGTTTAATTTTTGTGTTTTTTTGGTCTTTTAAGTTTTTTTTTTTATTTTTAAACAAAATAAAATAACATTAAATAAAAAAGTTTTAAAACAAAAATAAACAATAAAAAAAATTAATTCAATTGATGTTATGTACTTACTTTTTTTTATTATTTCAAAAACTGTTTTTTTTTAATTTTTTGGTATATTTTTAATTTTTTTTGTATTTATTTAATTTTTTGGTTTCTTGTTAACAATGTATGTAAATGCGCAGTATACCACGAAATTAAGGGCATGCGATAAAATTGATGTACGTAATTTCGTGGTATCGCTTTAAGCGGTAATATGTGTTTTATATTTAAATTTTTTTGTTTATTATCGCTATTCATTCATAAAAAAAGCAAAAATGTATAAATCTTGACATATTTTTTTAAATTAAATGAAAAATTTTTGAATAAAACAAGTAAGGAAGTCTAAGTTCGGGTGAACCGAACATTAAATACATAGCGTTAGTTTTTAGAAAAAGGGGGCGTGGTTTTCATCCGATTACGCCCATTTTAAAAACCAATCTATGCCGAGCCTAAACAATAGCGAATTTGGTGGGAGCGGCCACGCTCCTTGCTTATAAAGCTTTAACCGCTTACATGAGCCAAAAGTACTGAATCGATCTTTTCAAGGGTTATACCATGTCCTATAAATAACTTTGGAAAAGAAGGCGTGCCATGCCCATAACTTTTAACGTATTTTGTGAAATTTTTCGATGTACGGATATATGTGTCCATTAATCAATATTTACATAATTTTAAAAAAGTGGGTGGTGGCACGCCCACGGATTTTATTATGTTGTTTGTCCCTATTGAAGATCAGTTTTCATTGCAGATCTTTATGATACTTTCACAGTGGCTTGTTAATAGTTATAATGCTTGTTATTTAATAGGTTTAATTTTAAAAAAAATTGTAAAATATCCGAAAAGTTAATCTTTATTATGAAATTTTCAGTTTTAAAAAAACTTGCCTTGTTTCCTTGTTTGAAAGAAAAAATCGAGATACCACGAAATAACGTACTACCACGAAATTATGGACATTTACCTTAGCCGGTCGTAATGCGTCCTGAACATATGGAAACATTCAACCTTACAGCATATGAACTAGAATATTTTGCCGCTCGGACGAATTTCCAAAAGAAAAACGACCACACCCTTTTGCTAGTGAATGAAAAAAGGGATTATTTAAAATTTTGCATTTAGAATTTTTCTAATGTAAACAGCACCCTTTATTAATTTATACTACCTACTTGCATACTTTTTGTATTTTTAAAAGTGAATTGCTTTAATCTTTGTATTAAGTGTAACTTATAAATATTTAATACAAAAGCTTTGTGTTTATAGCAACAAAACAGATATGCGCTGACTTTGTACACTAACAGACAATAAAACGTCAGCGCTTTAAAAATTACAAAATGCTACTAACCCGATACTAACCTGATTCTACTATAGTAAATAACTATTTTTAAATGTCACAATTAAGTGAAACTATTCAATGTGAATAAAACAGCTTTTGATTGTGTTCGGGTTAATTTCGGGATTGTTTTCGGGATCGCTTTGGAAAAATTTCGGGATTGCTTACGGTATGATTTCAGAACTTTTTCGGGGCCTATTGGAAATATTTTCGTGATCATTTTGAAAGTTTTTCGGGATTATTTCGGGTTTTTTGCGGATCACTCGAGGGATCTTTCGGGATTGTTTTGTGAATAATTTGGGAGCCATTTGAGAATATTTTCGGGATTATTTTGGAAGTTTTGCGTAATTGTTTTGTTGATCCTTTTAGGAGCATTCCGGGATTGCTTTATGGATAATTTTAAAACATTTTCGGGATAATTTCTAAATGTTTTCAAGACCATTTAGAAACATTTTCTAGATCATTTGCGGAATTTCTGGGACCATTAGGGATCAACTCGTTATCCTTTTGGAATGGTTTTTGGGATAGTGTCAATACTTTTATTGCAGCGGTTGAGAATATTTTCGGGGTGATTTTAGAACTTTTTCGGAATCATTTTGGAATTTTTTTTGGATCACTTGACGGTATGATTTCAGAACTTTTACGGGGCTAGTTTTCGGCATCATATCGGGATAGGTTTAGGGATCACTTCAGGAACTGTCCGTGAATGTTTCCGGATACTTTCGGGACCCATTTGAAAACATTTTCGGGATAGTTTCCGAACTTTTAAGAGGCCAGTTAGATTCAGGAAGTTTTTAGGGATCATATAAGGATTATTTTGTGGATCATTTTGAAACATTTTCGGGATCATTTTGGATGGTTTTCGCGACTATTTTGAGGTTTTTGGCGCATCACTCCCGGGACCTTCCAGGATTGTGTTGTGGATCATTTTGAAACCGATTTTACAATACTTTCAAGATCATTTTAGCAGTTTTTCGGGATCATATCGGGATTTTTTTGTCCATCATTTCGAGACATTTTCCGGATCATTTCTGTATGTTTTCAAGACCATTTAGAAACCTTTTGTAGTCCATTTCTGGACTTTTTAGCTCGTATTAAACAGGAAAAGAAAAGAACATCAGGACTTAAAAATTCTAGGTTTGTTAGATTTATTGAATTCTTATTTTTATTAAATAATTTAATTATTCAGAAGTCTACTTCAAAAACGGCATCTACAGAACTTTATACCTATTTGAGTTTTATTTTTGAAAACAAAGGTTTTTTCTATGACAAAGAGTATACCTACATAGGTGCATAGATACGGTTGTATGTATATGGGCGTACTTACATACGTATACGCAATTAAATTGATAGTCGCAATTATACTTGATAATCAAAGTTGACTAGCTGGTTATCAAAGTCACAATAAATACCGTTGTTTCTACTTTTAATACTATATACATATGTATGAGTATGTGTGCAAGTGTTTGTAATACTGATAAGTAGTCTGAAAGTTTCATATTCCAGCTTTAAATCTTAAAAGAAATATGTCAGTTCTACACCGTACGTTCTATAATCATGAACGATTTTAAACAATTTTAAATTGAAATATTTACTTCCGTGCGCGTATTTTAAAGATTTTTTGTTTCATATAGTTTTCTATTGTTTTTGTTGTTTATTAATTTATACTGACTAATAACTTTGTGTTCAAACAAAATGCTAAATATAAGCATGCCTTTCATCGACTTGCTGCAGTTGGGTGGAAAGTATGTGAATAATTAAATAATTAAAAAAAAAAACACAAAAACAAAGTGGTGTCATATATGTAAACAGTTATGCTTATCAACACGAAGAACTAATCAAAACAGTGTAGTGGTATTTTTGTTTTTTTTTTTAATCGGTGTCAAAAATTAATACGAAGCTTCTTCAAGTGTAATCGCAAAACTGAAGTTATTCAGGCAGACTTAAATAAAAATGTTTAAAACTTCAAAATGTTTTGATTTAAAAAGGAATGCAATCTTATGCGAATGAAATTAATTGAACTCACAATCAAAGACTACAAGTCTGAAGTTTAAAAACTAATATTATGTGTTTGACTGAGAACTGAAAATATTTTGTTCAGCGTCTGTATGGGTGTCTCTATATATAAATACTTTAGAGAAGTGACTTAATTTTTTCCAGTGAAGTCACTACCTTTTCCTAACGAAATGTATACAAATTACAATAATAATCAACAACAGCCTGTCAAACCTTACAAACACGCCTAAATTATTAGCAGAAACAAAAAATGAAAAATAATAGGGAATTATTTACTTTAAAAAGCAACACAATCTCACTACGTCTACTGAGCCAGGCAGGGGTGCCAGTAGAATCAAGCGGGCTAAGTAATACATACATATGTACCGATGTCGGGGACCGGAGAGTTACTAAATATTTTTAAAAATAATTTGGTCATGTAAGAGGACAAATTCCGTTTAGAAATTTATAAAAAAAAGAAACACTTCCTCGGCCTTTAATTCAAACCCTAGAATCAGGAAAACCCCATATATTTAACTTTAGAATTAATTAAATACACAAAGCTTTATTTTTATGCTTTAAAAATCTTTAATCAAAACGAATTTCATTTAGGTACGTGTTTACAACTCAACGTCAAGAATATATTGATGCGTGTCTCAATTGAGAACAAGTAACAGAAAAACTATTCCCAGTTTACATATTTCTAAATTTTACTTATTGCTTATGTATCTAGTTTCTTATTTCAATAAATTTTATATTCTCTCTCGAGTTCAGTTTCAATTAACCCTTTAAGGGCCATGGATAATTACTATGTATGTAACTCCACCCATGCTAGATTAAGCATTACTCCTGAAATGCTTTATATCGTTCTTAGAAGTAAATGGATCTTTATTACATATACATATTTAAATTCAATTATTATTTTTATTTTTTTTTTATTTTTTTTTTTTCTGATGTTTACGAATAAGTAGATAATGTATAATGTTATAATTTTCACAAACTCTTAAATCTATTTTTTTCTCTTTTTTCTGTTTGAATAATCTCTACTAATTTGTTTTTTATCAAATGTAGCATTTTCGGGAGTTTTTTGGTGTTTGAAAATTCTTTTTACTGTTTGTCTATCGCGTTTGCAACCTTTATCATCCTTGAAATATGTATTTCCCTTTTCAGTAACATTTTTTATTACATATTTTGGTAATTGTTTGAGATTATGAAATCCTAAATTCTTAACTAGTTCTCTCTCGCGGTATTCATGAGGATCCACTCTATTTTCATTTAACTTGCCAATTCTTTTACGTTTGTAACTTTCTACACGATTTTTTAAAGTCTCCCAATCGCTTGGATTTAGACTTGAATGTAGGAGATCGTTTGGTTTATATTTAGTGGTAGAGTGGATCGTGTTGTTGTAAATTTCTACTGCCTTAAAAGCTAGGGTTTTATCATCAATATTTTTTGTACTTTCACTTAGCTTAAATAAACGCATATGCTCATTTAGTGTTGAATGAAATCTCTCTAAGTCAGAGTTACCGGTATGCGTGTTAGGCGAAGTAAAGTGGTATAAAATATTTTCTTCAGATAGAAAGTTTTTAATAAACGCTGTATTAAACTCGCTGTCGGCTACAATTCTATTAGGTTTCCCTAAGATAGAAAACCTTTGTTTCAACAAACTAACAATCGAAGTGGAATTTCTATCTGTAATTGGATGTATCGAAACATGCTTAGTTAATTTGTCAATACAAGTAAGAAACATTGAATTTTTATTAGAGAACCAGATATCGATATGTATCACCTCATTGGGTCTGTTAGGTGTTTCTGTTATTAAAAATTTCAATTTAGATGGATTTCTGTCATATTTACACATATTGCAAATTATACAGTTGTTAATGTACTTATGTATCTCCAACTTAAGATTAGGATAGTAAAACTTATCTCTTAATTCTAAGTAGGTCTCTTCGATGCCTCTGTGATTTTTATTTATATGTACTTTTTCGATTACTTCTAGTAGCTTTTCTAGACTTGTTATATCTTCTAAAAGTTTGTTACATTTTAATACTTTCATATTTGTTGCATTTGAAAAATATTTTACAATTATTTCTTGAAAGTTTTTAAACAAATCAAACTCTTTACAATAGACTCCGACTATTCCATTTACAGGAAATATTTCTTGTAGAACTTTTAATATGTATGTTTCATTATATTCTTTAATTTTCAAAATCATTCTTCTTTTTTTCTTAAATAAAATTTTGCTGATAAAAGAATTTGCGTCAGATTTTTCTATTATCAGTTGGTATTTATAAATGTTTACAGGATTTTCTGTGATATAGATATGATCATCATTATTCTCCATACCACTATGTATAGTGGCTACATCGGACCTAATTTCTTCGTCATTGATATGGTTTACTTCAGCACGACTGAGAAAATCAGCTACATAATTGTCTTTTCCTTTTATGTATTCAATTTCAAATTCGTATTCGTTTAAATGAATCTTCCATCTCTGAAGTTTAGAATTAGGCTCTTTAAGGGAATTTAGCCAAACCAAAGGACGATGGTCCGTTTGGACCTTAAATTTTCGACCAAAGAGATAAGGTCTAAAATGTTTTGTGGCCCAAACAATAGATAGAAGCTCCTTCTCTATGGTGCTATAATTTATCTCGTGTTGGTTTAACGTTCTGGATGCATATGCAACCGGATGGCCATTTTGGGAAAGCACAGCTCCCAAAGCAGCGTTGCTAGCATCAGTGGTTAAGGTAAAATCTTTCATAAAATCAGGGTATGCTAACACCGGACTGGTACATATAAGTTCTTTAAGCTTGTTAAATGATTCAATGTACTCCTGATCAGAAACATCGATTTTTGTGTCATGCTTTAGAAACCTGGTCATTGGAAGGGCTACTTTCGAATAGTCCCTAATGAACTTGCGGTAAAAGCCTGTAATACCTAGAAAAGATTTAATTTGTTTGGTTGTACGTGGCAGTTGAATGCTTTCAATAACTGAAATTTTATTTGGATTTGGCAGTATTCCGCGTTCAGTTATGATATGCCCTAAATACTCTGTTTCATGCTGAAAGAAACTGCATTTATCGATTTGGACTTTTAAATTATACTCCACTAATCTCGTAAATATTTTATTAAGGGACTCTCTATGCTCTTGGAGTGAAGTAGAGAATACCAATATGTCGTCCAAATATACGACGCAAATGTTGTTGATGTGGTCGTGCAAAACCTCGTTCATCATTCTTTGGAATGACGCTGGCGCGTTTTTTAAGCCAAACGGCATACGAGTGAATTCGTAATGGCCGTTTGATGTCGAGAACGCCGTTTTATGTTGGTCTGCCTCGTCAACAACAATTTGGTGGAAACCTTTAGCCAGATCTATAGTGGTAAAGTAATGCGCATTTCCCAGCTTAGAGAAGATATCCTCCAGATTTGGAATGGGGAACTTGTCTTCTATAGTTACCTGGTTTAATTTGCGGTAGTCCACAACTAGTCGCCACTTCTGCAAGCCTGAATTATCAATTTTCTTTTCCACGATCCATATGGGAGCGTTATAGGGACTGTTTGACTTCTTAATAATACCGGAGTTGAGCATTTCATATATCTGTTTTTCAACTTCTTGTTGATGTATTTGAGGATATCGGTACGTTCTTGAGTACACGGGAATGTCGTGTTTTGTCAAAATTTTATGTTTATACTTTGCGGCAGACGATAAGTTATCTCCTTCGAAATAAAATACATTTTTGAACTTTTTTATAATTTCAGTTATGCACCTTGTTTCCTCTGAATTAAGATGGCCGTTCTTGAATTTTTTTGCAATTTCATCAATTTCCATGCTTTTGAAATTAATGTCAAAAATATTATTTGTAAAGGTTTTGATTTCTTCATCAGATAGCTTTACTTGCGACCTGTCGAATATTAAGGGTAAGGTACTTTTTTCTGAAATCAATTGAGATTTACCGAAATCTATTCTGCTACGCAAAGGTTTTAATAGGTTACAGCCGATAATTCCATCAAAATCACAATTTAATTCTGTTTCAAGCATTTCAATATGGGTATTTGGTAAATTAAACTCTTTAAATAAAGGAATAGTAATCTTCGAGTCTATAACCGCTTTTGAATTGATCGTGTTTAATTGTAAGGGCTTAATAAGCTTAGTTTGGAATGAGTGATGGAATAAACCCTTTTGAATGATAGATGTACCTGCCCCTGAATCTATTAACAGCTTTAAAGGGAAAGATTTTGTTTTAACCACTATGCAGGGAAGAGTACGGAGGCTTCCGATTGAAAATCCGGATCTACATTTGAAATATCCATACTTTCTAATACATCACCTTGATTTCTTACGATATTTTGTCTAACGTTTCCGGAACTATTTACAGCATTTCCTCGTAAGCTTTCGAACTGCGATGAATCGCCTCGATTGGACAATCCGGCTTGGAATCTGTTGTTAGGTCTTAAATTAACTGAACTGTTTTGTGGAAAATTAGTTGGTTGGAAATTAGTATTACGGCGGGTATCGCCAGTCCTAGTTTCATTATTATACCTCTGATTGTCATAGTGTCTTCTAAAACTACCTGAGTAACTAGCATTTTGTTGCAAGCTATCGTTATTTTGCAATCCAACATTAGATACGTTATTTGTGCTAGCATGGTTAGAAGTATTTGTATCGGTATGTTTGGGAATAAACGATTTTGCTCTAGAGTTTTTACTATTATTTTGGTAAAAGTTATCAGTCTCAATCAAAATTTCTTTTGCTTTCGAAAGTGTTCTCGGATTTCTAGCGTTCAATATTAGTTTAGGACCATTTGGCAATTTATTAATAAATAATCTCAAAATCATTGCTTCATTTTGGCCGCTGTTATACCATTCGGGCATATCTGTGGACAAATTTGATTTTATGTTTAGTTCAGTCATTTTAGTAATGACTTCTTCAAATAAATCTTCAACAGAAGTTCTAAACTCTAACAATTTTATTTTATTTATAATAGTTTCAATAGAGTCAGCTATGTTACAATTGGTTTTCAAAACATTTTTAATTTCTTCCCAAGATTGTGGATTGTTGTGATTTATAAGTACTTTATTTGCTTTACCAATAATTTTAGATCTTACTTGAAGGAAAACTAAGTTTCTTTTGTTGACATCTGTAGTCTCCTCAAGGGTATAGCTAAGTAAACAATCGACATGCTTAATAAATAAGTCCAACGTTTCTGGCTCTCCGGAAAAAGGTGGAATCTCCTTTATGATATCGAAAATTGTGGATGACATGCTGATTTCTGTGCTTCCCGAGAATTGGGTGTGATATTTTTCTTTTTTTCTTTTAGATATTTATATTTGTTTTGTTCTTTGTTGTTTTTTTTTTTCAATTATTTTGCGCCCGTAGCTGGAATTTTCAAATTTCGCCTCAATAACACATTCATTGACATATAGCGTTACCTGCGTAGTTTTTACTTTTGTTGTCGCAAATTTTTGTTTATTTACTACTTGTTTTTTTTTCTTTTAATTTTTGTTTTTAATTTTTGTTTTGTTTGTTTGCAAAACAATTGATTTTAGTATGTGACTGCTATACTTTGTTGCTTGTATTTATATCATGAGTTTGTTGTGTGTTTGGAGACCGGTTTTTTTTTTTATTATTTGTCTTCTTGCGACTTGGCTGTTTTTCTTTTCTCTCTTATTAAAACACTTTATAGTGGCGTTATTAATTTTCAACTTGTAATATTTTTTAGCAACTGTACCTATTTGTTTTTTCTTCTTAAATTTTATGCATTTTACAATATACGAAACAAATTGTTTTTCGCTTTACAAACAATGCTTTAGAATCCATTGATCACGGGAAGATTTATTTTTCACTATAATTTAGTATTAATTTTCTTTACTTTTTATAGGAAAAGTTTTTTTTTTTTTTTTTTTTTGATTTACATAGTTTGCAATGTTCGCGGCTTTTAAGCGATTTCACCGACTGCGCCAATCAGGAAAACCCCATATATTTAACTTTAGAATTAATTAAATACACAAAGCTTTATTTTTATGCTTTAAAAATCTTTAATCAAAACGAATTTCATTTAGGTACGTGTTTACAACTCAACGTCAAGAATATATTGATGCGTGTCTCAATTGAGAACAAGTAACAGAAAAACTATTCCCAGTTTACATATTTCTAAATTTTACTTATTGCTTATGTATCTAGTTTCTTATTTCAATAAATTTTATATTCTCTCTCGAGTTCAGTTTCAATTAACCCTTTAAGGGCCATGGATAATTACTATGTATGTAACTCTAGGTGAACAATGATGAGTTCTGAATCATACACATTTCCTTCAGTGCGGTTTAAGGGGTCTCGGAACACCTCCAACCCCTCGCTGAGCACGACCCTGCTTATACTAATTATATTTTACTTTATATTTGCCGCTAATCGTCTCATTGCAGTTGAGTGCAAAGTATGTGAAGTCCAGTTTGAATATGCGGCAGTACAAACAAATTGACTTTTATTCCATCATAAATATTTATAATCACGTTCTATTGTGCTATCGCCAAGCAAAAAAAAAAAATACATATATCAAAATAATTATTGTACTAGTATTTATTTATATATAGAATCAGCTAGACCACTGAGGGCTTTGCTCTAATAAAAATGCCAATTAGCTGCAATGGGCAGATTTATTTACTTTTTATAGTTTTTGTTTAACGACATACCCTAGGAAAAGGCTGTCTGAGTGTCCCAATCGCTGCTGGGTTTATAAGATTAAATAAACAATATGATAAGTAGTCGTCTTGATAAAAGAGGCCCTTCGTATGGGATCTCATTAGTCATAATCTAAATCTACACAGAGGTTCAGCTAGTGATTTTAGAGAGTAAAATGGGGTTTCTCATCTTCTTCATCACCCTTTTGAAAAACCTCGCGACATCTCAAGGTGTTTTCCGATTCAGCTAAAACTTTGTTTTTATACATATATAGTAAGGTTTTCGTTTCTTCAATTATAAGATTCATTATTAACTTTATTGACTCTTCATATTCATTATACTCACAGAATGGTCGCACATCGCATACAACAATATCGCCTTGCCACTAACGAAACAGTCGTGGTACCAACATCTTATGGCCAGGTGAAAGGTGTGAAACGTCAAACCATTTATAATCAACAATACTACTCATTCGAGGGAATACCTTATGCCAAGCCACCTTTAGGTGAACTACGTTTTCGTGCACCTCAACCACCCGCACCTTGGACTGGAGTACGTAATTGTACGAGTATGGGAAATAAACCATTACAAAAACATTTTATACTCGGCATAACGGAAGGATCAGAGGACTGTTTGTACTTGAATGTATACGCCAAAGAGGTGAGTCTATAACTTTATCAACAGCAAATTTTAAAATATTTCTCTTGAATGGAAACTTCATTGCAGTTGAAATCGGACAAACTTTTACCGGTTATGGTGTGGATCTATGGTGGTGGTTTTCAAATTGGTGAAGCTACACGCGATATGTATGCACCGGATTATTTTATGGAGCGAGAAGTAGTGTTGGTTACGTTCAATTATAGACTAGGCGCTCTAGGTGAGTATTTTACGGAGAGTTAGAAGAGGGTTAAATTGAAGGAAAACCACTTCGAAAAGATGTTAATGAGGCTATTCATAAAGATGGCAAATAACTAAAACAGGATATGCAATTGATGAGTACTCGAGCTAGCTCTGAAACGGTTTTCTGATTTATTTTGATTATTTCAATAATTTTTCATGATCATTTTTTTTTTCGAAAAACTACCTAAAGCTTTGCTGAGATCTTAGGAAAACGGTAACAAAATAATCTTGGTAGCTCCTATGTTAATTCTAAGAGCATTAGAACATAACTTTAAGCTGGACAGGGAAGGTTTTCAATTGACTTCAATCAAGTTTGGTATATCATCTCATTGTCAATTATATTCCGAACTCTCTCTCATCTAGTACAAAAGTAATATCGGAAGTGTTGAGAATACCGGAGTGTAAAGGTTAGTTATTATTCCTCGACAGTTTCCAAAGGGTTGTTGATAGTTTCGAAGTCCTCTTCGGTTTCCAAAGTGTTAGACAGTACGACAGTTGGTTTAATAATTCGGGTCTTGTGAGCATTTGAACTGCCAGTCATCTAAGCGAGATGGATTCAGTCCTCTCATAAGCAATACTGGACTTAGTCTGGATAGTTGAGAATATCACTTATCTCAACTAAACCTTCGACCCCCAACAAGCTGCCCGGAAGCGTATTTACTGTAACTAAGAAAAGTAAATAATTTAATCACATCTCTCTCTCTCTCTCTCCCTTACAGGTTTCCTCTCACTCAGCGATCCTGACTTGCAAGTACCTGGTAATGCGGGTTTAAAAGATCAATTACTTGCACTACGTTGGATCAAAGAGAATATCGTCAAATTCAATGGCGATCCAAGTAACATCACCTTGTTTGGTGAGAGTGCTGGCGCTGCATCTACGCATCTACTTATGCTGGCTCCAAAAGCACAAGGACTCTTTCACAAAGCCATACTACAATCAGGTAACGCACTCTGCCCTTGGGCCGAAACTGAACAAAGAGATTGGGCTTTTCGTCTAGCTGTTGAGCTCGGTTATAAAGGTGGCAATACGGATAAAGATATATTTCGTTATCTAACAAATATATGCGGCTCAAAAATAGTTAATGTGCATAATAATTTGATAACACCACAAGAAGCTTTAGAACGTGTTACATTCTCTTTTACGCCCGTTGTAGAACCCTACATTAGCGAAGACTGCCTTTTAGATAAACCATTCAAAGACTTACTTATCACAGCATGGAGTAATGAGATACCATTAATATTGGGTTTCACAACGGATGAGGGTCTATTGCATTTAGAGGAAACCAAAAGGCAACCAGCTTTGATAAATGAAATTGGCGATTTTGTGCATTTGCTACCACCAGCTGTGAAGAAAGAGCGCAACATGGTTGTACTGAAGGAATTGGGACAAACATTGAAACGTGCACATTTTGGTGATAAAACACCGCATGAACATGAAACGCTCACAGAATATTTAGAGGTAAGTAAGAAAGAGATAGCAATCATACAAATTAACATACACAAACATACTACCCTCTCTCTCTCTCTCTCTGTGCCCACAGTTGCTGGCCTACCGCAATTTCGTTAGTCCAACACATCGTACACTTTTGGCGCGTATGGCCTATGCATCCGATGTACCGACGTATCTTTATCGTTTCGCTTTCGATTCGCCATTTTTCAATCAGTTTCGCATTCTGAAGTGTGGCAAAGCGATACGTGGCGTGTCACATGCGGATGATCTTTCGTATTTGTTTTATAGCATAGCTGCCGGCAAACTCTCAACGGAATGTAGTGAATATAAAACGATTCAACGTATGATTGGAATGTGGACGTCATTTGCTAAAACTGGTAATCCAAATTGCGCGGAAATAGCAACAACGCCATGGCAACAAATTGAAAGCGAGGATGCAGATCGCACACAGTTGAAATGTTTGAATATTAGCGAGGAAGTCGAATTTATGACGCTGCCACAAGAAAAATTTGAAGTTTGGAAAAATTTATTTACTAACAATAGTTTGTATTAATTAGTTAACTTATCTGTGATGTATTGCATGCATGTTATAGTATCTACAGTGGTGGGCATGTAAATAGATACAATCGCTTTTTGCGTTGCTCACAACATTTTCTCGTTTAAACAAATAATTTTAACAAAGCTTATATGAAAACGAATGTAAAGAGCTAATACAAGAACTTAAAATTTTCTTTTAAAAATGTACACAAAATTTGCGAAAATTAAAAGAAGTTACATAAAAAATTTTTTCAAAGAATTTATTATTAAATTTGTAAAATTTTTTGTAGTATGCCCATTAGCTTTTAGTATTAAAAAGTGCTCGTCTTAAACTCGTGACACATTTGGCTGTTTTTATAGCATTTTTTTTTGTACTTTCGTTCACACAAGTTTTTGAGCGCAAATTCCTTTATATTAAAAAAAATTGCTAAAAATCAGCAAAATGTGTCGCGTACTCAAGATTAACACATTTTTACAATACAATTAATGCCCAACAAAGCCGCAACTTCCAAAAAATTATGTGAAAAATGGTAAAACTAAAAAAAAAAAAATTCTTTGAATTTTTACGAATTTTCCGCATATTTTTTAAGGAAAATTTATAGTTTTCATTTTAGATCTTGATTCATGTTTTCATTTAAGCTTTGTTAAAATTGTTTTTTTAAAGCCAACATTTTTGAAGCTACTGTGTATATATTTATGTCAGCCACTGTATGTATTTGCATTTGTTATTAAATTAACGAAATTATTATTTTTTACTTATCCGAAACATTGTTAATTTTGGGATTGTTATTTCTACTTAAGTATTTATGTTTCTTTTCTGTTATATATGTACATGCATATGTATGCAAGCGCTCTCTCTGGAGAGTAAAAATAAAGACAATTTCAATTTTTTCCAAACTTTTTTCGAAAATAAAAAAATAAATTTGTCAAAAAAAAAAATTGCTAGAAAACAACAAAACTCATTGCTTGGTTCAATTTTTAATGTCTCATTTTACTAAATTTAACATAAGTTCATTTCTCATTTCTTCGAATCAGGCAAAGCAATTTGCCATTGAAATATGCAAAATTCCGCTAGATGGCGCACTGCTAAAGATTCGCAACTTTAGTTGTTGTTCATAATCCAGTGGCAGTACAATATTTGAACGAAATAAAATAAAATATAGTAAAAATTTTCCAAACTTAGGTCACAGTTCAAAACCCTTTTACTTAGCTACAGTTTATGTAAAAAGAAATTCCAATAGATGGCGCTGAGCGAAATAACTAAAATTCTAAACGAATCGTAGGAAACGCGAAAACCTAATGCTGCCTCTTTACTGAGCACGCTCGTTTAAGTTTTTGTTTTTCAATTTTCTGGCAACACTAACAAAAATGCAACGATTCGGGCCAATGACCTTGTACAAAATGATCAAGCAATCAGCTTCTGAGAGCGCTGAAAAAATTGCTGTATAAGATACAATGGACGAGAGATTGAAAGAAAATGTAAACAAAAGACAACATACAGACGCTCACAAACTTGTATACAGGGTGCATAGTTTAGGAAATTGAATTTTTCAAGTTCGAGTAGGAAAGTTTGTGTGCGCTCAACTACGTTGGATTTATTAAGCTGCGGCTATACTTATGTGAAGACATAGCATAGACTTGATATCACTTTAGCTCGGCTTACGAAGTTAGATTAGCTTATACTCCAGCTGGCAAGAATGGGCAGCTAAATGTCGCTATGTGACATCACTCAAGGGAAGTCTATGATAGGTAAATATCATATTGGAATCTCTCATACATCTCTTTGAGAGAGAGTATACTTATAGATGCTATTTGTACTCGATTTTTCTCTAACCCAAATGCAACAAAAAATACTCAAAAGAGCTACACGAACTTGCATTCAAAGGTTACATATACACTTACATACACGAAAATAATTCTAAAAACGTGCACTCCCCACTACAATAGCGAGAAATATAATAGCAGTAGCTGCAGTCTTGTCAACAACCTGTTTTGTAAAGTCAATAGAAGCAAAGCTAATTTTTCAATATTAAAGAGAAGAGAATCAATTGAAATGTACAATTATACTCTCTTCACAACGAGACGCCAATTCTGACTCACGCTAGATTCTAGGTGTTTTGCTAAAAGAGCGTACAACAACAATACAAATTCTCAATCGTAAATTTTGTTATACTTCGAGCCATGCACATGTTTATAGTTATATATTTTTGTAAATATGTATTAATGCAACTAAAGGCTAGTCTCTTTAATATTTGAGTATCCAGCGCTTGTAGAGAGCTGCGCATTTTCAGTTGTTTATTGTATACAAAGGTGTTTGGACGCAATTGATCGTCACAATTTTTCATATCAATTAAAAATAATATTATCATTAGATAACAATAGAAAGTACATAAAACAAAAAATTATAGTCTGAAATTTCCTATAAGCAGTAAAAGCAACGAACATAAAAATTTAAATTTAATTATAACCAATTAAATCGTGAATTGTGACGTGGGGTGGTGGCATTGAGGCGCTACAATGACAGACAAGTAAGAATAACATTTGTAGATTTATTCATGTCGATATATAAACATATAGTGGATATAGTAGGCGGTAAAAGCAACTAGTTGTAAGCCAGCTCTTAATTACTTACAACTGGTACAAACTCTTCAAAACTGTTAACTTAAAGATACATAGCCCAAACCATATTTATCGAAACTGTCGATTGTATGGTAGCTCTATGTTATAGTTGTCCGATCTAGCTAATTTTCACTGCACACATTGGATATATAATAAGTAACAAACCAGCGAAATTTTAAGCTCATAGATTTTTAACTGCGAAATGTTAAGCCCAAAAGTCATTTATCGAAACTATCGATTGTATGGGAGCTATAAGTTATGTTCATCAGATCTGGCTGATTTTCAGTACACACGTTTCTTATATAATAAGTAATAAACCTGCAAATTTTTACGTTCCTAGCATTTTAACTGCACAATATATAGAACAAAACCCATTTATCGAAACTATCGATTATATATCTAGCTATATCTTATATTTGTCCGATCTGGATGATTTTCACTACACACATTTCTTATATAATAAGTAACAAACCTGCAAAATTTCGCTTTCCTAGCCTTTTCATTGCAAGAGTTATAGCCCAAAACCCGTTTATCGGAACAATCGATTGTATGACAGTTATGCGTTGTGTTGTTCCAATCTTGCCGATGCCGACAAATGGTTAATCATATAAAAAATGGCGACCGCTGAAGAAATTTCATCGAGATAGCCTTAAAACTAAGGGACTGATTTGCGTTCAAACATAGATACAGACAGACATGGCTAAATCAACTCAACTCATCGTCCTGATCATTTCGATATACTTAATGGTGGGTCGCTCTCTTCTTCTTCTCATACTTACAAACATCGATGCAAAGTTATAATAACATTTAATGTTCATGAAAGATATAAAAACGATTTATCGGAGATTCACTTTGAAATTGGTTCTTTTAGACTAGTTCGATACCAGTCAGGAAATTCTATTTGTGTACTGTATGTTAAACTGACTGGTTTGGTGTTTCACTGCAGGCTATATAAAGAAGTATGTTATTAGAAATTCTATCACCTAAACATGTTTGATTTACCAATCACGAAATATAGTCTAGCAACAAATTTCTGGAATGAGCAATATATCACGTTCGTTTTGATATCAAGAAATAATTTAAAGAAGGGACCGAAACTTTTTTCCTTCTAAAATAAAAGTCTAAAGAAACAATTTATTTCTGGAACTAGGGTATTTCATCATCTCTCTTCAAAACAAAAGTTAAATATCATTGTCGAAATATTTTCTCAAGAACAGAATAGAACTCCTTCGCAATAAGTAACAAACCGTTAAACTATTACTCATTAACTCCTACACAGACTCTCACCTGAATCCGAGCTGCTGCTGGTGCAAACAAAGCTGGGTGCCATCAAAGGTCAACACAACTCATCTATTTATGATGACAATTACTACAGTTTCGAAAGTATTCCTTTCGCTCAACCACCATTGGGTAAACTACGATTTAGAGCGCCCATTGCCGTCGCACCCTGGGATGGGATATTGGATTGCACACAAAAATCTAAAAAGCCGTTACAAAAAAATCCGCGCACAAATGAAATCGAAGGCGATGAGGATTGTCTATATTTGAATGTTTATGTCAAGCGGGTAGGTATACATACATATAAGTATGTTTGTGCTTAGATATGGTAATAAAAATATATTTTAAAATTTCTTTAAACTTGTTTCTAGTTAAAATCGGAAAAGCCGCTGCCGGTTATGGTATTTCTGTTTGCCGGCGGTTTCGAAAAAGGTGATCCAACGCGCGATTTACATGGACCTGATTATTTTATGATGAAGGATATTATACTGGTTACAATTGGGTATAGATTGGGCCCATTAGGTGAGTGTTTTTAAAAGACATGTATTCCTACTTTGCTCATACTCAAACTATTTTACAGGCTTTCTCAGTTTATCAGACCCATCCGTTAGTGTGCCTGGCAATGCTGGCCTTAAAGATCAACTACTCGCTCTGGAGTGGGTCAAGCAACACATACACAACTTTAATGGTGATACCAATAACATAACACTTTTTGGTGAGAGCGCTGGTGCTGCTTCCACGCATTACATGATGCTCTCACCACTAGCGAAAGGTCTCTTCCACAAAGCAATACTAATGTCTGGCACTGTGCTATGTCCATGGGCACTCTCACCACTAAAAAATCTACCAAAACGTTTGGCGCAAGCAAATGGTTATGCCGGTGATGGGAGTGATCGGAATGTTTTAGAATTTTTACAAGAATTACCCGCTGAAGAATTGATACGTCCCTATTTGCTGACCAAAGAGGAGAATTTAGACGATTGTCTATTTGCATTTGGACCCGTCGTCGAACCATATGCCAACGAATGTTGCATCATACCAAAACAACCGAGTGCTTTGTTTGCCGACGCTTGGGGTAATAATATACCAGTTATACTTAGCGGTACATCGTTTGAGGGTTTGTTGATGTTTGCGCGCGTTCACATGGCACCATTTCTATTGCATGAATTGAATGATAATCAACAGCATATGTTACCGCTGGAATTGAAACAGAAGCATGATTTACAAAAACAAAAACAATTGGCGTCAAAATTGCGCGAAACACATTTTGCTGAGAAGGAATTGCGCATGGAGCATGTATTGAACTATTGTGAGGTATGTATGAAGGTCACAGCACATAATAAATAAATATTAAATTTTTAATATATATTTTTTGCATTCTTAGTATGCATCCTACAAAGTTTTCTGGCATCCTATATTGCGCACGATTAAGGCGCGTTTACGCCATGCACACGCTCCCACGTATCTCTATCGCTTTGATTTTGATTCGCCCGATTTCAATCATCAACGTATCGGCTATTGTGGTAAAGAGTTGCGTGGCGTTTCACATGTAGATGATCATTCGTATATATTCTATGGCGATTTTTCGTGGAAGTTGAATAAAGATTCACCAGAGTTTCGTACAATTCAACGTAAAATCGATATTTGGACATCGTTCGCTGCTAATTCTGATCCGAATTGTGAAAAGCTTGGTGGTAACACATGGACACCATTGCAGGCAGATGGTAAATTGCATTGTTTGAATGTTGGTGAGGATTTGGAGGTGATAGAATTACCAGAAATTCATAAATTGCAGATATGGGATAGTTTGTATGAGGAGGTGGAGGAATAAAATGATAATGGTGCTTTATACATATATATACATAGATAACTAAAGGTGACAGTATTTTTTTTATGAAATTTATTTTCATGTAAAATTACTATTTATGTTTTATAGAAAAGCAAAATAAAAATTATTTAATGCATTTTTAATGTTTTTGAACTTGTATCTTAGCGCATAAACATGCTTCAAGCAAAGTAGCACAACAGTTTTTATATATTCGATGAATTTCATATCAAAACCGATATGCATTGAATTTCGTATTTATATTTCTCAAATATGTATTTATTTTTTTAGAAGCCGAAACCATAAAAGACCAAGAAATAAAAGTTAAGAAAGAAAACTGGAACCGAAGTAATTGATGAAGAACGAAGCCGGAATCGAAATAAACATTGTTGCTGCCATTCGTCACAGAAAACACCGGAATGCCTTCGAACAGCTGAGTGCCACTTCAATTACCAAAACACAAGCAATCAAACCAAATAAAAAACTGATAACACTGTGAGACAATTAAGAGCCACTTTCATAAAAGCCGGTTAAGCCTAATCGGCGATTACTTTGACAGCTAACCATTCAAAATACGTCAATTAAACTCTGATTAGCGGTTATCGGCTTTTATGAAAGCGGCCCTAAGATATACATAGTTTTAACGACCATAACTTTCTTTTTTGTCAACACTATGAATTATTTCGGTGCCATTGAAAGGAAGTCAACCGCCAAACACACCAGCAAACATGCTAGTTCATACAGGAGTGAAGAGAAAACCATTCAGTATTCGCACAGCAATCGTTCAATAAACAAAGTCGCGCTACAGTTCCATAAATTAATTTTGTGCAACTAATATTCTGAGTTTTGATACATTTATTTAATTAATATTAAATAAAAAACTTTTTTTTTAAAGCGAATTCACAAGCCCTTCAAAGAATTTCGTGCTTGAAATAGTCCATTTGGCTGGCAGATTATGCCATCCAAATCGCCGACGTCGTAACGCTACTGCAATAGTGGCGCAGCAGCGACGCAATAACGAGTGAGTAGTGCTTACATGAAAAGTGAAAACGAAACGATCATTTGCCAAATCAATTGCGTATGTAATTTATTTATGGAATAATCAAAGTAAAACCTTTTTAAGGAAATATTTTACACAAGTCCATAAGATAAATATTCAATTGCTGTCTATAAACGAGTTATCTACATGGTATTTTGCATAGAACTTGGATAGCTTTAATTTTCACCACATTAAGTTATGAATTTTCTTAACTTTGTATGAAGATATTTTTACAATTAAGGATAAGATGCTATCTGAAATTAATATTTCTTTAAATTATAAAATTTTCCACAATATGATTCAAGAAAAATTAAAGACTTATGTCTGTGAAATCAATTATAAAATGCAATAAAAAAATGTATTTCTAAATAAAATTCGTGATAGGGCTTTTTCGAAAAATTTGAACTTTCCATTGGTTTTCTTAGTAAAGAATTACGGTGATATTCAGCTTATAAAGAGATCTGTACCTGACAGTATACTGGTCTTACGTTGAGAGTAGGTTCTGTATTGAATAACTTATAGCTGGGAGACCTAAGTTAAAAAGCAATAATCTATAACACACCTACATATGTATGTATATTACAAGTGTTGGAAAAGAAGTACGCTCAAGATAATGCTATGTGTGAAATTCATGATAGCATCTGCGTTTTGCGCCAAGAGTACATACATATGTATATAAAAAACGTAAATACAAGTGGCAGAAAAAGCTTTTTTGCAATATATTCAGACAGTTAGTTTTAAAGAGCGAACAGAAGAATGGCTGAGCGGTAAGTAAGTAAATATTAAATATTGAAGATAGTATTTTAAAATCTAATTTGAAGAATTCTTTTATGGAATGCTTTTCTATTGTATTATATTCTTTTATGATTCATTTGCATTTTGAACGACAGCGCAGCAGTTGTGGACCCCATAATCAACACCACGCATGGGCAAATACGTGGGAAATCACGCGAAACCGTTTATGGTGATCATTACTATTGTTTTGATGGCATACCCTATGCAAAGCCACCTCTGGGTAAATTGCGTTTCAGATCACCAGAACCTCTTGAACCATGGTTGGGTGTACGTGATTGCACTGAAGTGCCACCTAAATGCATACAATATAATCGTTACACTGATAGTGTTGAAGGTTCCGAGGATTGTTTATTTCTAAATATTTATGCAAAAAAGGTATAAAAATTTATGTGCTCGATTAAACCGATTATGATGCAATGCAACTTAAATTTTTCCAGCTTAATTCAGATAAACCCTTGCCCGTAATGGTTTACATATATGGTGGAGGTTTTCGCACCGGTTTAGCATCTCGCTTAGTTTGGGGGCCAGATTATTTTATGATGAAAGATGTGATATTGGTGTCCATTGGTTATCGTTTAGGTGCGCTAGGTAAGAACTTACTTTTAGCCTAGTCGCAGGTTGCTTCGAAGTATATAGTTTTTAAGAGACATCTCATGCTGTTAGTCTTGTCAAGTATACAAAATTTTGTATTTCATTTCGCAGGTTTTCTCAATTTCCCCGAACAAGAGCTACAAGTGCCCGGAAATGCTGGACTAAAGGATGTGATTATGTCTTTAAAATGGCTTAAACAAAATTATCAAAATTTTAATGGTGATCCAGAAAATGTTACACTATTTGGTCATAGCTCTGGAAGCATGTCAGCAGCTATATTAAGTTTGACCCCGCAGTGTGAGGGACTTTTTCACAAAACAATACTTTTATCTGGTGTTTTAACAAACACAGATAAAATACCAAATCTCACGTACCGGTTCGTTAAACAAGTTGGCTACGAAGGCCCGCACGACAACCAAAAAATGTTAAATTATTTGCTTGGGCTAGAAGCGGAAAAATTTTCCGATTTCAATGTATTTACGCCAGAAGAAATAGACCTAGGCCTTGATTCTATATTCTCGCCAAGTCTAGAAAGCCCAGATGTCAAAGATGCAGTAATCCCAAAACATATACTTGACATGATCTCCGATAAGGATATTTGGTCTCGCAATATGCCAGTAATGATGGGTGCAACATCTTTGGAGTACCTAGTGCACTATAAGTTTTTGATGAATAGAAATCCAAAAATATTTGAGGAAATGAAAGTTAGTCCACAAATTTTAGCAACACTGGAAGCGAAATGTAAATGCGATGTGAATACACAGAGAGTGCTAATGGAGAAGACCATCAAACTTCATATGGGTGACAAGGAATTGAATGCAGAGAGTATACTCGATATATTAGATGTAAGTCCTTCTTTTGATATACGATAACATATGTTTTATAATAATCTAATATTTTCACACAGATGACATCGTATGGTTTTATGTACCATCCCATACATCGCTATTTGGCTCCACGTCTTGAGAATGCGACAGCACCAACTTATCTCTATCGTTTTGACTTTGATTCGCCAATATTCAATTTGTATCGTTTTAAGATAGTAGGCCGTGATATACCAGGTTGTTGTCACGTCTCTGATCTTGCATATTTGTTTTATATACCGGAGTCCTTCAAATTGGACAAAGATTCCGAAGACTATAATATGATTGAAAGTATGATTGATTTGTTTACTGCCTTCGCAGCGAACTCCGATCCAAATACAGATAGTATTAAGCCTGTGGTATGGGAGCCTTTATCTTTAAATGGCACACGCAAATGTTTAAATATCAGCAACGAGATAACTTTTATCGATTGGCCGGAGTATGAGAAATGTAAAATGACTGATCAGTACTATAGAGAAGCTGGCTTGAGATTATTTTGAACAAGAATTATATATGTATGTACTTACTTAATAAATACTGTTCCTATGTGCTATGGACAAGTAATGAGTGTTTGTGATAAGGATTTCGTTATAATCGGATTGATGATAAAGTTAAGAGGGGAAATTTGACAAACATTTAACAAACTTGATGAGGAAAGCTCCTAAGGGCATTGGTGTCTGGGCCAATAGTTGTAACCAGAATGAAAACGGCAAACGACAAGCGGTATCTGTCAAATTATTTTTACACGTGTTCTTATGGGGAGGAATTTTTTGAACACGACGCGACAAAGCGGCAATCAATCACAGATGCCGCTGTCGCCAGATTAAATCTAATTCTATTTTGACAAGCGGCAGATGGTGGCGTTTGGTTTTTTTGACAATAAAAACGAAAGGAAGAGTAAATAACTTGTAAAATAAGTTCCAATTATTACAGAATATGTCTCTTTCACACTTTTTACAACATTTTTTGCAACTTTTCAAGATGATTCGCACCTGTCGCCCCTGCTCTCATTATAATCATGTCACCAATGCTTGACGGCAAATATCGTCAAGCTGCAGTTTTTCGTCGTTGTCGTTCGCCTCCGTCATGTTCATTGTGGACGGGCCTAATGACGTCGTGCTGAGCCCAAAATTCACCATGAAATACTCGTACAAAGTACCCTGTTGGGTAGAGCCAAAACTAGGAGAAGTGGGATTAGAACCAAAATTCAACACCAAATATTTAAGTGTTACACTGAATGAATGAATATAAAGGGCGTTCACCAAATGCAATTTTAAATCGTGTTTTTATAGACGCGATATTTCTTAGTAAGAGGAAATATAAAAAATTGCATTGAAAATTATTATTTTTTATATGAAAATTATCATTGCTTCTATCTCTTTTAATAATTATTTTTGATTAAGTATTGAAGATTTTTTCTAATTTTCTACTTTAGTAAAAACTGTTAGTAATTAATTAAATGTTAATTATATTTAAACAAAAATTAAACAATAATAAATTTAATAAAAAAATAAAAATTATTATAATTGGCTTGGCTTTGAGCTTAGTTATAGTCTTGGTACTTTACAAAATTAACAGATCGTAATTGAATTGTTTTCATAAAATAAAAATAATAAATAAACAAGTAAGGAAGTCTAAGTTCGGCCCAAAAATCTCCTAGGAGGTTGATGATATAACTTGTATATCGCGCCATATATATATGTATATATATTTTGCGCATTTACCCAAAAATGGTTGAAGGCAGGGTTGGGAAATGACATTTCATGAATTGTACTAAATCCACTCAAAAATCGTACTTTTTTCGTTCAAATTGTACCTTTTTTCGTTCAAATTGTACCTTTTTTCGTTCAAATTGTACCTACTAAATTTTTTTTTATGGATTCGCATATGTTGCCCTATTATCTACTCATTTACTTTTATTTTAGTACCGAAATAAAAATACATTTAAAATAGGTTTTGCTTTTTATTTTTCTTAGTTCAATGAGAGTTTTTGAAAAACATAAATATTCTTTCCTCATACATGAAACCTATTATTATTACATACCAGCTGACGAAGGGCATGGCCACAGCTTTAATTATACCTTTCATGAACATGAAATGGTATTATAACTTTGGTCCCATGTTTGTAAGTATGAGAAGAAGAAGAGATAGACCCACTATTAAGTATACCGAAATGATCAGGGCGATGAGGCGAGTTGATTTGGCCATGTCCGTCTGTCCGTCCGTCCGTCTGTCCGTCTGTCTGTTTGAACGCAAACTAGTCCCTCAATTTTAGAGACATCTCGATGAAATTTGGTATGGAGCCGCCATTTTGCATTATATTAATCATTTGTCGGAACCAGTAAGATCGGACCAATACAACGCATAGCTCCCATACAATCGATTGTTCCGATAAATGGGTTTTGGCCTATAACTCTTGCAATCAAAAAGCTAGGAGAGCGAAATTTTGCAGGTTTAGTACGTATTAAATTTGTAACCTGTGTAGTGAAAATCACTCAGATCGGACCAATACAACGCATAGCTCCTATATAATCGATAGTTTCGATAAATGGGTTTTGGGCTATAAGTTTTGCAGTTAAGAAGCTAGGATCGTAAAATTTTGCAAAGTTGGTACTTATTATAAATGTGATGTGTATAATGAAAATCATACAGATCGGAGTAACATAACATATAGCTTCCATATAACCGATTGCTCCGATAAATGTGGTTTGGCCATGTAGGACACTTAAAAAAGATATGCGTATTCATGAAAGGTATAAAGCCTTCGGCACAGCCGAAGACAGCCCTTTCCTTACTTGTTTTTCTTTCACTTTTCGATATTGCGGTTCATCTATACTACAAAAACTCTAGAAAAGTTGTGTCTGTATCTTGGGAATTTCTTTGAAAAAATGACTGGGGATGACTTGGGAAATCTTTAGGCACAATTAAAAAGTCAAATGGAAAGTAGATGACAAAATGTCTAAGTTAGACTATTAAAAAAGGCCTTTACTTTAGTTGGTTGCCGTGGACATAAATGGGATAGAATGTGGGAAAAAAAATATTTTTCTGAACCTTCTCTGCCTGTAAATTGTCTTCTCAAGTGAGGGTATCAGAATATTATGAGCTACTTATACTTACATCCCGAGCAACGCCGGGTTCCCTGCTAGTAAGAAATAAAATTGATTTGTGATTTGAATCATCAACCAAATCAAATATACTTTTTATTTGTGATTTGATATGCTTTCTCAATAAAAGATACTCTTTGCTTATGATTGGTATATGTTACAAATAAACTTGACTCATGACAAACCTTTAGTGGTAAGTTTAGTTTTAAATGTTCTGTTGCTTAATAAAAAGCTAGGCATTTGGGAAAGTGAAACTTATAAAATACTATAAATGCATTGAAAAAATAAAAAACCTCACCACACAGTATTAGGAGTATACTGTACTGCAGTGAATCAGGTATGCTAATAGTTACTTATAGCTAACGAGTTTTGTTGAAAGGATACTCCTTTTTGCTAAACCTGATTGAACAAGCTAGCCGTAGATCAGACCCTATAGCTTACCATATTTGGCCTACCTACCTACATAACTTATTACTCACCAACATAACGAATCTTTGCCAGTTCGTGCCCCTCTGGATTTCGGCGTGGAGAGGCCTTTACAATTTTATAACGATATCAAATACGATCATCCTATGTTTGTTTGTTTGTTTGTTTTAAACACAAAAAATATCATTGATTTGGTTGAAGGAACGAATTACAAAAAAAAGTGCATATCTATGATTTGAAAAAAATTGCAAGCTAAAATCAAAATCAACCCTGAACTGACGTGCGGTAATAAGATAGATAAGATGGAATAAGATGAAATTCTGTAAATAAATGTAGCAAAATATTAGCGAGTCGACTGTAGATGGGAATAATGGCGACATCTGTTTGTCGCACTCTACTTTCAACAACTTGTATAAAACACATTCATAATATGTATATATGTACATACGTATGTATGTATATGAATCATGGGTATATAACAATTCAAGCAAGGGGGGCCCCACAGTTTTTTGCCCTGGGCGCTGCAATGCCTCTGTGCACCACTGCTGATATCTCTACTAAAATTCAAAAACACTATAGATATTAATACAGATTCTGAAATGTACGTAAAATGCCTTTGAAGTAAGCCCAATATGATATATTTCCAAGTGCTGAGAGATCCGACGCTTGAACAGACCCAGCGGAGCAAGGACCTCCTTCGCTTCTGAGACGTCAAGAGCCAACCCACGCCGTGCCAGCTCATAGGCAATCTTGTTTTCCAATATGTTGCGATGCCCCGGTACCCATATTAGAGAAACAGTATGTCGGCTTACCAGGTTCATGGTCCACTCCCTGCACTGACACACAAGGCTAGATGTAATCGTCGCTAATCCGATTACCTTTGATGTTCAAATCCAGTAATGCCTCCTGGATAGCGTAAATTTCCGATTGAAATACACTCGCTAAGTCTGGAAGACGCATAGATAAGGACAGGTCTGGGAGAATTGCGAAAACCCCCGCTCCCACTCCACAATCCATTTTAGATCCGTCCGTGAACAATTAAATGTCGAAAGTCTGTTGCAATTCCACTTTTGTCCAATAGGGTCGTAAAATTGAGACCTCCCATTCCAGGAGAAGTTGCAATGCAATACTTAAGCCTCTTCGCCACGTCACGCCGACCAACGTTGTAGATGAAATCGGTAATTTTACTATTGATTTTTAACTAACTCCCCCTTGGCCTACGGACCTTAAACTTAGCAGATAGTACAGTATACGATCGCAATATAATTTTCAGAGATAACGCAAAATCTTTACCTTTAGCTCGTCCAACAAGGTTTTAGATAATAAACTTTTTTATATTTTTTTGACTGACTGGATATAACATATCTACATACATACATATGTAATTATCTACTATTTGATCTTTGTATATAAATAACTTAAATAAAATGGGCTGGAAAATTAGTTTTTGTAGTATATTCAGACAGTTACTTTAGCAGAACGAACACAAGAATGACTGAGCGGTACGTGAATATTTAAACTGAAACGAATTTAAGTAATTCCGAAAATCGAAATTTTTCAACTCAAATTTGTGATTAAACCAAATAACAACAAAAATTTTCAAAATATAATAAATAGTGTGAAATAATTTCATTGTGCTCTCTTCTATGATTCCTTTTCATTTTGAACCACAGCGCAACGGATGTGGACCCCATAATCAACACCACGCATGGGCAAATACGTGGGAAATTACGCGAAACCGTTTATGGTGATCATTACTATTGTTTTGATGGCATACCCTATGCAAAGCCACCTCTGGGCAAATTGCGTTTCAGATCACCAGAACCTCTTGAACCATGGTTGGGTGTACGTGATTGCACTGAAGTGCCACCTAAATGCATATATTATAATCGTTACACTGATAGTGTTGAAGGTTCCGAGGATTGTTTATTCCTGAATATTTATGCAAAAAAGGTATGTAAACTCCTTTTCTCGAACAAACTAATAACGATGCTGTGAAATCTAAATTTTTCCAGCTTCAATCAGATAAACCCTTGCCCGTAATGGCTTACATACATGGCGGCAATTTTCAAACTGGCTCGGCATCTCGCATAGCTTGGGGACCAGATTATTTTATGATGAAAGATGTGATTTTAGTGACTATGGGTTATCGTACGGGTGCACTGGGTAAGATCATACTTTTATCAAAACCCCCCCCAAACTTTTAAAACCCCCCCATGGCGAAATATAAGTTGCAATGATTTTGCAAAAATTTTCAAAATACAGTTTATAAATCTTGTATTGAATCTTGACTCATAATTTTTGACAAAATTAGTTAAAATAATTTTACGGAAGAATAAATTGGTGAAAGTTGCAAAGAATAAGGTTGGCCAATACATAAGTCCGGCAATTTGAATTGCACTTGGAGCTTTCCGAAATTACAAAGTTGTGTAGCGTATGGGCATGTTTTAAAAAATTTTACTGATGAAAACTGTGAGCAGTGTAAATTAACAGAGCGAATGAACTGCAAGGCTCAATTATATGAAAGATTTCGGGTGTTTTCTGACACTTCTTGTTGTAGGCGTAAAGAGAATTGTGAGAAAATGAACTTTGGAGAGCAGATGAGCGACAACGTTCAAATATTTGAATGTTTTCAAACATTTTCTGAGGTTTTTTTTTTATTTTAACTAACAGAAGATAAAGATCGCATTTTTCATGGACGTTTATCAATAGTCTGTGGAAAACAAACATATGTAGTACATTTCATATTTTCCGAATTGTGTCAATAAAATTTCCTAAACCTTATTTTTTACTAGCAGGGAACCCGGCGCTGCTCGGGATGTAAGTAGTTCATAAAATTCTGATACCCTCACTTGAGAAGACAATTTACAGGCAGAGAAGGTTCAGAACAATATTTTTTTTCCCACATTCTATTCCCAATATACAGACACAACTTATCTAGAGTTTTATTAATGATATGCTGATACCCACATAGGACGGCAGTGTACCTATGCAATTGATTTTTGATTTAGCTGAAATTGAAAAAAAGTGAACAACAATTTTAAAGACGCACGCTTAGTTTTTTTTTTGACAAAGTAAGTGAATTTTTCTTAATATAAAATTATGGAAGAAAAAAAAATTTCATAGGTACATACCTCCCATAAAACAAAGTGCAGGTCCCTTTCTAAGCTTCAAGTAGTCCATTAGTGAAACTCTCATCAAAATCCATTCCTTAGTTTCCGAGATCCTTAAGTTCAAACAGACAGACAATAATTTCAAAAATGGATCAGATGAACTCTACAGCATTCCCTAAGTCATCCCCAGTCATTTTTTCATTTTCATAATTTTTATTTTTGCGTTAAAGCCAAATGAAGTCATTTTATTTCTGACTCAGAAATCGAAAATCTTTGAAATATTTTTCTGATTATTTATCATGAAGACAGAAACGGGGGGTAAGGTTGTTAAGAATCTTTAGCAAATTAGGAAAGTGTTGTTTACACACAATTTACTTACCTTTCCATTTTAATTCTTGTTCGCAAAATAAACATATGGCATTTAGGAATGTTACTCGACAAAGTTAACCGATTTAGGTATTTGTTATCGGTGAGGGAAACTAAGTGGCCACATGGTACACAATAAAACTAATATAATAGTTTAGACATCGATTATAAAAGAAATAAAAACTTTCTTAATTTTACAATACCATTTGTCCAAATAAATTTGTAGCCAAAAAAGAGGTAAAAATTAAAAGAAAGGACCAGAAAAAGAGCTAGGAGCTAAAACAGAATTTTAGAGCTAAACGCCAAAAAAAAGAGCTAGATCTAGCTCTAAAAGTACCAAAATGGCAACACTGAATGTGTACAACCGAACAAATTTTCTGGGGTATAGTTTTAGGCATCAGAGTATGTAGTTTCAGAAAAGTTAAAGAACATTTAAATTTATGATATATGGGTCTAGGTATCTGTTTCAGCAAATATGTTTATCTTAGTGAAAAATATATGCGAATGCAAATCTAAATTAAGACCCCCCCCCCCCCAAGACTAATTCCGGCGAACGGCCCTGCTCACTACGATTTTGTGTTGTTCCCTTAAGGGACGGTTGTTCTGCAGGCATCCCAGATAATAATATATTTTGTTCTATATGTAATTCTGATTGGCGAATGGGGTATGAGGGATTAGTAAGTTTATTCTTTTGAGCGATAAATTGAGTAGTAAAATTGTCATGGCCGGAATGCGAGATCTCCTCTCTGTTTCTTATTTTTTTTTAAGTTTGCAGACTGCTTCGTCTTTTCACTCTTTGAAAATGTCTGCTTTTGAAACAGATCTGAGATCGTTAGGGTATATGACGTTGTTACTATGATTAAGAGTACTAAACCATAACCTTAACAGTAGTCTTACATGCTTTGTATTTCATTTCGCAGGTTTTCTCAATTTCCCCGAGCAAGAGCTACAAGTGCCCGGAAATGCTGGACTAAAGGACATCATTATGTCTTTAAAATGGCTTAAACAAAATTATCAAAATTTTAATGGTGATCCAGAAAATGTTACACTACTTGGTAATAGCTCTGGAAGCATGTCAGCAGCCATATTAAGTTTGACCCCGCAGTGTGAGGGACTTTTTCACAAAACAATACTTTCATCTGGTGTTTTAACAAACACAGATAATATACCAAATCTCACATACCGGTTTGCTAAACATGTTGGCTACGAAGGTCCGCACGACAACCAAAAAATGTTAAATTATTTGCTTGGGCTAGAAGCGGAAAAATTTTCCGATTTCAATGTATTTACGCCAGAAGAAATAGACCTAGGCCTTGATTCTATATTCTCGCCAAGTCTAGAAAGCCCAGATGTCAAAGATGCAGTAATCCCAAAACATATACTTGACATGATCTCCGATAAGGATATTTGGTCTCGCAATATGCCAGTAATGATGGGTGCAACATCTTTGGAGTACCTAGTGCACTATAAGTTTTTGATGAATAGAAATCCAAAAATATTTGAGGAAATGAAAGTTAGTCCACAAATTTTAGCAACACTGGAAGCGAAATGTAAATGTGATGTGAATGCACAGAGAGTGCTAATGGAGAAGACCATCAAACTTCATATGGGTGATAAGGAATTGAATGCAGAGAATATACTCGATATATTAGACGTAAGTCCTTCTTTTGATATACGATAACATATATTTAATAATAATCTGATATTTTCACACAGATGATATCGTACGGTTTTATGTACCATCCCATGCATCGCTATTTGGCTCCACGTCTTGAGAATGCGACAGCACCAACTTATCTATATCGTTTTGACTTTGATTCGCAAATATTCAATTTGTATCGTTTTAGGACAGTAGGTCGTGATATACCAGGTTGCTGTCACTCCTCTGATCTTTCCTATTTGTTTTATTTAGCGGAGTCCTTCAAATTGGAGAAAGATTCCGAGGATTATAAGATGATTGAAAGTATGATTGATTTGTTTACTGCCTTCGCAGCGAACTCCGATCCAAATACTGATAGTATTAAGCCTGTGGTATGGGAGCCCTTATCTTTGAATGGCACACGCAAATGTTTAAATATCAGCAACGAGATAACTTTTATCGATTGGCCGGAGTATGAAAAATGTAAAATGACTGATCAGTACTATAGAGAAGCTGGCTTGAGATTATTTTGAACAAGAATTATATATGTATGTACTTACTTAATAAATACTGTTCCTATGTGCTATCGAAAAGTACTTACCGTTTGTGATAAGGATTTCGTTATAATCGGAGTTGCTATTCCCCTTTTGTCCCATAGGGTCGTAACATTGAGACCTCCCACTCCAGGAGAAGTTGCAATGCAATACTTAAGCCACGTGGCGATCACGGCGACCAACGTTGAAGATGAAATCGAGGAATCTTACTATTAGCTTTTAACTAACTTCCTCCTCTTGGCCTACGGACCTTAAACTTAGCAGATAGTACAGTATACGATCGCAATATAATTTTCAGAGATAACGCAAAATCTTTACCTTTAGCTCGTACAACAAGGTTTTAGATAATACTTTTTTATATTTTTTTGACTGACTGGATATAACATATCTACATACATACATATGTAATTATCTACTATTTCATCTTTGTATATAAATAACTTAAATAAAATGGGCTGGAAAATTAGTTTTTGTAGTATATTCAGACAGTTACTTTAGCAGAACGAACACAAGAATGACTGAGCGGTACGTGAATATTTAAATTGAAACGAATTTAAGTAACTCCGAATATCGAAGTATTTCAACTCAAATTTGTGATTAAACCAAATAACAACAAAAATTTTCAAAATATAATAAATAGTGTGAAATAATTTCATTGCACTCTCTTCTATGATTCCTTTGCATTTTCAACCACAGCGCAACGGATGTGGATCCCATAATCAACACCACGCATGGGCAAATACGTGGGAAATTACGTGAAACCGTCTATGGTGATCATTATTATTGTTTTGATGGTGTACCCTATGCAAAGCCACCTCTGGGTAAATTGCGTTTCAGATCACCCGAACCGGTTGAACCATGGTTGGGTGTACGTGATTGCACTGAAGTGGCACCTAAATGCATACATTATAATCATTACACTGATAGTATTGAAGGTTCCGAGGATTGTTTATTCCTGAATATTTATGCAAAAAAGGTGTGTAAACTCCTTTTCTCGAACAAACTAATAACGATGCTGTGAAATCTAAATTTTTCCAGCTTCAATCAGATAAACCCTTGCCCGTAGTGGTTTACATACATGGCGGCAATTTTCGAACTGGCTCGGCATCTCGCATAGCTTGGGGACCAGATTATTTTATGATGAAAGATGTGATATTTGTGACTATGACTTATCGTACGGGTGCACTGGGTAAGATCATACTTTTAGCAGGTTGCTTCTAAGTTTATAGTTTTTACGTGAGAGCTCGTGTTGTTAGTCTTATCAAGCATACAAAATTTGAATCGTTGCAACTTCTTGTTTTGATTGGGAATACCTTTGTCCTTTCATGATTATTAACAAGTTTATTATACGCAATTAGAAAGAGTATTACTGAGAGTGATGATCCCTGTGGAGTCGAGTTCGATAATATGTATTATTTTGGCATTTTTGATCCTACACTCACTATGATTATGTGTTGTGTTCCCTTAAGGGACGGTTCCAGATAATGCTATTGTTTGTTCTATTTCTAATGCTGATTGGCAAATGAGATATGAGGGATTAGTAAGATTATTCTTTTGAGCGATAAATTGAGTAGTAAAATTGTCATTGCAAGAATGCGTGGCGAAGGTGAAGATAAGACTGCTTGATCTTTAAGCTCTTTGAAAATGTCTGCTTTTGAAACAGATCTGAGTTCGTTAGGGTATATGACGTTGTTACTATGATTGAGACCACTTAACCTTAATCTTAACCGTAGTCTTAAGCGCTTTGTATTTCATTTTGCAGGTTTTCTACATTTCCCCGAGCAAGAGCTACAAGTGCCCGGAAATGCTGGACTAAAGGACATCATTATGTCTTTAAAATGGCTAAAACAAAATTATCAAAATTTTAATGGTGATCCAGAAAATGTAACACTATTTGGTCATAGCTCTGGAAGCATGTCAGCATCCATATTAACTTTGACCCCGCAGTGTGAGGGACTTTTTCACAAAACAATACTTTTGTCTGGTGTTTCAATAAGCACGGATTTACTGCCAAATCTCACATACCGGTTGGCTAAACATGTTGGCTACGAAGGTCCAGACGACAACAAACAAATTTTTAATTATTTGCATGGGTTAGAAGCGGAAAAACTTTGCGATTTCAATGTATTTACGCCAGAAGAAATAGAACTAGGTCTCGATTCTATGTTCTTGCCAAGTGTAGAAAGCCCAGATGTCAAAGATGCAGTAATCCCAAAACATATACTTGACATGATCTCCGATAAAGACATTTGGTCTCGCAATATGCCAGTAATGATAGGTGCAACATCATTAGAGTTGCTAAGACGCTATAGTTTTTTTATGAGTAGAAATCCAAAAATATTTGAGGAAATAAAAGTTAACCCACAAATTTTTGCAACACTGGAAGCGAAATGTAAATGTGATGTGAATACACAGAGAGTGCTAATGGAGAAGACCATCAAACTTCATATGGGTGATAAGGAATTGAATGCAGAGAATATACTCGATATATTAGACGTAAGTCCTTCTTTTGATATACGATAACATATATTTTATAATAATCTGACATTTTCACACAGATGATATCGTACGGTTTTATGTACCATCCCATGCATCGCTATTTGGCTCCACGTCTTGAGAATGCGACGGCACCAACTTATCTCTATCGCTTTGACTTTGATTCGCCAATATTCAATTTGTTTCGCTTTAGGACAGTAGGTCGCGATTTACGTGGTTGTTGTCACTCCTCTGATCTTTCCTATTTGTTTTATTTACCGGAGTCCTTCAAATTGGAGAAAGATTCCGAGGATTATAAGATGATTGAACGTATGATTGATATGTTTACTGCCTTCGCAGCGAACTCCGATCCAAATACAGACAGCATTAAGCCTGTGGTATGGGAGCCTTTATCTTTAAATGGCACACGAAAATGTTTAAATATCAGCAACGAGATAACTTTTATCGATTGGCCGGAGTATGAGAAATGTAAAATGACTGATCAGTACTATAGAGAAGCTGGCTTGAGATTATTTTGAACAAGAATTATATACATATGTACTTACTTAATAAATACTGTTCCTATGTGCTATGGAAAATTAATGAGTGCTTGTGATAAGGATTTCGTTATAATCGGAGTGATGATAAAGTGAAAAAGCATATACATACATATACCATGAAGAAGCTTCTTGGAAAACTTTACCTGCTTTGATGAATGAATGTGGTATCTGGGCAAATAAGTATAGGTAAATCCAATTTGAGTTAGAAAATTAGAATCTTTGCACCAAGAGTTGGAGACGCCTCTATCAAGTGTCGGTATACACAGTGGGCAAGGTCTATGGGGGAAACTTGATAAGGCAAGCTCCTAAGTGCATTCATCCCTGAGCCAACGACGTCAACACAATCGACTAAAAAAATTCTGAAAATTCATGTTAATTCTTGTGCACATTATTAAATTTTTATTAGTTTATATACAAAACTACATAGGTATTCTAAAATTTCTTTCACACCAAATACTTCCATTCTTCTTCCTTTGACTGCCTCCATCGACTATATTCACAGCCAATTACTTTCGTGTTGTCTTCACAAAATCATAACAGTAAATTCATTCCCCCTCTCATTTTACCATCAAACGTAATGAGCTTTACTGAGGAATATTTATCATCTCACTAGCTCTGCAAGCGGTGTTTCGCATTAATCTCCATGTTAAACATCGAAATATTTTATATATTACATAGGTGGTTCAGCAAAAAAAATATTTTTTAATAAGGTTTTGTGCGATTGTTACAAAATTGAAATTTTAATTTAACAACATTTTATTTTTGATCTTCTGGTATAAACTCTTGTAAAATTGCTTTTCTTTTTTTATTTTAAACACATTTTGTTTAAATTATTTTTTAATACCAACAAAACATTTTTCCGATATTTTTACTTTTTAATATAATTGAAAGATTAAATAAAATAAGCCTATATCATTAAGAGAAAGACTTACTTATTAGCTTTTTCATTAAAAAAAATATAAATATTTATAAAAAAAAGTAAGTATTTACGTATACACAAAAAAATATAAACTTACTTGTGATAAAGTATGATCTAAGTTACATATTTCAGTGCACTTCAAGATATGAAATAAGCCCACCAGAGAAAGTGAATCGAGATTTTTATAATATGTGAATTTCCTTTGTTGTTGTCATTTAAAATACATACAAATATTTTTTTGAAATCTTTAAAAATTTTCAGCGTGCTATAATTGTGGAACACACCATAATTGCCATTGGCCAATCACCTTTGTATATATGTATATTATATCAGCAAGCGATTACTTTTATCGATTACCTCCGACACCTTCTTGGACTTTTTATTTTATTATTTTTTTGATTTTCGGTTAAAGTGCTTTCAATTTGCAATATTTTATTTTTATTTAATTGATGAGAAACGTTTCTTTTAAAATTGCATGCCACTTCATTACATAAACTTTGAATTTTATCAGCTGTTACGGCGATAGAGATCACTCCCCGCCTGGAGTTACACTGCAATAGCTAGTAGACCCCTGTATAAATTGCCAATATTGATGAATACTCAAGCGAAAAGTATAATTATAAAGCATTTTTTTGATTTTGCTTAAAAAATAAAATTTTTTTGTTTGCTGTTTTGCATTAAAATTAGACAACTTCCATCTTCATCTTAATTTTCGTGTTTAGTTAGTCCGTGTATGTCTCTAACCAAAATTTTCAGTTTACTGTCATGAGTTCTTTTGGAGATATTACGTTTCTAATAACAGACTTCTTTTGAATCATTATTGACTTTGGTTAATTGGGTTCATACTTGGTATTTATGTTTGTTTGTATATCAATTCCCTATGTATGTATGTTAAAGTTTCATTTGTAGCTGACCAGTTTGAGCTCACGTCTATCGGGCAGCTATTTTTGGTAATCCTTTGATTGTATTTGTATTATCTCGAGATTATGCTTTATGGCGCAATTATGTCAACGTTTGTATGTAAGGGTCCGATTCCAACATACTTGCAGACCCGAAGTTTATGCAGTCAACGACGACCGTAACTATTGTAAAGTGAACACAAGAATGGCTGAGAGGTACGTCAATATTTTATATGCAGCGAATTTAATTAAGCACACGAATGGAAAAATTTCAAATCAAATTTGTGATTAAGGAACAAAAATTAAAAAAAAAAATGGGGAATGGTTTTCTATTGTGCTATATTCTATGATTCCTTTTCATTTTCAACCACAGCGCAACGGATGTGGATCCCATAGTCAACACCACGCATGGGCAAATACGTGGGAAATTACGTGAAACCGTTTATGGTGATCATTATTATTGTTTTGATGGCATACCGTATGCAAAGCCACCTCTGGGTAAATTGCGTTTCAGATCACCAGAACCGGTTGAACCATGGCTGGGTGTACGTGATTGTACCGAAGTGCCACCTAAATGCATACAATATAATAATTACACCAAAAGTATTGAAGGTTCCGAGGATTGTTTATTCCTGAATATTTATGCAAAAAAGGTATGTAAACTCCTTTTCTCGAACAAACTAATAACGATGCTGTGAAATCTAAATTTTTCCAGCTTCAATCAGATAAACCCTTGCCCGTAATGGTTTACATACATGGCGGCGGTTTTCAGAGTGGCTCAGCATCACGCTTAGCTTGGGGGCCAGATTATTTTATGATGAAAGATGTGATTTTAGTGACTATGGGTTATCGTGTGGGAGCACTTGGTAAGACACAAACATATGTTTTGAAACTCTGTGACTTATTTGCGACTCAGCTATCATCTATGTACACATACTATTTAAATAGAAGCAGAGACGTGTTTATCACAAAAATAACTACTTTTGTGACATCAATTCGCTTTAGTGTATTTGCACATACATATATGTATCTAATCTGCAACAAACATCAAGATCTGGTAGACGGGATTATGATAAATGAGTGAGGAAATTTATTTTCGGTTGGAACTAAACACTATACCTAGTAGTGATCTATTATGGCATCCAAATTTACGAAGATCTATTGCAATAATTTTAAGTTCATATTTGCATACAAATAGACAGTTGGACAGACAAACAGACGGAGATACGGATGTGGCCAAATCGTCTCAGCTCATCGTCCTGATCATTTTAGTAGGCTTATTGATAGGACCATATCAACTTCTACTCATACTTACACCCGTTTTATGTTCATGGAAGGTATGAAATTCAAAATTTACAAAACTGGAACTATAAGTGTATAAAATGACAACAGTAACCTTGACAGTAGCGATGCAGTAACTTTAGCAAAACCGTATATTTAGCGGTAACCGTAACCGTACCATGTATCGTCTTTTATTTTCGTCGATTACGTTACGTATTTCTTAATTCATACGAAGTATTTAGTAAAATTATAAATTAACTAAAACACACGTTTGTATTCTAAATATATAATTAAACAGGCTTCATAAGTTTTCCCGAGAAAGAGTTGGGTGTAAGCGGAAATGCTGGATTAAAAGATATCATTATGTCCTTAAAATGGCTTAAACAAAATTATCAAAATTTTAATGGTGATCCAGAGAATGTTACATTATTTGGTCATAGTTCTGGAAGTACAACAACATCAATTTTATTTTTGTCACCACAGTGTAAGGGACTTTTCACCAAGGCAATATTGTTGTCAGGTGTCTTAGTAAGAACTGAACAAACTCCCAATTTCCCATACCGTTTCGCCAAGCATATGGGCTACGATGGACCAAACGACAATGAACAAATTTGTAATTATTTGCTTGGGGTAGAAGCGGAAAAGCTTTGTAATTTAAATTTTTTCACCAAAGAAGAAGAAGATCAAGGTAAAACTTTTGCACTCAGACCAAGTGTAGAAGATTCCAACGTAGAAGATGCAGTAATCCCTAAACAAGTACTCGACATGGTCTCTGATAAGGACATTTGGTCTCGCAATATACCACTAATGTTGGGTGGCACATCTTTCGAAGCGTTGGGTCGCTATGTTTATTATATGAAAAAAAGACCAGAGTTATTTGATAAACTAAAAGATCGTCCTGACTATTTACTACCAACCGAAGTGAAAAATAATTGCGATGTGAAGACGCAAATCGTGCTTATCAAGAAGATCATCAAACTTCATATGGGAGATAAGGAATTAAATTCAACGAATATATTCCCTATGTTAAATGTAAGTCCTTCTTTTAGTATAAAAAAAAATATATTTTTTATTAATCTCACATTTTCACACAGATGCTATCGTATAGTGCTTCGTACCATCCCATACATCGCTATTTGGCACCACGTCTTGAGCATGCAACGGCACCAACTTATCTCTATCGCTTCGACTATGACTCGGCTGATTTTAATTTGTATCGTATCAAGACATTGGGTCGTGATATACGTGGTTGTACTCATGTCTCTGATCTTGCCTATTTGTTTTATATGCCAGAATCCTTCAAATTGGACAAAGATTCCGAGGACTATAAGATGATTGAACGTATGATTGATTTGGTAACTGCCTTCGCAGCGAACTCCGATCCGAATACAGACAGCATTAAGCCTGTGGTATGGGAGCCCTTAGCTTTAAATGGCACACGCAAATGTTTAAATATCAGCAACGAGACAACTTTTATCGATTGGCCGGAGTATGAAAAATGTAAAATGACTGATCAGTACTATAGAGAAGCGGGCTTGCGATTATTTTGAATAAAAATGCCAGAAATATTTATACATTACTTTTTCTATTTTCAATATCTTTTCTAAAATAAGATGCCTGCTTCTTCTTCATCTCATATTCATTTCCATACTTCACTCAATTTCAACCGCCGTTTTTAAATTCACCTCAATCTTTGTTGTAATAGTTTTGACAAATAATTTTTGAAATGTTATTAAATATATTTCCAAACTTGCAAGCTATGGACGATAAAGCATTGAAAGTCGAACTGTTGACTGGGATATTAAATTTTAGGCACACTCCTCAAGCATATAATGTTTCTTAAAAATAGAGAGTTAAATATAGATTTATAAATTTATAAAAACAAAGTAGATTGTGTATAGGCGAAGGTCAATTACATTTCTATTTTCAGCAAAGTGTAATGCGTTTCATAGGTATAGCGCACTCAGGACTTACATGTTTCTGTCAGTTAAATCCAATTTATGAGTCGCATTAATCTGCATGTTAAACATCGAAATATTTTATATATTACATAGGTGGCTCAGCAAAAAAATATTTTTTAATAAGGTTTTGTACGATTGTTACAAAATTGAAATTTTAATTTAACAAAATTTTATTTTTGATCTTCTGGTATAAACAAAAATGTTTTTTTTTTTTATTTCAAACAAATTTTTATAGTATTTGAATTTCAATTGACTTTGTCATTTAAAAGATATACCAATTTTTTTTAAAACCTTATTATTATTTAAAATTTTCAGCGTGCCATAATTGTGGAGCACACTATAATTGCCTTTGCCTTTTGTATATATATTATATCAGCAATGCGATTAATGTTATCGATTTACAATTGACTTGATGTTTACAATTGAAGAAATTAATATTAGGTACGCACGGCAACGTTTAAATTTCACCGAAATTAAATTAACCCTCCGATGAGTGAGAAGGTCCCTAGCGACCTTTTTGCCTTTTCAAACTGAAATTACTCCTACTTCGGCCACTACAACGCCCCCCTGTTGCTCTGTGTTCCAAGAGTATTTTATTGCGCATCTTTTGGAAAAAAATCAAGCCGATCGGATCATTACTTTAAGAGTTATTGTGGTTTTAGTGAGAATTGTAAGCGGACGTGTGAATAGGTCCGTATAAATTGAAATTGAAAAAATTATTTTTGCATGTAGAATTTAGTCATAAACAATAAAAACAAAAAGAAATCAAAACAAAATTTTTTATATGAAAAAACATGATTTACAAAAAAAGGTCCGTAGGGACCTTTTCACACGGCTGTGAAGTTCAAAACTGTCACTCATCGGAGGGTTAAAATTATATGTGATAAATTTACTAAGCAACCCTGCGCTTGAACACACTCTATGTACCAAGTTCGATGCTGTAATCTCACTAAACGTTAAGTTTTAAAAGACTTATGTTCCTAACTATGAAAACAACACCTTTTCGAAGACTACTCACCACTGCAGTGGGGTTATGATATAAGTTCGGGTGCTGTCAAATTGAAAGTACTCCAACTTGCTCTTGGATGAAAAGATTTCGAACACGAGCTTTTCATAAGAATGTTCACTATCATGAACCCTTTTGGAGATACTACGTCTCGAATTACAGAGTCCTTTCGCATCATTATTGACTTTGGTTAGTTGGGTTCATACTTGGTATTTATGTATGTTTGTATATCAATTCCCTTTGTATGTATGTATGTTAAACTTTCATTTGTAGCTGACCAGTTTGAGCTCACGTCTATCGGGCGGGTATTTTTGGTAATCTGTTGAGTGTATTTGTGTTATCTCGAGATTATGCTTTATGGCGCAATTACGTATGTTAGTCCATGTTGACACGTGCAATACTACCCCGTAAAAAAACCACAATCCAAAGAGTACGCCATAAGGAGTATCGGAGTACTCCCACACTTATCCTTATTCATATAAAAAAATTTTGGTCCAATTTATATGTAGATGTCTGGTGATTGGGTCACCTAATCCAACACAGAGTATTCCACGTAGGTGCTCTGTAGACTATGCTGAAGACAAGGTTAGGGTACTCCGAGAAGGATCATCGTTTTTATATGAATTAGGATAACTGTTGGAGTACTCCGATACTGCAGCGTTTTTTTATAGGGTAAGGCTAACTTAAATATTGATTGCGGATATTAAGTTAAAGTAGTCTTTAAGTTCAATTCCTATCGTTAGCATTGTAAAGTGAACACAAGAATGGCTGAGTGGTACGTCATTATTTAAAATTAAGCGAATTTAATTAACTACGAAAATTGAAATTTTTTAAATCAAATTTGTGATTAAGGCTTAGATTGAAAAAAAAATTTCAAACTTTTTGTAACCAAAATAATGTGGAATGCTTTTCTATTGTGCTCTCTTCTATGATTCCTTTTCATTTTCAACCACAGCGCAACGGATGTGGATCCCATAGTCAACACCACGCATGGGCAAGTACGTGGGAAATTACGTGAAACCGTCTATGGTGATCATTACTATTGTTTTGATGGCATACCCTATGCAAAGCCACCTCTGGGCAAATTGCGTTTCAGATCACCAGAACCGGTTGAACCATGGCTGGGTGTACGTGATTGTACCGAAGTGCCACCTAAATGTATACAATATAATAATTACACCAAAAGTATTGAAGGTTCCGAGGATTGTTTATTCCTGAATATTTATGCAAAAAAGGTATTAAACTGATGTGCTCGATTAAACCGATTATGATGCAATGCGATTAAAATTTTTCCAGCTTAAATCAGACAAGCCCTTGCCCGTACTGGTTTACATACATGGCGGCAATTATCAAACTGGCTCAGCAACTCGCTTAGCTTGGGGACCAGATTATTTTATGATGAAAGATGTGATATTGGTGTCCGTTGGTTATCGCTTGGGTGCACTTGGTAAGAGCATACTGTATTTGTCTGAGTTTATACTTTCCACCAGTCAGCTTAAGTTGTTGATCTAGACAATCATAAAAAGAAAAAAATATCATTTTCCAGATGATTAAAATCGATCATATTTAAAAACATTTCTCTATCGAATATTATTGTATCGTCGCGAGAAAAGTGTACCCTAAATAGGATTATTCAAAAATAATCATTGATGATTCATACATATTTTGAACACTTTTGAAAACTTTTTTCCCATATTTAGTTTTGTAGCTAAAATGAAACTTTTATGATAAGATTTTAAATTGTTTTCGACCGCTTTTTGTGATTTTTTTTTAATCATCTTTGCTGCCCTTTTTTAATTTTTATAAATGACCTTTTGTGATCAATTTTGAAACATTTAAGAAATGAATTTTTAAATTATTCGCAGCGGACCTACATGATGTCCTAGTGAACCTATGCTACTTAAAAAAAATATGCGTATAAATTACATGCTTTAAAATTAGGTTTTAAATCAAGGGTCATAAAAAGCAGATGTTGCATTCCATGATTCAGCATCGAACTTTTATTGAACAGTTCTTATTACGATAAAGGTTCGATAAGACGCGTCTTGATATGTGCTCTTTTTTCATCACACAGCAGAGCAGATTGTTGTTCAATCAATTTTTATACCCAGCGTACTAGTACTAGTACAAGGGTATATTAATTTTGTCCACATAACGGTACTATGTAACGGCACAAAATAATCGAGTTAGATATAGAGTTCCATATATGAAAGTTCTTAGGTTGAAAAGAGGAATTGATTAAGGCATGTCCGTCCGTCTGTCCGTCTGTCCGTCCGTGTACACGATAACTTGAGTAAATATTGAGATATTTGCATGAAATTTTGCATACAGGTTACTTTCTGGCCAAGGTAGGTTGCTATTGAAAATGGGCGAAATCGGATGATAACCACGCCCCCTTTTTCGATATCGAAAATTTCGAAAAACGTATAAAACGGGTTAATTCAATATCAGAAGCAGCTACAATGATAAAATTTGCAATATGTATTGATTTATATGTTCTAAGGCGGATTTTACCAAATTTTTTGAAAAGGGGCGTGGCACCGCCCCCATATATTTGAAGAAATTTTAAAATTTTGACTCCTAATAACTTGAGAACAGTTTATGCTAGTATAACGAAATTTTGTAGAGGGCATACTATTGTTGTGTTAAATTCAGATATAGAAAATAAACGAAATCGCTTGGCGACCACGCCTACTTTTTTATAAAAGTTATATTGAAAGGAGGAGGAAATATTGAAAAGTCCATATCTAATCAACTGATACCGCTATAATAATATAATTTGGTACATACATCAATTTTCATATTATTTACATTATTTTTGGTAAAATGTTGGAAAGTGGGCGTGGCACCGCCCACTTATGAGTCAGGCAATTTTCAAATTCGACTGCTAATAACTTCAGAACGGTGTGAGATAGGTTTTCGAAACTAGGTACCAGGCATGTTATGTTTATGTAGAGTACTACCACAGAAAATAAGAAAAATCGGTGAACGACCACGCCCCTTTTTGGACTAAAGTTCTCTAAACGAGAGTTAGGAAACCGGAATATGCAATATCTGTTTAACTGATAAAGATATAATGCTAAAATTTAGTACACTCATTCACCTGATGATGTTATTAGTGATGTTTAAAGGTTTTTTGGTAAAATTTTGGAAAACAAAATATCAACATTTCACTATTAACAAGCCACTGTGAAAGTATCATAAAGATCTGCAATGAAAACTGATCTTCAAATAGGGACAAACAACATAATAAAATCCGTGGGCGTGCCACCACCCACTGTTTTAAAATTATGTAAATATTGATTAATGGACACATATATCCGTACATCGAAAAATTTCACAAAATACGTTAAAAGTTATGGGCACGGCACGCCTTCTTTTCCAAAGTTATATATACGACATGGTATAACCCTTGAAAATATCGATTGAGTACTTATGGCTCATGTAAGCGGTTAAAGCTTTATAAGCAAGGAGCGTGGCCGCGCCCACCAAATTCGCTATTGTTTAGGCTCGGCATAGATTGGTTTTTAAAATGGGCGAAATCGGATGAAAACCACGTACCCTTTTCTGAAAACTAACGCTGGGTATTTAATGTTCGGTTCACCCGAACTTAGACTTCCTTACTTGTTATATTTTAATTTGGCTGAATTTCGTGATGTTAAAAAAAATGTGTTGAATTGGAGAAAAATAAAAATTTCATTGTAAAGTAAAATTTTATAAAGTAAAAGGTGATCATATTTGATTAACCATTTTGTTAAAATTTTCAACGTCACAAGTAGATATTTATACACCAGAAGTGATCAAATATGATTCGAAAAGATGAGACAAAAAAAGATTTTCAGTTTTTCATCTTTAAAAGTGAACGTATTTGACTATTCCCTTTGTTCAATTTCATGGTAACTCCAAATTTTATATCCAGAATTGTTCGAAATTGATTGCTAAAAGCGATTTGAACAACAGAAGGATTCATATTTGATTATATCACATGTTCAATTTTATAAAAACTCAATATTTAGTCCCTAAAAATAATCAAAATTCAATCAAACCGTGTGGGAAATTCAATCAAAAAATTCTTCTTCGTAGCGATGTAAGCGAATATACAGTGTCCGACAAAACTATGCATAACCCCTTTTTTTTATGTTTTCACCAACTTCGGCTTCAGAAAATTAATTTTAACTATTTTCCTGTAAGAGAACTTATCAAGATCTAATACAAAAACTATTAATTATATTTTAAATATGTATGGGAAAATCGCAAAAATTAAACAAATTTTCATCAAAATTTTCAACTTTTTTCTCAGAATTTTTAGAATTTTTTTGAAAATGCAGATTTGTAGCGCATTTCATTTTAATTTTCCTGATTTTTGGCGATTTTTTTTTGAAGAGCTTTTATAAATTTGTATGAAAGAAAACACGAAAGCTCTTCAGAAAAAAATCGCCAAAAATCAGGAAAATTTCTTACAGACTTGAAACCAACACTTTATCAGACTAAAATTGAATGCACTACAAATCTGCATTTTCAAAAAAATTGAAAATTTGTCTAATTTTTGCGAATTTCCCATAAATATTTAAAATATAATTTATAGTTTTTGTATTTCTCTTACAGGAAAATAGTTAAAATGAATTTTCTGAAGCCGAAGTTGGTGAAAATGGCGGGCGAAATTTGTAGTGTCATAATCTGAAGAAAAAAAAATCAGGTTTCACCTGATTGGATAATGCCACCTTCTACTTATGTACTATGTACTATGTATAAAAATCGGTAAAGGCCTCCAATTTGCTTCAAGGCTTGCAAACACAATTGCTTTGTCGCCTTAAACTAAGTGAATTTTTTGTACACATATCTAATCTACATATGAAAGACTTCTGTAGCTATTTAAGATCCGAACAACAAGATTGTGATTAAAAATATGTTTACAATTGATAAAAATATAAATTTACACACGTTTCAGGAGACGGAAATTTTCTTATCAAATATTATTATTGCAAACTTGGACAGAATGTGACGCTCTACATTTCTGTACCTTTTATAAACATGAAATGGTATTATAAATTTGGTCCCATGTTTTTAAGTATGAGAACGCAAACTAGTTCCTCAGTTGTAGAGACATTTCGATGAAATTTTGCAAGCGGGTGCCACTTTTTTAAAGGAACTATTCGGAACCAGCAAGATCGGATCAAGACAAGGATCCCATACAATCGATTGTTTCTCTAAATGTTGTTTGTATCTATGTTAAAACTGACTTCCAATTCCTTACTTTTTTTTGTTTTAATTTCTAATATTCACATTTTGATCGTTAATTTTCCAATAACTCAACTATCCAGCAAAATGAAAAACTAATTAACACTCACGTTTATATTCTACGTAATTACTTATATAGGTTTTTTAAGACTTCCCGAGAAAGAATTGGGTGTAAGCGGAAATGCTGGATTTAAAGATATAATCATGTCCTTAAAATGGCTTAAACAAAATTATCAAAATTTCAATTGTGATCCAGAGAATGTAACATTATTTGGTCATAGCTCTGGCAGCGCGACAACATCAATTTTATTTTTATCACCACAGTGTAAGGGACTTTTCACCAAAGCAATATTAATGTCAGCTGTCTTGATAAGCACAGAAGATATTCCAAATACCGCATACCGTTTTGCTCAACATGTTGGCTATGATGGGCCAAACGACAACGAAAAAATCTTAAATTATTTGCTTGGGTTAGAAGCGGAAAAATTTTGTAATTCAAATATATTCACGATACAAGAAGAATATGAAGGCAAATTTTTACCATTCACGCCAAGTGTAGAAGATCCCAACGTAGAAGATGCAGTAATCCCTAAACAAGTACTCGACATAAGGTGTGATAAGGAAGTTTGGTCTCGCAATTTACCACTAATGTTGGGTTTCACATCTTGCGAGTTGTTGGGTCATTATCTTTATTATATGAAAAAAAGACCAGAGTTATTTGAGAAACTAAAAGATCGTCCTGACTATTTACTACCAATTGATGTAAAAAAAGAATGCGATATGGAGACACAAATCGTACTGAGCAAAAAGATGATCAAACTTCATATGGGTGATAAGGAACTAGAGCCAGCGAATATATTCCCTATGTTAGATGTAAGTCCTTGTTTTAGCATAAGAAAAAATATATTTTGTAATAATCTGGTATTTTCACACAGATTCTATCGTACAATTGGGTATATCATCAAATGCATCGCTATTTGGCACCACGTCTTGAGAATGCGACGGCACCAACTTATCTCTATCGCTTCGACTATGATTCGGCTGATTTTAATTTGTATCGTATCAAGACATTGGGTCGTGATATACGTGGTTGTTCTCATGTCTCTGATCTTGCCTTTTTGTTTTATATGCCGGAGTCCTTCAAGTTAGAGAAAGATTCCGAGGACTATAAGATGATTGAACGTATGATTGATTTGGTAACTGCCTTCGCAGCGAACTCCGATCCGAATACAGACAGCATTAAGCCTGTGGTATGGGAGCCCTTATCTTTAAATGGCACACGCAAATGTTTAAATATCAGCCCGGACCCTGCCTTTATCGATTCGCCGGAGTATGAAAAATGTAAAATGACTGATCAGTACTATAGAGAAGCAGGCTGGCGATTATTTTGAATAAAAATACAACAAAAATTTTATGTAGTAGTATTTATACATACATATATTCGATATTTTCTTTGTAAAATGCTTATGATTTCTGGCTGATATTTTCGATGAATTTTTTTTCTCAACCAGAGTGGAGGAATAGTTAATAGACGTATAGATAACTTAAAATGCACAATTAAACAAATAAAAAAATTGCTTCAGTTTTTGGACCTGTATATAGACAGTAAATAAAAATTTCTAAAAAATTTATTTTTATTGAAATCATTATTTTTACCAAAAAAAAAATTGTTCAGTGCAGTATCAAATTTTTACAGTGTATATAAATAAAATAAAATAATTTGTAAGTTTTGCAAGCTTGAGATCAGAGAAACAATAATTCGTAATGAATTTTAATTGTCAGTTTTTGGGAAAAATTGATAATTGGAGAAAAATTACATTGTTAAATCACAGCGATGGATAGGATTACATGTTTCAGAGTTTCCAAGCTCATCATCAGATCCCTTTTCGGACACTGGGATGCGAACCAGTGTC
>OX608079.1:6250831-6269528 GCA_951509765.1 Sphenella marginata | reverse complement strand
TGTAAGTTTAACCTGCTCTAATGCTGAAAAACAAAAAAAATTCTTCAACAAAATGTCAAATGTCAAATAATTTTTGAATTAAGAACTTCAAAATTATATATTAAAAAAAAAAAAAAATTCAAATATAAAAAAATATAAATTTTTTTGTGTGACTACAAATAATAAAGAGATTTAACAATGTTTTACAGAATTCGAATGTGTACCAATAAAATGAATAAAATCTCTTCATTTATACGTAAAATGGCAACTGAGTGAGTTTTTAAAAATAAAAAGTTTTTATAAATATTTTAGAATTTAATTGTGTGTATATATGTATGTAAATATTTATATTTATAGGTACATATATTTTTCTCCAAATTCAATTATCTTAACTTCACAGCACTTCATTATTATATTATTAACAGCGGGCTGACTATTCATACACCAAAATTATAACAAACCTTAACCTGACTTTGTTAATTTTATTTATTTTATTTTATAAAATCTTTCGGCTGATACTCTTTTCATTTTCTTACTCTCATCTCTATCCAATAGATCTGCTGCTTTAGAAACGGTGGAACTGCAAATACCGCAAGGTCGCATAAGTGGCGCTAAGCGCGAATCTGTTTATGGCCATACGTATTATAGTTTTGAAGGCATCCCATATGCGCAACCGCCAGTTGGTGCATTACGTTTTCGTGCACCAAAACCTTTTGGCAAATGGACTGGCACTTTAGATGGCACACGCACACCACCGAAACCGATGCAATATAATTTAAGTAAAAAAGAAACAGAGGGTCGTGAAGATTGTCTGTTTTTAAATGTATTCACAAAAAATGTAAGTCGATGGAGGAGTGTATTTCAAAATATGTAGAGAAACTAACAGCGTTTTTTTGAAAATCCATGAATGTCTTGCAGATTAAGAGTGCTGAGAAATTACCAGTTATGGTATGGATTTATGGTGGTGGTTTTCAATCTGGTTACGCAGCACGTCAACATCATGGTCCAGAATATTTTATGCGTGAAAATGTTGTTATTGTGTCCATGAATTATCGACTCAGCGCGTTGGGTGAGTTTTTTTTTGCGTGTGTCTAAGGTTGTGAAATTCAATTTTAACTAAACAGAATGCAACTGATATAACCCCAATTGCAGTGGAAATAGTTTAAAATCTCTATAGGCCATTTGACCTTTCCTTGGCAATTACGTCGCCAGTATTTTCTTTTTTTTCTCAGGCCTGGTTCTTCTACAGAATCTGCTGTTAAAACCCAGCTCTAACTCAGTTATGGCATTCAAATGGGTACATTGTTATGTTCATATACAAAAAACCATTGAAATTTGGTAAAGTTTTTTCCGTAATCTTCTTCTAATAATACCATAAAAATACATATTTCGTTAAGAATAAAACTAATATATTTTTTTAACAATTTAATATTTCAAAGCCTTGCACTCAAGCGTATGCACTATGTTTTCAAATATATATTTGTATTTTTTCTCACTTCCTTAAAATACTTATCTTTATAACTCTCCATCCACCTAAAATTAATATAGACCCAATAAAATATTGTTACTTTGTGCCAATTTAATCAATCTAATCAAAGCGCAAAAATGTATTTAAAAGCTACTTATATAACAAACAATAAAAACTACTTAGGCACGTTTACTCAATGTCTGGGTATGATAAACTTTATCATATATGATAGAGTAACTTCGGGTATTATGCTATACCCACGTTTCTCATAAACTATTGGCACTTCAGCAACTCCGAGCACATAAACAGATGTTGAATAAAAGAAGAGAAAACGAAAAAAAAATTACAGCTATGCCAGCTATTAATTTCTCTTTCTTTTCCTTGAAACATGTGGTTATACCCTTTTGACTTGTTTAAACGGTGTAGAGGAAACTGTTTTTTTACGCTGCATTAAGATTCCTTAAAATTCGATTGTAATTGTAAAAGATAATATGTACCCCATGTTTTTATTTCAAATTGTAAGTTTTAAGCTATATAAGTGTTTAAAAAAAATTTAAAAACACTGAGAAGGTAGAAAGCGGCTAATATGGTACACTTGTGATTGCTCAATGCGTCATAGTGTACCATATTTGCCTAACGTATTTCCAAGAGTATTGTAATTTAGTGGTCAATTTCATAGGAAACATGCCAAAAAAACAGGTGTACAAATGCAGTGGGGTATATAGAATATGAGCAAGGAATTTCCATCTGTGAAAACTGAGGAAATGAGGATTTGGTATGGTATACCAAATTACCCGCACATTTTCTTAAGTGCACCTTTTTGGCTTTCTTCAGATTTTTCTTAATACTTTCTTAACCATATGTTGCAGTGCAATTTTTGTCAGCCATTATTATAGCTAATGTTTCAAAGATAATGTGTGAACAATTTTGAGAGATTCCGGTGATTATTTTGAGAGTTATAATAAAAAAAGGAATAAGTATTCCATATTACCCGACTTTACTCTAACCGAATCATGACTTGGCTAAGAATATATATTAATAATATTCGTTTACACAAAAGTCTGATTAAAATATTATTTTATAATTGGTCATTGTGAATGTTTTTGGGTGAAAATTCATAAAATTTGCCCTGTGAACGCATAAATAATAAGTTTATAAAAATAATTCATCAGAAAATCAAATGTTTACTTGCAGCTGTCAATTTTTATCGTGAGCAACACATAAGCTGTGTTCGGTGGCAAAAAATTTTATAAAATTTTTACTGTGAAAGTGTTCGGTGGCGCAAAACACTTGCAGCGAGAGAGCGCATTTTGACATTTCATTGGCAGAGAGAGCTGCAAGTGTTTACTGAGGATTTTTGGCTCCGTAAAAGTTGCAAGTGAAAACAGCTGATCGTGACAAGGGAAAGCAACAACACAAATTTAAAAATTTGAATTTTCAACCAATCAAAATGGCAACAGCTGTTTTTGCTGCAAGTTTCTACTGACTCCTGTTCGGTCACAACCTTTAACTTTGTTGCGTTTCGAGAGAGTTTTACGTCATTCTTTTGTAAGTTTTGCCACCGAACACAGCTACAATTAGTCTTTTATCCTTTGTTAACTTTTATCAGCAGATAATCAGCGCATCATCAATAATCAGTTATTGAGTAAACGGGCCTTAATGTCTTATTTTGTTAAATAACATAGTGTTATTCAATCATTCTTTATAGGTTTCCTTAGCTTAAGCGATCCCAAGCTTGATGTGCCTGGCAATGCTGGACTCAAAGACCAATTACTTGCGCTTAAATGGGTTAAGAAAAATATTTTCTATTTCAATGGCAATTGTAATAATATCACAGTTTTTGGTGAAAGTGCTGGTGCAGCGTGTGCGCACCTTCTCTCATTGAGTGAACAAACGCGTGGACTCTTTCAACAAGCCGTCATAATGTCTGGCTCCGCACTCAACCCTTGGGTACAAATGCCACAAAAAGATATGGGCTATCGTTTGGCAAAATATCATGGTTACGATGGGGATAATGAAGATTCTAAAGTATTACAATTCTTAGAGAATTTGGATGCAAAAAAGTTAGTCAAACATAACATACTTAATGAAGAAGAGCAAAAAAGTTTTGCTTGGATACCATTTACGCCAACTGTTGAACCCTATGTAGCAGATCATTGTATATTACCAACGAATCCATTGAATATGTTGAGTACGGCATGGAGTAATAGTATACCATTTATAATGGGTGGTACCTCTTATGAGGGCTTACTTTTATATGAACGCATAAAAATGTTTCCAAAAGTCATTGATATGGTACAAGCAGAACCAGCTACAATTGTGCCGGCCGAGGTGAAAGCCGTACATCCCGAAAATTCCAATACTGAATTGGGCAAAGGCATAGTAAAATTATACTTTGACGACAAAGAAAAAGATGAAATAGTGGCGCAGCAAATAAAACCAGATCCTAAATTTGATTTGTTACATGTGAGTGCTTGCTTTTTATGTATATTTACATGGTTTATAATATTTCTTTTTTTTTTCTAACTGGCTGACAGCTCTTATCACATAAATTAATTTGGCACGGCTTGCATCGCTCTGCGCTTGCGCGCACCAAATATGCCACCACGCCCACTTATCTCTATCGCTTCGCTTTTGATTCACCCACATTCAATCATCATCGCTTGCGTTTCTGTGGTGCTGATGATGTGCGTGGTGCTGCACATGCTGATGATATTTCATATATATTCTATGTGCGGGAATCCACGAAATTGGATACTGATTCGGAGGAATATAAGACGATACAGCGCATGATTGGCATTTTGACAAGTTTTGCTAAACAAGGAAATCCGAATTGTGTCGAAATCGAACCGAACATTTGGCTGCCAATAAATCATGACGATCCTAATACGGCACTTAATATTAACAAAGATGTTCAAATAATGAAAGTGCCAGAAGCACCTAAAATGGAGGCATGGGACTCATTATACAATGATAAGAAAATGCTTTATGGTCCTGAAACTATGCCATTATGGGATGTGTAAAAGGGATGGCATTATAAAATATTTTCAAGCAATTTCGTCGTTTTTCATATTGAAATAGTTTGTTAACACTTCAACGTGTGTTAATCATGTCTAGCACTAACTCCGCCAAAGCTTCCAAAGGGAAAATTTTATCGATATTCTATTTAAATTTGATAAAATAAAAATTATTTATAAAATATATCTTATTTTGTGCAAATTATTACTTAGATCTCAAGTTCATATTTTTAATTTTTTAGAGAGATCAAGTCATTGCTTAACAAGCCTTTGATTTAAAGTCTTTATTTAACTTAAAAACACACTTAAAATTTTGGTTATATTAAACAAGGAGTTTAGCTAAAATTAAATGTAACAGGGTCCCCTTGGAAATTTTTCTGTTTTGCAAGATCACCCTGTGCCAACTATTTTATTCACAAACCATAGCATATCTGTGGCAGTAAGCGGAAAACGCTAAACTCAATGTTGGTGTAAGGAATGGCACAAACACAACCATAGACCAAAACCTTGATAGCTTAAGAGCAAGGAATAATATAAATTGTTTACAACTCTCTTTATTTTTAGTGCTCTTATCGCTTCTCTTTTTTCAATATCTGACTGATGAACTCAACTTTTCGAATGAATAGAAATGAGCGCTTTGCTTTTAAACATTAAATTTTAGTTTGAAGTGAATGCGCTGTGTTTGGAGCTCCACTGATTCATTCTTCATTTGCTTGAAGGTATGTATGTATGTATGTATGTAGGTAAGTGCGTGAGGGGGAGAGGTTGTGAGTTCTTTCACATTTGTTCACTATTCATGTCTAATAAAATTTATGAAATAATTTTTTAGCAAAAACAAAAATAAATAATTAAATTTTTTACAATTTTGTCAAATCTAAAGACCTATCAAATTTGATTAGTAATTAATAATCAATTGATTAGACGGATTATTTTAATTGGTTTTCGAAAAGAGGCAATTACTAATAGATTACGATTAGAAATATCAAAAAAAAAATCAGAATTAATCAAAAACAAAATCCAAAAAAATCAAATTAAAAAAACATAAACAATGAAAAAAAAAACCAAAGATAATCAAAAAAAATCAAAAATTATTAAAAAAAGAAAAAATTATCAAAAAAAAAAAAACAGTCAGAAAAAATCAAAACAAAAATCATAAAAAATAAAAAATAAGAAATTATCCAAAAAAAATCGGAAATATTAAAAAAAATCATAAAAAACAAAAAAAAAAAAAGAAATAATCATAAAAAAAATCAGAAATAATCAAACATAAAAAATAATTTAAAAAAATCAAAAAAAAAATCTGAAATAATCAAAAAAAATATAAAAAAAATCTAAAAATAATCGAAGAAATTCAGTAAAAATCAAAAATAATCAAAAAAAATCAGAAGTAATCAAAAAAAAAAATTGAAATAATCAAAAAAAATATATAAAAAATAATTTTAAAAAAAATCAGAAATAATCAAAAATAATCGTTGAAATTCAGTAAAAATCAAAAAAAAATCAGAAATAATCAAAAATAAAAAATAATTAAAAAAATAGAAAAAAAATATAAAAAATAATTTAAAAAAAATTTAAAAATAATCGAAGAAATTCAGTAAAAATCAAAAAAATCAGAAGTAATCAAAAAATAAATTTGAAATAATCAAAAACAATATAAAAAATAATTAAAAAAAAAAATCAGAAATAATAATAAAAATCAAAAAAAAATCATAATATTCAAATGAAAAAAAACATAATAATCAAATGAAAAAAAATTATAATAATCAAAAAAAAAAAAAATAGAAAATAAAAAAAAATAATTAATGAAAAAAATCAGAAGTAATCCAAAAAAAAAATTAGAAATAATCCTTTAGATGCTAAATTGCTCTGCAGAAATGCAGCACATCAATTAGCCGCATCCGTTAAGCATTCTTAATTTCATATACATACATACATACATATAAACTCAAATGTAGTAAAAGAAGCGGATATCTTCATTTAAGGGCGCTTAGCTCCCTAATTCATTACTACATGTTCCTATCTGCATCCGTCTCATTTGCCGCAAATTAATGATGCTGATGATGTTAGTCGACCTACTGAGCACTGCACCTTATTGAAATTTAATTAATAAATCTCTTAACACTTTTTTCGGTATTTATGGATGGATGGAAAAAGAAACTTATCTGTACTTCAAATTTCGAATAGCATTTGATGATATTGAAGACGAAAAAATGTAGTATTTGAATGATATTTTTAGGTATTCGAAATGAATATATGTAGGTATAACGCTGTTGTAAAGGGGGGTCTTAATGAGCTTATTTGTACTAAGCAAATGTCAATATCAAGGTCTATAAATTATTGACACACACACTCGTATATGTATAAGAAATATTGTACAAAACGCAACTATGTATGTATAAATGAACAAACCGATTAAGTCTTCCCTAGCGCAGCAAGTAACCCAGCAAACTTTTTCCTCTATAATCAAACTCTTATATAAATATAAAACTTTTATATAAATATAAAATTTATTTATCTTCTTCGTTTGAAAAATGTTTAAAGTAGATATGCTTAAGTGACTACATGCAAGTAAGTGCTTCACTTTTATGAGATATGCAATATCAAGCAAATGTAAAACCATATGCTTGATAAATTTTTTGTTATACATTTATCCATATATAAAGCATTACATTTGTACACACATACATATCTTCATTGCACATATCCACTTATAAAAAAAATTTAATTGTTATTTCAAGCAGAGCTTACATTGATACATCAAGTGTGAGCTTCCTATGCCGGTAGTGAGTGGGCAGTAAATGCAGTGTTCAAGTAGATAAAAGCGAATATAAAAGCAGCCAAAGTTAAAAGCGAGTTTCTGTGAAAATATCAGTTAGCTCTCTCTCTCTCACTCTCAAAACTTGTTAATCGAGTCTTAAAAGCGCGCCTAGTGCTGTTACTTGCGTTAATCTTAACCCTTGCTTTATGTCTAGCTTTTGAAAAGTTGATGGGCAGCACGAGCATTTGCGCTAAGTAGAACATCCATCTTTCTTTGCTTGCGAGTGCTGGGTGGAGTAATTTTTTGTTTACGAAGTTTTCTTTAAAGAACTCAGAAGCAAAGAAATCAAGTTCTCCGTAATGGGTTGGGAATTAGTGGTGGTTGTACTCGTTTCGAAGTATTGAGTGTATGTTCGAAAATTGGGCAATTTTTAGTTTTTATAAAGGAACGCAAACTGGGTAAATTTTTTTTATAAACATTTTTTGTGCCTGTACTTTTACTGGTACATGGAAATCGGCTACAAACTATAAAATCGGTACTTGAGCAGAGTACTCGACTCTTTATTAGCAGCGGAATATTACTATCTGGAGAAGGCATGCAAGTCACAGCAACTTTCTAAGCGAAATTTTCACATCAGCCTTCAATACCTAATAAATTCGGTTACTTTAAAACTGATATTTTACGAACTACTGGGTATAACATTTAAAGTGAGCAAACGACACGCCTCTTCGTTTGCTCATTCTTTGATGCACACAACGGCACCTTGCAAGCATAAACTCGTACTAGGGTTAAATTTATAATAGTTTTATCTCACTTTTTGGTTTTATTTTCGGATATTTGTGTACATACATACAAACATACTTAAGCTAAGAAATGAACAAAAGCAAAAAATGTATCTCCGTTTTCCTGTGAGCTATTAATTTTTTTATTTTTTTTATTTTTTTTTTAATAACATATACCAACATACATACCTACATACTTACTCATAAATGCACTAGCTCCTCTCTCGTTGAAGCTGCGGTTGTTTACGCTTTTGATCGCAACACTTAAAAGTTTTTTCAGTCGAGTTTTTTACTTCATGCCATCCGGTTGTACGTCGTTGAGTGCTTCGCATTGATGGCGCGTCATTAAAAACGAAGAAATAACTTGCAATACACACATATCGTATCGAATCTTTTGTAAATATCTATATAAGTAATTTTTTTTAGTGCTGATCGATTGTCTGTTATATGGTTGTACCTACATAAATTTGTTTGTAGCCTTAATAATATCTGAAGTGTTTTGTGTTGTCGCTGTTTAAGTGAAGAGCTTCATAATTGTTGTTACCTACGTAAAGAATTTTCAACGTGTTTTTGATTTAAACATACATACATACATACACATACATATATCGGCGTACATAAAACCTAAATGAGCAACAAAGCCACATAAATGCTAGAGAAGTTTTCTTATCAATATGCAGTCAAATGTTGGATTTATAGAGAAATTACGATGGCGTTTGAAGTGAGTGTTCGTAATGTTCAAAATAGTGGAAATAATAGTTTAAACATATAAATTTAAGATAAACAAATTTACTTTCATGTTATCATAAAAAAAAAAACATGGTTTGCAGTAAACTTACCTAAAGCGGAATGCTCAATAAAAAAAAAAATGAGTATGCATTTGTTGGGCGTAAAAATCATATACAGGGTGGTGCATAGAGTGTTGCTTTGTTTGGAACTGTGAACTGAAATTTTTGCAGCCAAAACGAAGGTTGAATGACTTCAAAAAAATTACAAAAATTTAAAATAATTTTTTTTTTGTACTAACTAGGCAACCCTAAAGTAAGAATGATTGTGAGTGGCGCTAAGTCAAAACTGTAATTGGCTGTTGTGGTAAAATACTGTAAGATACATTAGACGTCAGCCAGTGGCAGTGCAAGCTCAGGATCATGCTTAATTCTCACTGGAACACTCACGATCATTAGTAGATTTCGTCGTTGTTGTTGGATTATAAGTAAAAATTTGTATCTGACTCTGGATTGCGACGACTGGATAACGCCTATTTCCTTGCGAAATAGTTTGACAACGGCCATTTGCCATTTTTAAGTTCAATTGTAAAGTTTAATAACACAAATAATTTTGCGTTAAAACTAAAATTGGTGGGCTGGAAAAATAAATTAGAGTTGCTTTTTTTTGGACCATCAAATCCCTGTAAGAAATTTCGCTTTGTCTTGGAATCAAAGAGAGCGTGGTGAAATTCTCGATTAATTTTTTCAAAGCTTGGCCCTGTAATCCGAAACGAGCTCGAGTATGTCTTGGAGTTTGATAAAAAATTAATTTAATATTGCCTAAGGTATTCGTAAGAGTTAAACGTGTAAACTCGCGAATGCTGCCCATTTCGAGGTCCAAACTTGAACAGAAGTTGTTACAGAAAGTAGTAGTAGTAGTAGCAATATTCTTTCGCAGAAATTTCTCTCAAGTATGTAACAAACTCTCAAATGTTAGATTATTTTCATATCAGGAAGTAACTTTTGATACATACAAAGAGGCTTGTCGTATTATGTTTTCAATTCGTCTTAAAACAAAATGTGCTTAAATGTGATTACTATAAACCGCTTTGTAACAGCAAACTTGAAGTTCAGCGCTTCTCATTCATAATTATTTGGCTTGTTTTCTGTTTTGTTGCTCTTTTTTTGTTATTTTTCTTTGTTTATTAGTGATAACCAGTTTCTGCTCAAATGACTTTTAGCTAAACTACCTGAATAGCGTGCCCGTTACACACGCGCATAGCCCAAACTGCATGTCAAGCAGTTATTCAACGTGACACAACTCAGCTCCAATGATGACTAATATCATGACTGGTTTTGTCAAGCTTATTATTCACAAATCTACGAACAAATGAAAAACGAAAGTAATGTAAACAATGAAATTAGCTCTGTTTAGGGTATTAAGGTTTTTCGCACATTTTTTTTTTTTAAATTGATTATATTTAATTGGATTATATGAAATTTGTTAAAAATTGCAAAGATGGTAAATATATAAATACTTATATTAGGGTGCACCTTAGTTACAGAAAAAAAATTATAGTAAAGGACATTAATTGAAAAAAAAGGGTCACCCCAATATCCTGTGTAGCCAATTTGTTGTATTTTGCAATCACAGAGATTTTCGGGATTTGATTTTAGATCCCGTGAATATTATCAAAGAAAGAAAAAATTCGAAAATGCATACAACGAATTATTTTTTTCAGAAGTTTTGAAGTTTTCATTTTAATAATAAAGTTTTTTTCATGCAATTTATAAAACCGGGCATCTTCTTAAAAAAAACGAGCTGTAATTATATAGTATTCCGAATAAGATTTACTGTAGCGGAATCCCTAGTTAGCCAATTCAAAAGTACATACCGCCAAACCCTTTTGTTAGTATTCGTATTCACTGCTATTTCGTTGCTCGCAACTGTAGTAAACATTTCGAGGTCATATAATTTTTCCTACAATTTATTAATTTTTTTTTATTGCCAAGATTTCTTCATTATAAAAGCAGATCCCGAAAATTTCGAGATTGTAAAATTCTACAAAATTGACATCCCTAATATGTATTTAAGCATATCTTAAATGCTAATTTGGTTATGAAAGTAATTTCACGCGAATATGAACTAAATTCGATGTGAAATGCTGGAATCTGAAATGCTGTCCAAAGCGTTTTTTTTTTTTTGCAAAACGCTAGTCGCTTGTTAGGTAAGCAAACAAACGCTTCGTGTTTAGTAACACTTTTTGCAGTCACTGTACCGCAAATATTGAATAACTCAAATAATAATTTTGCATTTCGCTAACTAACTAAATAGATTCATTAGCTAGGCCAAATAGCCAGCCTCTCATATTAGTTAACTTCATCAGCAATTAACTTGGGCAGCTACTAAGGTGTTTCATGTTCCAGATAAAAGTCGTTTGGAGTATGTTTGTATGTGTTTGTAAATTCATATATACCTACAACCAATCAACAATGTTTACCCCTGCTGCGATTGCTACCTGAATTTTGGCTAATTTCACAATTTACTATGGATTTTTAAGTGTAATTTGTCGATACTTTCAACAAAAACTAGCGCTGTTTCAATTACTTTGGCCCACAAGCTTGTGTACACCACATTTACTAGGTTAGGTTGAGAGGATTTGCTTGAGAGCTTTCACACTTTCACTCGTAGACAAACCTTTGCTAATGAGACAGAAGAGTGATTTTTTCTGACCAATATTTATAGCAACTCCTATTTAAAGAATTTGATTTTGAATTCTAAAGAAAAAAAAATTGGTCACCAAAGGGTTAATACATAATTACTTGTGTTATAACGCTTAGCATACCGGCAAAAAAATGTATTTAGAAATTATAAAAATAAAAATGTAGGTCACCAATGGGTTAATGCACGGCTTTTAAGGGTCAAAACGCTTAAAATGAACTACTTAAGCCTATGTAAAACTATTTTGATGTGAAAAAATTTGATTTCAGAGTTAAAAGAAAATTGAGGTCGTCAATGGGTTAACGTATGGCCGCTCATGGCTTATAATTTTAAATATTTACAAATTAAGTGCAGCACAACCCATTCAAACCTAAGCAAAAAATCATTCATAACATCGTTATAAAAATAAAATAAAAATGTAGATAACGAGTGGGTTTATGCATGACCGTAAATGTGTTTCTGAATTTTTGGTTTCTGAAAAAAGTTTTTTGAATTTTTTCTGCTGACTTTTGGTTTCTGAAAAATGATTTCTGAAAAAAGTTTTCCTAAAAATTGTATATCTAAATTTTTTTCGGTCTGAATTTATGGGGTGCACCCATACCTCGGGTATATTCTAGGCATGTAACCCATTGTGAGGAGTCTATATCTGCTCCTTCTCATACCTACAATCATAGAACCAAAGGTTTAATACGAAATTTATTTTTTATTAAGTAGGTTCTCCACTCTCTCGAATGCTTGACAATCTCTGACTTATTGATTACTTTGAATGAGTCAATATTTTTACTCTGAGTCATGCGGTCATAAGCATTGAACTTGAAGCACATATAGCACACGTAGTGGCATTGAAGATATCGGTTGTACTTGCCTTATAGATAAAAATTACACGCATTAGACAAGTGGAAGCACTTCAGCGGAAGCATAGATAGTTATGAGTTTAGATTAAATTATTGTGTGACGCTTTAGATTCGACGTCAGTTTTTTTTACATTTTCTGTGTTGACGCTCTAAACACTTGGCAGGCTTCAATGTTGTTGTAGCGTAATTTAATAGATCTGAGATAAAATAATTTGGCTGGTTGGAGCCCAAAAGGGCGAAATGATGTTGTTGTGGGCCATATTGAGCCAAAAGAGTAGTTTCTTAATCGAGTGGTTTCTTAATCGAGTCTTTCTATACCATTGTTTCCATCAACATTTTCGAAGTTCTTGGAACTTTTCCTCATTTCCCATATTCTCAGTTATCACTTTCTAGTTTCGTTTCATACAATTTTTTTCATTTATTTCAGTTTCGTTTCATTAAATCTTTTTCATTTCTTTCATAATTCTCAGAGCCTACGAACACCGTTACCAACAAAATCGTCAAACAACAGGAGAAACCACAATTGTGGAAACGGAGTATGGCAAGGTGGAGGGCCTGAAGCGCTTAACCATTTATGACATACCTTACTTTAGCTTTGAGGCCATACCATATGCGCAACCACCTGTAGGCGAATTACGTTTCAGAGCACCACAACGACCCACACCATGGGAGGGTGTCAGAGATTGTAAAAACACCAAAGGCATAGCCGTACAAGCGCACATAATCACCGGATCCATAGAAGGTGCTGAAGATTGTCTCTACCTCAATGTATATACGAATGATGTGAGTTGGAAAATAAAATAAAATTTCAAATTAAAAAAATTTAACAAATAATTTTTACAGCCCAAACCTGATAAAGCACGTCCGGTTATGATCTGGATACATGGAGGTGGACTATGCACCGGCGAAGCTACACGTGATTGGTATGGACCAGATTATTTTATGCAAGAGGATGTGGTGTTGGTAACAATACAATATCGACTGGGAGTGTTGGGTAAATACGAAGTGAATTTATTATTTTAATGAAAATCACTCATCCATTCATGCTCTCCACGCAGGTTTTCTCTCACTCAACACACCCGAATTAAATGTACCTGGTAATGCTGGTCTTAAAGATCAAGTTTTAGCTATTAAATGGGTTAAAAACAATTGTGCCAGTTTTGGTGGTAATCCCGATTGTATCACCGTCTTTGGGGAGAGTGCGGGTGCAACATCGGCGCATTGTATGATGCTCACCGAACAAACGCAAGGTCTCTTTCATCGTGTCATTTTGATGTCGGGTAATGCGCTACCGCTGTGGGAGACGCGTGAACAAGAGCGTCGTGCTTATGAGCTTGCCAAAATTGCTGGCTATAAAGGTGTAGATAATGATAAGGATGTATTAAAATTTTTAAGAAAATGTAAAGCGCGTGATTTGATTGCATTGGAGAGTCGATTATTGACCGCGGAGGAACGTGCTCGCAATATAACATTGCCATTCTCATACACTGTGGAGCCATATGTGACGCCCGAATGCGTGATACCCAAACCGATTAAAGATATGATGCGTATAGCGTGGGGTAATGCAATACCATTAATGCTGGGTCATACAGCAGATGAGGGTTTGATTTTTTTGCAATGTAAGCGCTAAAGTGGTTTACAGAAAATTGTTTGCTGTTTTAATTAGAAAATTCAATTTCAGGTGCTAAACTTTTGGCTTCGATTGCACAAAAACAGAAAACTTACACGCTCAAACCTTTTGTGCCCTACGAAATTAACGATAGTTTGGATAATGGAAAATTTGAGCAGAAATTGAAGGCGTTACATGTTAAAGCGAAAATACCAAGCGTTGAAGAATATGTGAATGTAAGTAGGGCAGCAGGAGAAATTTACGGACAGCATTAGTGTATGGACAATAGACCGGGTTATCAGAATAATCGATAAATCTAACTAATAAATAGTCCTAAAACAGCGTCAGTATTGTAGAGATTGAAGGTTGATGAGTGTACATCTAGCTTGGTATTAAGGAATCGGCTGAAAAAAATTCAATGGAAAAGCGTAGAAAGATTTTTTAAAGCAGGCATATTCCAGCTAGGAGTGAACATGAGGTGAAAACTAGTTTAAGAGTATAAGGATCCGTGAAGTCTACTACTAAAAAACGTCGGTAAAAAGCTAAAACAGGGTAATAATTTGCAACGGTTGAGCTTAAATGAGTCGTGAAAGAAAATTCTGAATCGCAACTACCTCCAAATCATTCACTTCGACGAGGCGAGAGCCGCCAATAGCAAATGAAGTGGGAATAGAAAATCGTGACTTGGAACACAACATTTAGCGACAATTTCTAGACAAGAACATTGTTCCGGTCAGACTAAATTTTAACTGAGCTTTAGGAATTTGAAATCGCAGAAAAAACCTTTAAATCATCAGCATATAGCAGAAAGTGTTGAGCGTTGGAAACAAGCCGAAATGTCATTTATAGAAATTACAAACAGCAAAGGTACAAAAATGCTGCCTTGTGGCACGCCGGAGAAGACCAGAAAACCTCCAATATTCTGATAAAAACCTTAAAACTCAATTGAGGAATTGTTAACTAATATTTAATTAACAATTTTCATAATAAAAAAGGAAAAAAATTATTTATAACGAAGTTTGGTTAGTGTTTAATCATATTCTTTATTGTTTTAAAAAAACTCGTTTTTATTTTGTTCTTCTCTAAGGAATGAGAGCAAGTGAGGTCTGTCATATAATAAATAATTACTAAGTTTTTTCACGTTATTCTAAAAGATCATATCAATTAAATTTTTTTTTTTTTGTCCTAGGCTAATTTAAATTGTTTGTTGATTAAAAACTTTCTTTCATTCACGCTCTTCTTTCAGATTTTCGAATACTCTCACCTACACTTGCCACTTTATCGTCTCATTCTCTCACGCATGGCATATGCTGCAGGTGCGCCACTCTATCTCTACCGTTTCGATTTTGATTCCGAATTGTTGACGCATCCGTATCGTGTATTTCGATTGGGGCGTGGCGTTAAGGGTGTAGCGCATGGTGATGAGTTGTCGTATATATTTTCAAATCTCTTAGCGCAACGTATGCCCGAGGAGAGTATTGAATATCGCACCATTTTGCGTATGATTGGCTTTTGGACACAATTTGCGCGCAGTGGCAATCCGAATAACGACGAAATACACGGCATGTCAACACTGATATGGAAGCCACTCAAAAAAAGTGAAACAAAATTTCATTGTTTGAATATAAGCGAAGATTTGAAATTGTTGGAATGGCCAGAATTGGAGAAGGTGAAAATTTGGGCGAGTGCATATGAAAATCATGCAGAATTGTTGCATTGAGTAGAGAAAAGAGTGAGAGCGCGTAAGCAAATTACAAAATTAAACGCTTATTGTACGTAATCGAAGATATATTTAACGATTAGTCAATGTATTTTTAAGAAGAAAAAATCAATTAAAAATAATATATGTAAATTGTATAATAGTTGCTATTTATATATGTATATATACAAAGTTGATTCTTCCACAAGCGATACTCCACTAAAATTAAACACATACATATTTGTATTGAAAACTTTGTATTATTGAATTTTTAGAGATATTTAAATTGAAACTGTAAAAGGCTTTAAATTTTCGTGATTAATGTACAAGTTGTAATAATTAAGTGTAAAATGTTAAAATTACGAAAAAAGCGAAAATATAACAGCTTTATAATTTTTATAAAGTAATGCAAATATATTTATGTTTTTAGTAATAAAGTGATTTATTGTCACCAACTGTAGTAAATATCGATGGTTATCGATATTAATTTTCACTTCTGCACTAAACTCCTTCCAATTACCTAAACAGTTTTCTCTAAAATTAAGTCGACTTGAGAATGGTTTGGATTTCTAATCTGAACCACTGGAGACGCTGGGCCCCGCTCCTTCTATACAATTGACTTTCTTCGACTTGTAAATCTCTGAAACTATTCACATAAGAATATTGAAAATTGATAAGCATGGGGTGGGGGGAAGGGAATGACTCACTTCCGACTTAAGTTCTTCTAACATAAATGTTTCCATAGTAATTTACTCAGAAAATAACACCAATTGTTTAGGTGCCACGCCCCCTTTGCATTAGAAATATGTTAACGATGTATCTAATTTCATTCCTTACCGAATTTCAATTTTCTAGAATGAATGAACAGCTATTTACATTAAAAAATAACATCTGTATGGTAGGTGCCACTCCCCCTTGCTCGTTATAGTCCATTTTTTGAGACATGTTTGCGACTAATCTCATTTTTTTTCTCACCAACTTTAAACTTTCTAGCATGAATATTTTCAAAGATATGAAGTATACAAAAATTTGCGGCTGAGTAATGCCACGCCCCCTTAATATATTAAAATAATAAGTATACTATAATATCTTAAATAAAACAATCTCTGAAGTCGATACCAAATTTGCCCGAAACGAGTTCCGTAGTTTCAAAGTCCATTGCGAAAGTTTGTTACACAAAAACTGCATGAGTCATATGTGACTCATTGAACTCTATAAGTCATATGCGACTCATTGAACTCTATGAGTCATATTTGACGCATTGACTCGAATCCTATGGTGTAAACGAATTATTGATGAATACAATTTATGATTTGTTTTTCCACATTTTTTCGCATCCACATACATACATACATATGTATGTATGTAGTTGTGAACACTTATTTGAATCTGTGACTAGTTTCTGGTATATGCGCTACTGTTTGCCTCTGGTTCACTATATGATAAATAAATTTAATGGTTTATAATTAAAACCATATTTCATCCCTTTTCACATGGCATGCAAGTATTTGTTAGACATATAATAAACTTTGGTTGAGTAGCTGCACATTAACAGGGCGTTTGACGTATGTAAACAGCAGGAACTCGATGTAATATTGTAATGCACATATAATCAACTTATCATTACTAGTTTTACAAGTATAAGTTATAAAAATATGGAAATTATTTAAACGAAATAGCATTTGTATAGTTAGTTATTTATACTCTACGACAAAGCTACCATTTCAGCCAAAACCAAAAACAAACATTCCAACAAACGCTGAGAATACTCATCAACTCAATTTGTTTTTGAAGAATGTCCCACCTCCAAATACACATTTCCAGAAATGGGTTTAGCGTTATCGATTAAAATACTTAGAGTCATTCAACACTATCTTGAACTTTCTTGCAGCGATCAAGTGTATTAGCAGCGCACTGACATAAGAATTTTTATGCGAACGCAATTATTCAATTAATGCAGAAAATAAGTACACTGAAAGAAAATCATGAACTAATTTAGATTAACATCATGAGTCGCTTCTCACGTGTATGTACTATCTACTCCCTCCTGCTTTCGTTTAAAGAGTTTTATAGTGCCATAGTAGATATATACCAAATGAAGAAGAACCACTAGAAGGCTCATTGTCAATGTGAGGCACTGTAAATGAGAACTGAAAAAAGTCTAAAATAGTACGTATAAAAGAGTGAGCGCTGATTTCAGGGTCAATCGCATATTAAAAAGTAAAGGATATATGTAATAGAGAATGCATGTGCCAATACAGAAATAGAATGAATGCTCATAAATATCCATTGACAAAACAACCTGTGCGAGAGGTGTCAAAGGAAAATGGTTCAATGTAGGGAGAAACATGGCTCATTCTGTGTTAACAAAGTTTTTAGCGCGAAAAAGAATTCGTATCGATTTCTTAGTAATGTTAAGGGACATTAAGCTCAAAAAGTTTTTAATTTATTTGTGTTTCTACTAGAATTTAATATTAAATCTATCTATTCTTTAAAATAAATAATTTACATACAGTTCACTTGGACCCCCTAAAAATATCGTTAGGCAAATTGAAAAAAAAAAAAAAAACAATAAATCACGCAGAGCTTTTGTGCTTGAAGCACCTATATTAAAAGCGCAAAACTTTCTAAAGAGGCAAGCACCGATATTTAGTTTTTTAATAATTTATCCTAAGAATAAAAGAGTGGATATATTTGTAACAGTGCTGCGCTCCCACCACGACGTCTGGCATTCTACTGTAATATGGAAAAGAAATATCTTTCTCAGACCATAAATGTGCTAAAGATTTAAACACTAAACAATTTTTATGGGCATATTGACATTTCAGAAAAAGTTGTTTGGGAATGTTCCATATGTTTGTGCAAATATTTGTGGGTCGATGTGCTATCGAAAGCTTATAAAGTAGCAGGGCAGCTAACCGCTGACCGGCATATGATTACCAAACAGTAGCGTCACTCATACTTTTGAAGAATTTTTGCATATACACAGCTAAATACATACATAAGTGCAAACGCTGCAAAAAACATTACTGTTAATCTATATCAAAGTGGAAATATAGCTGCGTCAGCGCTCTAACGTAGCAGAACATAAATCACGCTCGC